>OY747709.1:43969899-44372399 GCA_963556495.2 Valencia hispanica | reverse complement strand
ATTCAAAACAAGCTTTACACACGACCTCTAACGAAAAAAGAAAAAAAAAGCATCACAACCCTGGGAGGATGTTCAGTCGGTTGTTTCACTCTTTCAGTTTTCACTTTGTTTTTTGCAAACAAATACCCGCACAAATCTAGTAAGGCTAATTGAAGAGTTTTTGCAGATCTTAATGAGCTGTTAGAGCTGACTGACAACTGCGAGTATAAAGTACATGAAACTTCTTTGATAAAATAAATCAATACAAGATGTGGCTAAAAATAATGGTTATTCTCAGTCAGCTTGGTAAATAATTTATATTAATATGGTTAACAAGGAAACATTCAGATGAAACCAAGGATGACATCAAAGCCTGAGTGCAGAAAAATCAAAGTAATAATCCTTAAAACATTTTTAAAAATAAAATAAAATTACAACAAACGTTACAGCTTGAATTCAGCTTGAGGAAAAAACAGGATTTTCATTGCTTTGCAAAAGTATTTGTACTATTGGAACATTTTTGTATTTTGTCACAATTAACCACAAACAATGGTTCAATGTCTTCTAATGGGTTTTTATGTGATTGAAATAAAAAAGTCTAATTGTAAAGAAAAATTATACATCTTTAAAATGTTAAAATGAAAAATCTCAAAAGTGTGGCATGCATTTGTATTCAGCCCCCAAATAACCAGTTATCATTAAAAGTCACTTAATGAGTAATCGGAGTCAATCTGAGTGTATTTTTATCCGAGTAAAAATCCAGTTATTATGTGAAGGCTTCAGCGTTAACATTAGTGTGCAAACAGCATAATGAAGACCTAGGAGCACACCAGACAGATCAGTGATGAGGGTCTGGAGAGTTTATAAACCAATCTCACTTTGAACATCTCATAGAGCACTTTTTAGTCCACCATTTGAAATCAAAAAAGTTTTGTAACTGCAGACATACCAGATTACGGCCATGCATTTAAACCGACAAGGCCAGACAAGGGGAGCGCTCACTAGCAAAGTAGGCCCATGGAAACTCTGGAGGAGCTGGAGAGATCCACCCGAACTGAGCGTTAACAATCAAACTAACACAGCACATCACCCTGAACACATCTCGAAGCATGGTGGTGGTGGCATCATGCTGTGGGGATGCTTTACTTCCGAAGGAACAGGAAAGCTGGTCAGGGTTGATTGGAAGATGGATGGAGCTAAATAGAAGGTAATTTGACTGAACTTGAGCTACTTTGCAGAGAAGAATGGGACAAAATGCCAGTCTCTAGATTTTATACACTGACAGAGACATACCAGGAAATACGTTTAGTTGTAATTACACAGAAAGTTAGTGTTTACTCAGAGGTGTGAATACAAATGTAGCCCAAACATCCCAGATGTTTTTTGTAGACATCTTATCACATGAGATCCCAATAAAAAAAATGCACTGAGGTTTGTGGTTGTAATATGTATGTTTTTGCAAGTCACGGTAAACATCATTTATTCATAAACAGAAGAAAAAAACAACAACACTCCAGTGGGTTTGAAGGGAATATGACATGACCCGGATGAAAAATCCCTAATCTGGTTTGACCGAGAAAAAGGTGGTGGAATGTGTGTTTTTTGGTGTTAGATGACTGGTAGAAGAAAACAAGCACATAGGATCAGTCACTGATAATATGCGGCTGCATGTAATTTAAAGGAGAAGGGCAATCATTAGCTTTGCAGGAATCCACAGGGAGACACTTTTCCCATTCCATGAACCTAAAAGCAGGTTTGGGGATTATGAAGCCATTTTTCAGGGTTATTGAGCATCCGTCCTCTGAACGAAGCAAATGCAGATCAACTCATTAATATAAAGGGCAAATAGTCTGGATCCCAGTCCAACTGGAAACTCATGGGTGAAATTGTAGAGAACAGAATGTTCAGCTGCATTATGAAAATGTTGGAACCTGATAGTTTTTCATCATTAAACTCAGAGTTCTAATAAAACTCAAGCTGCTAGAAAGAAAACAGAGGATGTGCAACAATTTGAGGGTGCTTTATTTGATTTTGTATCCTTTCCTCTCTAATTAATCTGGACAAAAAAAGTACTATTAATTACAATGTAATTAAATGTTTAAGAAATAGGTTTCATGACCCCAAAAAATAAAACAGTTTTAGATCTGTGTTCTTTTGTTTTGCACTCTTAAAGGGCCAGTGTCCTATATATTTTAGAGCTTGAACACCTAAATGGGTCTTTAGGAAGCTACTGCTGCCTGACTAACTGACTTAATACCCTTTTTTTGGCATGTTGTCAAAATTATAATAAAAGATTTCCAGAACTCAGTTTTTGCTCACTGAGGTTTAATTCTTGCAAGTCGACACCTGTGAGTCCTGGATGGAAACCCAGGGCAAGCTGCCACACTAAATACTATAATTATTATTTTTAAAGGCCAAACCGTTGCGTTGTTTTCCAAAGCAAACAGTTTTTATCTGACAGTCGCAGGTTGAAACGGAAACGACTAATTCACAGGTTCCGAGTAGTTAGGTGGTGCCCAAGCGTTGATATGAAATCATGTTTGAACATGACTGAACAGGCTTCGCTTCTTTACAGAGATAACAAATAACCCGAAGCAAAAACAACTGGTGTAAAAAAACAATCATTACATTATCATAAGGGAGGGAAAAAACAACTAAAACTGCAAACTTGCAAAAATTAACAATTTTTTTAACTTGTTGAATAACGAGCGGCTAATCAGTTCTTAATAGTTTAGGATCAGAGGTCACCAGGAAGCATTTATCAGCTGTATTGGCTTATCTTAAGGGTTGCACATTTTTGTTGACTCCAAGACTTTTTAGCTGGTCAGCTGCTTATGAAATTATTTGCAGGAAGGAATAACTCAAATATTCACTTTGAGAATTCAAAAATATTTCACCGAAACACAGAACTATGTATGTATTCATTTGTTTAGGGTGTTTAGGATTTGCAAAAAAAAACAACGTTTGGATAAAGTTATAATGCGATGAGCAGAGGAGGGAAAGTGAACGTACAAGAGACAGGATGTTGAAAATGGAAGCTGTCAGGGCAAAGAAAAAGAGGAAGATCACAGAAAATGTTAATGCATGTTGTGAAAGAGGATATGCAGAGAATTGATGTAACAGAAGAGGATGCTGGGAATTGGGTGTGATGGTCCCAGATGATCTACTTCTGTGACTTCTAAATGTATCAGCCAAAAGAAGGAGAAAACATTGTCTAAATGCAATTATAAATGGTATGGAAGCCCATCTCTGTCAACATGCTGAAAAAAAAAGAATGACTTGGCTATCTCATGATTATGTGGTGGTAACTCATGGCTACTATGTCATGATTATAACCTTGCTATCGCATCATTATGAGGTATATCTTTACATAGAACAGTTATGCAGGTTTTCAGAAGACTCATATGTCAAACAAACAATTTCATATGAAAGAGGATTGAGGAAACTTTTAACTGATCCGTAGATGATGTCTTTAGTTTACAAATTCCCTCACTTGTATAGAGATCTTAGAACAGTTGTGACCCCAAAAAAATCCCCAAAAAGTATGAATTAAAAAGAAAGATCAAGCCAGTTAGTTAATGATAGATAGATAGATAGATAGATAGATAGATAGATAGATAGATAGATAGATAGATAGATAGATAGATAGATAGATAGATAGATAGATAGATAGATAGATAGATAGATAGATAGATAGATAGATAGATAGATAGATAGATAGATAGATAGATAGATAGATAGATAGATAGATAGATAGATAGATAGATAGATACTATTTATTCCCAGGGGAAATTCATTTTGTTCAGTGCTCACATATTTGGAAATATATATTAGATTAAGATGAAACAATAACAAATAAATTATTCAAGAAACATGTTGGATGTCTTATGGCTGCAGGAACAAACGATATCTTGAACCTCTCAGTCCTGCATCTCAAAGAGATCAGTCTTTCACAAACTTCGCCTATAAATAAAGTTTTGTGCAGTTAGATTTTAATATTTCCACAATTATAAAGAATTGTGTTGTCCATCCATCCATCCATTTTCTTCCGCTTATCCGGGGTCGGGTCGCGGGGGCAGCAGCCTAAGCAAAGAGACCCAGACTTCCCTCTCCCCAGCCACTTGTTCCAGCTCCTCGGGAGGAACCCCAAGGCGCTCCCAGGCCAGCCGAGAAACATAGTCCCTCCAGCGTGTCCTGGGCCTTCCCCTGGGCCTCCTCCCGGTGGGACGTGCCTGAAACACCTCACCAGGGAGGCGTCCAGGAGGCATCCTGACCAGATGCCCGAGCCACCTCAACTGACTCCTCTCGATGTGGAGAAGCAGCGGCTCTACTCTGAGCCCCCTCCGGATGACTGAGCTTCTCACCCTATCTCTAAGGGAGAGCCCAGACACTCTGCGGAGGAAACTCATTTCAGCCGCTTGTATCCGTGATCTCGTTCTTTCGGTCACCACCCAGAGTTCGTGACCATAGATGAGGGTAGGAACGTAGATCGACCGGTAAATCGAGAGCTTCGCCTTTTGGCTCAGCTCTCTCTTCACCACGACAGACCGGTAGAGCGCCCGCATAACTGCAGATGCCCCACCAATCCGTCTATCGATCTCCCGCTCCATTTTTCCCTCATTCGTGAACAAGACCCCCAGATACTTAAACTCCTCCACTTGGGGAAGGACCCCATCCCTGACCCGGAGGAGGCACCCCACCCTTTTCCGGCTCAAGACCATGGCCTCGGATTTGGAGGTGCTGATTCTCATCCCAGCCGCTTCACACTCGGCTGCGAACAGCTCCAGCGAAAGCTGTAGATCACGCTCCGATGAAGCCAAAAGGACCACATCATCTCCAAAAAGCAGAGACCCGATCCTGAGGCCACCAAAACGGATCCCCGCAACGCCTTGGCTGCGCCTAGAAATCCTGTCCATAAAAGTTAGGAACAGGATCGGTGACAAAGGGCAACCTTGGCGGAGTCCAACTCTCACCGGAAACAAGCCCGACTTACTGCCGGCAATGCGAACCAAACTCTGGCACCGGTCGTACAGGGACCTAACAGCCCGTATCAAGGGGCCCGGTACCCCATACTCCCGGAGCACCCCCCACAGGGCCCCCCGAGGGACACGGTCGAACGCCTTCTCCAAGTCCACAAAACACATGTAGACCGGTTGGGCGAACTCCCACGTACCCTCCAGGACCCTGCTGAGGGTGTAGAGCTGGTCCAGTGTTCCACGGCCAGGACGAAAACCGCATTGTTCCTCCTGGATCCGAGGTTCGACTATCCGTCGGACCCTCCTCTCCAGAACCCCTGAATAGACCTTACCAGGGAGGCTCAGAAGTGTGATCCCCCTGTAGTTGGAACACACCCTGTGGTCCCCCGTTTTAAACAGGGGGACCACCACCCCGGTCTGCCAATCCAAGGGAACTGCCCCCGATGTCCACGCAATATTGCAGAGCCGCGTTAACCAACACAGCCCCACAACATCCAGAGCCTTGAGGAACTCCGGTCGAATCTCATCCACCCCCGGAGCCCTGCCACCGAGGAGCTTTTTAACGACCTCGGTGACCTCGGCACCAGAGATTGGAGAGCCCGACCCCAAGTCCCCAAACCCTGCTTCCAGATTGGAAGGCGTGCCGGTGGGATTGAGGAGGTCTTCGAAGTATTCCATCCACCGACCCAAAACGTCCCGCGTCGAGGTCAGCAGCACACCATCCCCACTGTAAACAGTGTTGGTGGAAGACCGCTTTCCCCCCCTGAGACGCCGGATGGTGGACCAGAATCGCTTCGAAGCCGTACGGAAGTCGTTTTCCATGGTCTCTCCAAACTCCTCCCACGCCCGAGTTTTTGCCTCAGCTACCATCCGAGCCGCATCCCGCTTGGCCTGTCGGTACCTATCAGCTGCTTCAGGGGTCCCACAAGCCAAAAAGACCCGGTAGGACTCCTTCTTCAGCCTGACAGCATCCCTTACCGCTGGTGTCCACCACCGGGTTCGGGGGTTGCCGCCGCGACAGGCACCGACCACCTTGCGGCCACAGCTTCGGTCAGCCGCCTCGGCAATGGAGGCGCGGAACATGGTCCACTCGGACTCGATGTCCCCCGAATTGTGTTGTATTTCACTATTTTTTATTTATTTAAAAGTTATAGTTAAATTACTTCACCTTTTTATGGCATTTGGACCTTGTGTGGACTTGTTAAAATGGGCTAATTTTTGTTTTATAGGAGGTTGAAAACAACTAATATTGCTTTTTTTTTAAACACTGCTCTTCTTGCATGTTAAAAGTCAAACCAAAGCGATGCGAAAATGTTCTTCCAGATTACCTTTCGTTGCAGGACTCCTCCCTTTAAGCGCTACACCCAATCAACAAAGGGCAGCGAGGGTGATTTTCTGAAGTACCCTATCAGCTGCGGTTATTTTCAACGTTTAAGCAGCATAATTATCTTAACAACCAATCAGTTTGCAGTGGGCGGGGCTAAGCCTCATTTACCGGTACTCGTTGCCTTTGTGTTCAACAGCTGCATTTTCAGAGTAGAATGGCGACCGCTCTGTGCGGTCTGCAGTCCACCGCTACTAACGGCAAACAGGCGAGAGCTCGTCGGGAACACCGGAGGAAGGTGAAGGACTCCCGAAGGAGACAGGCGGCTATTTTGTTCCTCAGCAATATTTCTCTCGATGGAAGACCCCAGTGTCAGCCTGCCGCTGGAAATGCCGTCCAAACAGCCGGTGAGGAGACCGGACTCCGGGACGGAGACGGCAACGCGGCTCATGAGCTCCTCCGGGCTGATAGCGAAGGTCCCGTCAACCAGGTGACGGACCCCCCACCGGAACCCGGCAGCGGCTCGTCCTCCAGCTTCCCCGGGGTGCTCACTCCCGCCCGGCCTTCCCTTGTAACGTCTCCTGGACTGACTGCCGCCAATTCCGTGGGACCCAACGAGGTATTTTTAGAGAGCTGGGGCGCGGTGGAGACGCAGTTTCCGGGTACCCCGTTATCTCCTGCCACAGCCGGACACCAACCCTGCTCCCGGGCGAAATCCACGCCCGCCGTACTCAGCCCGACTCCGGCTGGAAGCTCTCTGGATTCCCGGCAGAGGTGAGTAGCGTTATTGTCATATGTTTCATCAGAGCAACGCGGGCCTCGAAACGGGCCACTGACTTCCGTGTTAAATGGTTTAAGATCGCTCCATGTCGCCCGTCTCTGTTATCGAATTGTTTGGTGAGAAAACATGGCTGTGTTTGTCGCTCTTTGACCCCCCCACCCACCCAAAGCTGCGATATATAGCGACTTTTATTAATAACAGAAGCCGCTGAGGGCCGGCCCGAGGTATAAGCGAACTTTTCGAGTGCTGTTAGCAATAGAGCCATTTAATATTTCCATTTAAATTACCTAAATGACACAAAAAATAAAAATTTACATATGAAATAAATGCACAGCCTTAATCAGTCGGACATGATTGTAAACCTTCACACATACCAGGGAAAGAGAACAGCTGTAACATTTAGATAAGTAGTTTAATGATAAAAAATACATTCATAAACATTAATGTTGACGGGTTATTGTTGTCGACAACGTGAGTTATTCTTAGGTGGTCCTGGAGATGTGAAACGTGCAAAATTGATAGCGATTCAAAAAATGCTCCAAAAATCTATTATTTTTCACTATAATTAAATGAGAAAAGCATAAAGGTCCGGCGTGCTGCACGGACGTTTTTAGGGGATGGACCGGCGGAGACATCATGGCTGCAGCTGGTGTACCAGCCATGTAGCGCGAAATTGACATAATAAAGCAAATATTTTACACTTTAGTTGTGAAAGTAGCGTCTTTGTTGTTGTTGTATCATGTTAGCAGCAACATCTTCTTTTTCCCGGACGTGTCCACTTTTTCGGCGCTGTCCGGGGCGTCCTCCCCGAGCTGCAGCCCATGCTTTACCAGACGTCAGCCCAAATGTAGCTTTAAGTATGAAACACGAAGGAAATTTCAAACAAACATCCCATTGGTCAAACTGACGCAAAAACGATGAAAACACTGCAAAGTTAAGAGTTCCGTTTCAAATTGAAGGTGAAAAAAACCAAACCGGAGTGTAAACTTTAAATGTCTTTGGGAGAATGCTGCTTTTTATTTTCTTTTACTTTGAATAGAAAAATAATACTTATTTTCTCAGAACATAATTTCAGATTTTTGTGTAATGTTTGTCCTGTATGATTATAAAAAGGGTATTATTATTATTATTATTATTATTATTATTATTATATTGTTGGTATAGGTTTATTTTCTAATAAAGAAGATTAATCACTTCGAATTTAAAGTAATTTCTGTAATGGTTGACATGTAAAAGCTGATCTGAAGTTTTATGTTTTCTTTTTAACCATATAGAGCAGGAACACTTTAAATATGTTAAAATCTTCTTTAAGTAAACCAAATATAATTGATGTGTTTAAGAATTGGAACAAGTTTACTTTGTTTATGTAAATCAAAATAGGGTCACCCTATATTATATTTAAAATGCCAACACACATTTCCTTTAGCTTTCATTGAAAATATGACCTTGATATGATTATGAAACATTTTTTGGACGTGTATTTGTTTATTTGTGGTTTGACAAAAGACAGGACATCAATTTGTTTGAATGCTTCAATTAATGAAAACTGGATGGATTTAAGAGTAGAAAGTAGCCATGGAAGGGACGAAGAAAATACCCTAAATGGGGGGAAAAATATGCAACATAAATAATCGTTTTATAATCGAATCAAAATCGTGAGGCACCCAGGATTTAAAACCCTTACTAGATAGTCTAGCAGCTTTTAGGCAATCAAATGACGCTCCTTTGATCAGGTGACACCCGTACGTTGGGCTGGGCCAGAAATTTATCTCTTAACACTTAGCTTTGCTAACCAGCTAACTATTTAACAAGCTTTGGCTCGGGTCACCAGAAGGTCACCACATTTGCAGGCAGATTTTTGCAGGTGAAATTTTTGCTAGCGAATTTAAAGTAAAAATATCAAAAGGACAGTTTATGAACTTTCTCACGTTCTAGAAACATTTGCTGCAGAACAACTTTAAAAAAGTTTTGAATGCCATTTATAGAACACTTATTGTGCAAAATGCATTAAAAAATATTCACATCTTTTTTTCCAAAAAATGCAACACAAAAATTCTCACAACATAAAGATGAAGATATTTTAAATAAATTGTATAAATTTGATATCGCACAAAAATAAATCTGCACATTATTTGAATTAAAAATGCTTCAAGTTAAACAGGTTTTTTCCCCCTCCTCCATTAAATGGGAAAACAAACATTTTTAAACTTGCAATATGTAGTGTAAAGACGAACGGTGAACATCAGTATTTATCCTCCTTTATGACATAATCAAAATGCGCAATTGGATACGGGCGGTATAGTCAAAATCTAATTAGACCATATTTCTTCCATAGAAACGAAGGGCTATCATGTTTTAGTGTTGCAGTGAAAAGAGGTGGGCCCCCCGGAGGAATTTCTGCTTAGGGCCTTATTGATCCTTTGGCCGGCTCTGAAGCTGCACCACATGAATTGTTTGGGTTTGCTTGTGAAATCATTCTTAAAGCGGTCTACTTTCTTCTTTTCTTTTTTTTTTTTTTGTGTGCAGGCAGAGGAACACTTCTGGTTCTCCTGGACCCAAAGTGCCAAAGAAAGTCCACTTCATCAAGAGCATGAGGCAGTATGACACAAGAGGAAGCAGGTACGCCTTCCCAGATGCCTTTTT
The DNA here is from genome assembly GCA_963556495.2 of Valencia hispanica. Classification (NCBI taxonomy): domain Eukaryota; kingdom Metazoa; phylum Chordata; class Actinopteri; order Cyprinodontiformes; family Valenciidae; genus Valencia; species Valencia hispanica. The sequence goes on along the minus strand of OY747709.1, from coordinate 44,362,696 downwards.
TTAAAATCACACATAATGAGCAGAACGTAGAAAAACAAAAGCTGTTTTGTTGTAATATTCCTAAAGGTGCTTCAGCAGTAGCAGCAGTGTAATGCTCCTGCATGGAGTTGTTGTAAGCTGATTAATTCTGGTACAGAGGCTGCAGAGAAATAACCGGGATACACAGCTGCTGTTAGGGGATTGCCACAGTGAATTTAATCACCCTTGGAAGCTTAGCGAAAACCAAAAGAGGAGCGGTGAAGAAATCTAACACCATATTGCACCAGGGGGGTAAGGTTATCCTGAAGCAAGATGTGCCTTGAATAACATACTGTTGGCATCTCATTAAGCTTGTTGTCCACACATGTGCAGAAAAGGAGATGTTTGGATCTTACTGTGATAAATAGTGTGGCTCTAAAAAATGATCAAATATTTACCTCTATTTTTAATTTGTCTTATCCTCTCCTTCATATTCCATTTGTTTGTGTGTGTGGTTTTCTGCTGGTGAGTTGAAATTAAATGATGTAGCGATCCTAAAATGTCCCGCAGGTTTGACTGTGGTTATTTTTTTTTATTTTTTTGTGACGAGGGGAAGAGAAACCCGTTTTAGATTGTGTAAACCAGGGGTCCCCAAAGTCGGTCCTCAAGGGCCGGTATCCTGCATGTTTTAGGTCTTTCCCTGGTTTATCACGGCTGATTCAAATGGTCCAACTATCTCCTCAGCATGTCGAAGTTCTGCAGAGGCCTGCTAATGAGCCATCATTTGATTCAGGTGTTTTGAACCAGGGAAAGAACTAAAACATGCAAGACACCAGCCCTTGAGGACCGACTTTGGGAACCCCTGGTGTAAACTCTAGCAGATGGTTTTCAGTCCTGAAGCTCTGGGTGTTTATTGGTAGGTTTTTCCTCAGCGGCGGCTGCAGAGAGCGTGTCATTGTTGTCTTTTGAGGAGCTAAAGCCCTGGTGTTTTTGTTCACCAGCCGGTTTCTCCACATTTTACTCCACACAGAAGCTCTATTGAGTCAGTGTGTCGCTGTTTGTTTATACCTTGTGTTTCAGCTGATTTACCTCTGGTCTGTGTCTCTGTTTACCAGAACAATTTTAGTCTCAAAGAGTTATGTAAGATATAACTTTATAAAACACACACATCAGTTGTTCAATTTAAAGTATTTCTAATCATGTCCATTAAAGAAACTATTCAACAGACTGACCCCAAAAAAAGTGTTATTGGATTTTGCAATGATTATAACCAGAAATTCATTTTTAGTGTTTCACTTTATGGTTATGTTCAAGTTAAAGGCGATGGCTAAATATTAAATTAAATTTAAAATAATTTGTTGAGCTCAAATAAAATTTAAATTAAATGTTGTGCTAACTCATATCATCCAAGTAGAGTTGTTGCTGTGGACAGGAAGGATCTCCGGTAGCAGTCAGTCTTGCAACAAATCTGAAGAGGCCTCTGAATGAAGACTGACGCTGTATGACGCTAACAGCTCAATATCCGCCCAGTAGAGATCGTATTCATCAGCTGTTGACGAGCGCTGCTAATCCAACTCATTTTGGGTTTTTCCCCGGTTCTCTTTAAATCTCCGTCTGACCGTACGGTTAGAAAACCAGGCGGCGTTTGGCGTCCAGGATATGATTCCTGCCTCTTATGATGGATAGAAGGAATTACTACTTCTTTCTCTCTCTGCCATTTTGGTCCTGCTCTGAATCCGTGAAGATGCCTTTTCAGTTCTTCTGGGTTTTGGGGTTGTAGTTCAGGTATTATTGGAGCTCTGGAGATGCAAATCAGCTGCTTACAGTTGTAAAAACACCTTGTTGCCATGGTTATGCATCATAGCAACTGTATAAAGTCAAAAAAAGGGAGCAAAAAACCTTTCTAGCTGTGTGTGTGTGTATATATATATATATATATATATATATATATATTAAAAAAAGTCTTTAAACAGAACAACTCAGAAGTAGCTACTCCAACATGCTGACACCGTGAGCGGTGCATAAATAAAATCCACGTTTTACCTCTGTACGTACCTTGGTTTCTAAGTCAGCATTTAGCTAGTTTTCATTAGATACGGTAAAGAAAATACAACATTTATTTTTATATTTAACAGTGGATAAAGGATAGAAAACAATACCTAGACCAAAATGTATGAAATGGGGATGTAAGAAAATATCGATACGCCGATATATCGCGATATTTTATGCCATGATATTGTAGCGATATTCAAAAGCAATGCATCGATTTATTTTTATTTTTTTTTAGAATTGGAATGGAGCCATTAAGGATGACAGTTAGTATTTTTAGTAAAATTAAAAGTATGCCCACTAGCTTGTGGCTGTTTTCACCTTCTTCGTTCCAGTGGATCAACTAGATCTAGTAATAAAACTGAACGTGTTAAAGTATGAAACAGGTTGGAGTGTTTAGAATGCGGAGAGAGTTTTTCTACAGTTAAATCCGGCTATAAAAATCACAATATATAGTTACTTAAAGTATCGCAGTATCGTGATACGTATCGTATCACCAGATTTTTACCAATACACATCCCTATTATGAAAGATCCCTTACAATCGAAGTGCTTAATTAGAAAATGTGTTTTATTGTACTGTTCTTTTATTCTCATAAGCAGCTGTCTGATCTGAATTTGACTGGTGGGAAACGGATGTTTAACAAAAACCTTTTTAAGAGTTTTATTTAAACAAAAAATGTTAGAGGTGCACGTGAAACTGAAAGTTTCTCCACTTGTGTTTCTTTCACTTTCATTTCAGTAAGACTGGCAGAAAGATTCTTGCTTCTCCAATTTCAAGTAACTTTGGCGAAAAAAACAAAACACTTTGTTACAGCTTTATATCACAAATGGTTTTGAAGTTTGAATAAAAATGCAATAAAATTAGCAACAACAGTGTGGAGTTGGTGTTTGCTCTGGTCTTCCAATAAAGAACAGTTGCTTTGAGAGTTAAGTTATTAATCTTTGTGTGCAGCTCAACAATGTTGGCTCACAAAAGTAATCATAAGCATTAAACTGAGTGTTGCTGCTGAGCCTTAATCGGTCATTATTTCTCTTAAATAAATTAATGGATTTTAGAGATTATGTGGCCAGAAATGCTGAGCTGAAGAAAATCCTAACGCATGAGGGAAATCGGTACAAAATCTTTTCAGCACCGAGACTCGTTCTGCCTCAGGAAGTCTCCAGTAAACTGTGGAAACGATGTGTAATTCATGCACCACATTTTCTCTGAAAAAGTAAATTAATAATGTGGATAAAATTTAAAAGAAAAATGAATAAAACAGCCTTTTAAAAGAGCAACTTGACTTCAGTTGACCCGCTGAAGACTTTCTGAATATCTAAACACGAGGCTGGCTGACGTTTGGCAAGAGAAATCAGCGATCCAGATCTCGTTATTAGCTCTGTGGCTTGACTGTGATGCTAAACATGAGCCTCATTAACCAGTTTGTTGTCGCTTTTAGTGTATTTTTTGTTTGTTTTTCCCTCCCATAGCTGTGTAGCTTCAGTAGTGACTGTCTTAGATGTGACTGATTTGTGTCATTGCTAGGGATGGGCGATATGGAGAGAAAGTCCGAAAAACAGAAAGAAAATCACAATATTTTGATGTATTTATTGGAATAAGGATAAAAGTAGTGGGGTTTTTTTGTGAGTAGTGTATGGGCTTGGATTTTATTTGTTGCTGCTCTAATGGAGCAAACAGTGAGGGGGTGGGGGGGGCAGCTAAAGCAACAATCGCCATATTTTTTTATGTTTTTAGTGCATTTGTCACCAGAAATTAAAGTTGTTATGGTGATTTTTATTTTTTAATAATTGCCCATCCCTAGTCACTGCAGCTGATATCTGTGGTGTGTAGCGTAGCGGTGCCTGTCGCTGCTGTTTTGTAGACTGACACTCCCATCTGTTTTGTCTGCCTGTTCATGCTGTGTACTGCAGGATCATGCTGATTTGTGCCAAGCGGTCGCTTTATGCTGCTTTCTCAGTGCTGCCCTATGGAGAGAGTGCTCACCTCAGGTACTAAGAACGCAGCAACCTCCTCCCCCTCCAAGCAGGGAGCGCTCCGCCCCCCTCACTTTTATGTTCCCATCATGCACCCGTGTGATCCATGTCATCCTCGGAGGAGAGCTGCGTAGGCGCCGGAAGTTACTTAAATATCTTTGTCTGTTTGTAAGCAGTGATCCGAAGTTGGACGGTCAGAGGCAAAGATTGTCTTCTGTGGTTGCCGCTGATCTGCTGCCTTCCCTGGAAGGTGTGGAGCTGGGGGCCATTGGAAAGGTACACATTTGTTTTATATCTGTAAAGCACCACCTCTATGTACCTTTAGCTACCTCCACCCAATGGGTTACACTTATTATACATTAGTTTTGGCTAGGGCTGGGCGATATGGCCTAAAAATAAAATCTCCGATTTTTTCACACCTAATTCGATTTCCGATTCTAATCGATTTTTTTTCTTTCGCCCTTTACTTTCTTAAACAGAAATAACAAATGACAATCTATTTTTTTGAAACTCTTAATATCTCCTTTGGGAGTCTACCTGAATTCAAAGTTGTGTGCAAAGTTGGTAGCACATACCTGGCGTCCAAAGTTTTCAGTAGGTAAATAAAGGGGTTGGTAAATCTCGATTTTCTCAAAAATAAATCTTCTTAAACAGCAAATTCTAATTAATCGATAAAATCGATTTATCGCCCAGCCCTAGTTTTGGCCCTTTTGATTGATTTTATTTGAACCATTCTCTCTTTGGTGCAGTGAAAGTTAAATGGGTGCATCTGTGTAAATCATAACTTCAGTCATTGAAATTCAAAAGCTGATAAAAGCATCTGCCAAATGCCTAAACATAAACACTCTGAATGCTAAGTTAATGGATAGTTGAGCGGAAGGAAAAAATATATTTAATTTTAATTATTCATATCACTCACGATGCCAACAACATTATTTTGGTCCATAATAAAGCATTTTTTACATTAATTTTTTTAGACGCCTGTAAGGTAAACTTAATTTTTCTATTAAAGGCAGGGTATACGTTTCTGGGACAGCTGTTCAGGAGGGCGTTATTTCAAAATAAAACTCCCACCCGTTTCTTCAGGCTATCTCCCTAAGCCACGCCTCAATAACACAAGCATGCGCAGTCAGCATAGTCTTCTTGGTTCTTCTTTGTCGTTGCTTTTTCTAAACATTTTTGGAAGCGTTTCTGTCGTAACAAACGAACTCCGCCAAACAACACTTCGATTGATGCAGCTGGCGAAATCAATTTATCTGCTATCGCGATAAGCTAGCGAGACCGCACTTCCTGTTTACAGCCAAGAATGCGCGATGCGTGCACAAACATGGGGACGCGCAGAGGGGGAGGTGCTGGAGACGGAAGTTTGGCTTACGACCCTTTTATCCGGAACGGATCGTGACATTTGATTGGATTAGGTTTTCCCAAGGTTTCTCCCTGTACAGGGAATAATGATTACTCTGTCATGTTAAATAACTCCAAACTTATTGGTTGCCATCTGTATATAAAGAGGATTTCTCCCAGTATTGAAAAAAGTGTTTCGAATTGAAATCGTATACCCTGCCTTTAAATTTCATAAACAATTTATATCCAGTCTGTAATAGTTGCGAAGTGTTTTGTTGCTTTGTTTTTACTCCCAACCAACGATATTTGTTTAACCGAACTCTCTTAGGTCCGGATATATCAGTTGGGATGTATTGATACATCTGGGCTAATAATGGGGGACATAAACTTTATAAGGTAGAAATTATATAAATTTAGCCAATAAAGTGAATGCGCATGTTGATGATGTCATCAAGCTGTGCTTACGTACTTTGTACCAGGTATGAAAGGAGAATTATCGCTGTCTTCATTTTTACACTAGGTATTGTTTAGATATACGTTTTTTGAATCAGTTTTCTATTCAACAAAAAAGAAACCTGTTGAACTTGGAAGTGTGTTTAGTTGGTCTAATATGTGCAGCTTTGTTTTTTGTGTGAAATGTTTTTTTGCACTTCCGTTATAAACATTTAGAATTTCGTGTTTTCTCAACATTTAGCATATGTTTTTATTTCAAATATCTTCATCTTTACTCATGAGAATTTCTGTGTTGCATTTTTTGGAAAAAGGTTTGTATTTTTTATTACATTTTGCACAATAAATGTTCTTTAATTGGCCTTCTGTGCTTTCTTGACGTCATTGTTCAGGTGAGTCCCTTTGAAAATATTGCAATAAATATCGTCACCACACGCGCTTCGGATTATATCGCTATATAAATTTGAGGCCATATCGCCCAGCCCTAAATCTGAGCTTGTTTGCATAGTTTTGGAAAAAAATCCAGAATGAATTTAACATTTTCCATCCAATTTTTGTCTTAAAAAAAAAATCCTATTAAAGTTTTACTTTATTTCCAGAAAACACAGGATGAGATGGGGACTTCCTGTGCAAGCACATGCGAGTGACTGGTATACTTGTCGGTGAATGGTAGATTCGCGGGAAGAATTGAGTTTACGGGACGCATAAACAGTAGTGTTCCTCTGAGTCATGGGGTGTTTCGACCTTTGACACTATTCACCCTCCCCAGAGGCGGCCAGCTGTAGGTTGATCAGACCTCAGCTTGCGTCCCAAGACCAATTAGCTATGAGAGTCACCTTGTTGTCAAGCGCCGGACATCTCGGTGGACTGTGCATCGCAGAGGCGTCCTGTTCCCCGAGTAAAGTCAAAGTTGACTGCATATATCCTGGCACACTACTTGAGGGGCCCAATTGGGTCCGTTCCTCTTCAGGCAAAGCCACCAGCTGCTTCTTTCTGCTGCCAGTTTTAATGGCTGTGCGCTGCTTCTGGCCCTTAATTCCCAAGTCCCTCAGCAGTTTTGTGGTGGATGTTCCCACAAACCCTCTGCACCCAACTTCCACCGGGCGGACTTCCGCATTCCAGCCACAATGTTTTGCTTCAGCGGCTAGGTCCGCATACTGCCATACCCTTCGCCACGCTTTGGGTATGGTCTTCTTCTGCCCTACCGTCCTCCATGAGGCTCCAAAGAAACCTACATACATCTGGTGTGTTCTTGTACACTTTGTATGGGACTCCGTTTGGCCCAGGCGCCGATGTGTTCTCGCCCGATGGACGATCTTCTCCACCTCTTTCCACGTTGGAGGACCGATCTCAATTTGGTACTCTGGGGGGGGGTGTCGATTGGTGGAATGTCTGGGGGATGGCCAGATGTTCATGGTGCTTTGGATCAGAGTGGGTTGATCTTGGGTGCTCCTCCAGTTCGTCCTTTGTTGTTTTTAGAACTCTACTTTTACTCCTTGGTGAAGAGTCTTCAGGAACTTGAAGGGATCTTTGTAGAACCGTGTTCTTGTTTGTTCTTTATTCTTTCCGTGAGTTTTCTGCTCTATGGAGGGATGCCAGACGTGTTTTGATGTCAGCTTAGAGGGTGCTTATTCCCTCCTTTTCGCCTTCCAAGGCCTTCTTACAAAGTTTCCTGAGTTTTCTCCTTTCTTGAATGAGGCGTTTGATTTCCTGTTGCCTCCTGGAGACTGAGTGGGAGCCTGTTTTAGTGACTTTCGACTCTAGAAACCCAAAGCGTTCTGCTCTATATTGATAGGTGATATTTCCCGTTTCTTCCAACTTCTTCTCCACCGTGCCTCGAAGTTGTTCGAGGGACAGGGTCAGGTCTTTGTTCACCGTTTCCCACAGCTTTTTCTCCGCAGCACCGGGCCACTTTACACATAGTCTGTAGCTTGGAGATCTCAGCTCCACTGCGGGTCGGGGAGTTTGGGTGGGTTCCACCGCTAGCTCTGTGCTTGAGTTCACCTCTTCCACGACGGGGGTAATCATGCCCTCCAAACTATGGTTTTCGTCCAGTCGGTGAGCTTCACTCGACTGATTTGACCCCTTCCGCAGGAAATATAAGTTTTTGAAATAAATCATTAAATGCCCCAAAAATGAAAAATAAACAGCCTTGTTCTCATCCCCCCCCCCCGTAGACGGTGTCCTACGCTGAGTTTCTATTCCCGACCAACGCGCTGGTGAGGCAGAAGAGCAGCAGCGTCCTGGAGGGCAGCTCGGCTCAGACCCCTCAATGTCGTTTCCGTGCCAACGGGCAAAAAGGCGTCACCCCAGCTCGTCCGAATAGCGGCACAACGCAAGACCCATGTATGTGTCTCTCTCTCACTCACTCACTCACTCACTCACTCACTCACTCACAGCTGCTTCTGAGGTTTTTTTTTACCACGTCTGATCATTTTCTGCATTCTGTGTTGCAGATATAGAGGAGGTGTTGGATTATGACCCTAACCTGCTCAGCGACCCTCGGTGGCCATGTGGGAGACATAAAAGGGTTCTTATATTCGCATCGTATGTGGTGAGCAGACCTGCAACCTACTTTCAGTCCTGATTATGCCTGTGGAAGTAAAGAAGAAAAATAATAATAATTTCAGCCACCACCATGAACCGGTTTTACTGGCACTTGAAGATTGTGTTGAAACCTGTTTTATTTATCTTTTATTGGGTCTTAAAGCAACATTATGTAAGTTTTGCTCTCGGGGTCCCTCTACGGTTTGGAAAAAGGTATTGTTTTCTAATACTGTGGTAAAATCTGTTATGATTACACCAGGGGATTCACGTGCGTTGACAAGCGATACCCTCTAACGTTACAGATTTTCACGTCTTGGGCAGCCTTCGTTGCGTGTCTCATGTCTTCATCCCAGGTACATTTTCTATATTTCAGCATGTCATAGGCAAGCGGCTTAGAGCTGTCTGACCGTATCACGTTATAACGTGTTAGTTTCACGTTTTTACAATAAACTATCACGTTATAACGTGTTACGGTCTAATTTCTTTTTATATGGCTTACAGCTCTATGCCGGCGCACATGAATACAATTTCATGTTTTTGTTTTTTTTCTTAAAACGCCAAAAGATGGTGTAGCTCACGTTTACAAGCCAGCGTCATTATAGCAGCCTATTGGCTACTGTTTTACATAATGGATAAGCTAATTCTTGAGTTTGTCACTCTCCCTTTTTCGCTTCCTAGTCTCCTCTGACAAAAACTTAGCCTTTTTCGTTTTTGTTGCTGCTTCGGCCATTGCAAAAACATTCACAAGCGGTAGCAGGCAGCAAACAAATGCTTGTCTGGCTCACGTGGGGGGTGGAAGTGAGGAATGCCGTAAAGTAGCAGTCGAATTTTGTAGTTCTTTTTGTGCACAGGTACCTGCACCCCGAAGTTACGTAGTGCCAGTAAAAGCGATACAGACCCAGTCAGGCTATGGCATGCGTGTCATTCAACCTATTGAGAGTCGATGCGCCATCACAAGGGTCTAGGAAATATATTATGAAAGTTGCAAAACTACATAGTGTTGCTTTAAAAGAAAACGCAGTCGTCAAAATGAATCGAACCCCCCCTGCAGTCTGAACTAGAGAGTAAAACTGAAGCAGATCAGAATAACATAAATGTGATTTTATACAGGTGGATTTTTCTGGAAAAGCTGCAGATTTATTAATGAGGTACGGCACCCTCGAAGTTATTTTGGTCGTCCTGATAAATATTGACACAGTGATGAGGCCTTTTCTCAGGTGCAGCAAACTACAGTGGGCTGTTATCCACAAAAAGGAGAAAACATGGAGCAGTGGTGAACCTTCCCAAAGTCATCCAGGAGGTCGCAAAAATACTCAGAACATCTAAAATCCTCCAAGCCTCGCTTGTCCCGGTTAAGGTCAGAGAACATGACTTGACCGATAAGAGAGAGAGAGAGAGACTGGGCACTGCCTCCACGGTCTTAAATTAACCAAAAGAATCATCTTGATTATCCTCAAGACTTTTGTAGAAAATATTCTGTGAACTGATGAGAGCAAGGCCAAGCGTTTTTTGAGGGTTCTGTGTCTTTTAAGCACTTTGAATTACCTTGTTGCTATAATTGTGCTATACAAATAAAATTGCCTTGGCTTCTGGAGTAAAACCCACAGAACAATTTAGAAAAAGATCATCATAGTGACAGTCTTGTGGTGGTTGGGGGGTTTTGTGATGGCAAAAAATTGTATCTCAGGGTTTCCATAATAAAGAAGACTTGAGTCCAAGAAGGCGTTTAAGTATTTAATTCAAACATGTCTGGCCAGACACGGAGGGGACAGAGTTACTCTTGCATCACCCTAACCAACCTTTCTAACTAACCGCTTCAATAGTATTCAGCAATCATTGTTTATCTCTGTAGACGTCTTCTCCAACGTTCACGCCCCGCCTCCGGAGAACTGCTTCACACGAGTCTTATATCAACGCATAAAGCAGCTCATCCGAAGGCCAGACTGTTATCTTACTGCCCCGGCGTCTGTCTCTCTGGTGACCTGACACATATATCTTTCTCATAACATTAAGCTGGAGCAATAACCTTCTCATTTTACCCTAGATGCATTCACTAAACAGAGAATATACACTTAATTCCTAATTGCATAACAATTTTCCACCACAGTTTTCTTTGCTGCATCAGAACCTGGATGTCTGGCTGTAATTGATGGAGAAAGTCCAGCTAATCAGTTTGTGATTTTCATCTCCCTTTGATTCGAAGCACATCAGCAAGTCCGCCTCTAAACAACCTTAAAAAATATATATTAAAAAATGAAGGTCTTTCAATGGCCTAGTCAAAGTCTTGACTGGATTTTTATGAGCTGGGTTGAAATGCAAGACCCTAATCAGACTTTTTTTCTTTTCTTTTTTTTCTGTGGATTCACTCTAAAGAATACATACAGGCTCGACTGTACAGGTAGGGGCTTTAATAAACAGACTGGTTTCACTTCACCATCTGGACTCCCTGTTGCAGAAATCAGGACTCGGTTTTATTTGACTTGTAAATCTTTCCTCCAAGTATTTATAACCTCCAGTCATGTTGGAGAGAGAATACCTCCATTATGCAGTGTTCATGTGATACTATACCCCTCATTGTGTCATGTGGCAGTAACCTTTAGCCCTGTGTGTGTTCGTGTGAGACACGGAGGAAACCATAAACGGCCTGATGTGAGCTGGTTTTGTATTGAGCTGCTGGTTTGTTTCCCGTCTCTGCAGACGACCATCATTGAATACGTGAAACCATCCGATCTGAAGAAGGACATGAACGACACCTTCAAGGAGAAGTTTCCTCACATCAAGCTGACGCTGAGCAAGATAAAGAGGTGCGCACCACCCGTCTTCCTCCGCCCCTTTTTAAGATCTGTCCTCTTGGAGAGAGTCGACGGGTTCAGGCCCGAGACGACTCGCTCTTTCTCTGCAAACGCACGGGGGGTAACTGTGATCTTCTCTCCGACAGCCTGAAGAGGGAGATGAGGGCCGTGAGCGAGGAGTGCGGCCTGCAGCCGGTCACCATAGCGATGGCCTTTGTTTACTTTGAGAAGCTGGTGCTGCAAGGCCGCCTCAACAAGCAGAACAGGAAGCTTGTGGCGGCTGCGTGCGTGCTGCTGGCTGCAAAGATCAGCAGCGATCTACGGAAACCAGACGTCAAGCAGCTCATTGATGTGAGTAAACGCACTTTTTAAAGACACTTTAATGACAGCTCGCTGTTTGAGAATGGAAAGACCTTGAAAGTTTCACCTCAGGGAACATGCAGGTGAAAGTCGAAAAATTTTGTGCAAAAGTTAATTTATTTCAGTAATTCAACTTAAAAGGTGAAACTAATATATGATGTAGACTCATTATATGCAAAGCGAGATATTTCAAGCCTTTATTCGTTATAATTTTGATGATTAAGGCTTACAGCCAATGAAAATCCCAATTTCAGAATTGGAATATTGTGAAACGTTCAATATTTTAGGCTCAAAGTGTCACACTCGAATCAGCTAATTAATCCAAAACACCTACAAAGGATTCCTGAGTTTGTAAATGGACTCTTAGTCTGGTTCAATAAGAATAAATCATGGGGAAGACTGCTGACCTGCCAGTTGTGCAGAAAACCATCATTGACACCCTCCATAAGGAGGGAAAGCCTCAAAAGGTCATTGCAAAAGAAGTTGAATGTTCCCAAAGTGCTGTATCAAAGCACATTAATAGAAAGTTATGGGGAAGGAAAAAGTGTGGAAGAAAAAGGTTGCACAAGGAGCAGGGATGACTGCAGCCTGGAGAGGATTGTCAGGAAAAGGCCATTCAAAGTGTTTGTGACCTTCACAAGGAGCGGACTGAGGCTGGAGTTAGTGCATCAAGAGCCACCACACACAGACGGATCCTGGACACGGGCTTCAAATGTCGTATTCTTCTTGTCAAGCCGCCCATGAACAACAAACATCAGAAGCATCTTACCTGGGCTAAAGAAAAAAAGAACGTCAGATTTTGCATCTCATTTGGAAACCAAGGTCCCAGAGTCTAGAGGAAGAATGGAGAGGCACACAATCCAAGATGCTTTAAGTCCAGTGTGAAGTTTCCACAGTCTATGTTGATTTGTGGAGCCATGTCATCTTATGGTGTTGGTGCACTGAGCTTTATTAAGTCCAGAATCAACGCAGCCATCTACCAGGACATTTTGGAGCACTTCATGCTTCTTTCTGCAGACAAACTTTATGGAGATGCTGATTTCATTTTCCAGCAGGACTTTGCACCTGATCACACTGCCAAAAGTGCCAAAAGTACCAAAACCGGGTTCAGTGACCATTACTGTGCTTGATTGGCCAGCAAACTGGCCTGACCTGAACCCCATAGAGAATCTATGGAGCATTGCCAAGAGAAAGATGAGAGACATGAGACCGAACAATGCAGAAGAGCTGAAGGCCGCTATTGAAGCATCCTGGTCTTCCATGACACCTCAGCAGTGCCACAGGCTGATAGCATCAATGCCACGCCGCACTGAGGCAGTAATTGATGCAAAAGGGTCCAAACCAAGTACATATGAATGATTATACTTTTCAGAGGTCCGACATTTCTCTATTTAAAATCCTTGTTTTATTGATTTCATGTAATATTCTAATTTTCTGAGATTTTGAATTTGGGGTTTTCATAAGCTGTAAGTCATAATCATCACAATTATAACAAATAAAGGCTTGAAGTATCTCGCTTTGCGTCTAATGAGTATCATATATGAGTTTCACCTTTTAAGTTGAATTACTGAAATACAGGAACTTCTGCACGATAATCTAATTTTTCAAGTTTCCCCTGTATTTACCAAACAGCCTCTATATTATTATGTTAGTAGTTTATCTGTGCAAAATGTCATTTAAGAGCTGCATGTCTGGGAAGCTGTAGTAAAAATATTGATGTAATGGCAGTCTGCTAAAAGACTCATCTAATTCCTTATTTATATGGTAAAACGAGGAATATCAGGATAAAACCTTAAAAAAACAAACCTGTACAAGTCTTAAATGTTCACGGCACCAACTGAGTGCATTGGTTTGGCTGTATCTGCAGTTTCCATGGTAACAGAGAAAGACTGTGCCTGCATCTCTCTGTAACCACGGCGACAGAGTGTGAAGTCTTGATATTCATTGTCTATAATAAATGAAATGTTTTTATTCCTTTTGGTCTAAATTCCTGTAAAGTGTGCATGCTAACATCAAAAAGAGTGCTTTTTGAAAAGTAAGTACACCCCTTGAACTCATTGTGTCATGTTACAGTCACAAACTTCTATGTATTTAGTTGGGATTTTATTGGATTTAAGGAATGAGGACACAAATTGTAATTTTTTTTCCGTACGAATAAAAATATTAAGAGTTGCGTACATTTTCAGATTACTATTAAAAGTCTTTAAAATGTAAGTATGTGCTTTTACTTTAACCCGGTTAGTAGAAAATGCTTTTCTTCTTTTTTTTTCTTCCAATTTTACGCTTTGTTTTCTTTTTTACTTTGTTTTTGACTATTTTCTTTTTCATTATTTTCTGTCTTTTTTCTCTTTTTTTCCCCCCCATTTTACTCTTTTTTTTTTCCTTGTTTTTCTCCCTTTTTACTTTCATTCTTTTGTTCCCCCTTTTACTGTTTTCTATTTTGTTCTTTTCTTACATTCTGTGCTATTTTTTTCTTGTTTTTCTCCCCTTTAAATTTTTCTACTTTTATTCTTTTGTCTCCCCCATTTTACTCTTTTTTTTCTTCTCCCTTTTCACTTTCATTCTTTTGTCCCCCTTTTTTACTCTTATTTTATTTTCTTTCATTCTGTACTATTTTATTTCTTGTTTATCTCCCTTTACTTGTTCTTCTTTCATTCTTTTGTCTCCCCCTTTTAACTCTTATTTTGTTTTCTTTCATTTTGTACATTTTGTTTTTCACCCTTTTTACTTTTTCATTTTTTTGTCCCCCGTTTTTACTCTTTTCTGTTTTTTCTTTCATTCTGTACTTTTATTTCTTGTTTTTCTCCCTTTTTTACTTTCTCTTTCCCCCCTTTTTCACTATTTTCTTCTTTTCTTTCATTCTGTACTATTAAAATAAATTCAGTTTATTTATATAGCGCCAATTCACAACAGATGTCATCTCAAGGCACTTAACAAGAAGTCATTTCAATACATTTATACAAACATTCCAATCAGTTAAAAAGTTTCCTATTTAAGGAATCCCAGCAGATTGCGTCAGTCATTGGCGTGAGGTTGGGCATAGTTTCCAACCACAGCAATCCTTCAGCAATCCCTCATACTGAGCAAGCATGTAGCGATGGTGGAGAGGAAAAACTCCCCTTTAACAGGAAGAAACCTCCAGCTATTACAAAATGTCCCCTCGCTGAGCTCATATGATCCCGATAAAATAAATTGAAGCGTGTGGTTGTGGCAACACCTTTAAAAGGTTCTGGATGTTTCTCTGTCCTGGTTGAACTTCTACAGAGTTCGACACGTACTAGGGATCTAAAACTTTCCTTCTCCGTTCTTTGACGAGCAGAAGCTGGAGGAGCGTTTCCGGATCAACAGACGGGAGCTGATTCCTCTGGAGTTTTCCGTGCTCGTGGCTTTGGAGATGGGACTCTACCTCCCGGAGAGCAAGGTCATGCCGCACTACCGCAGACTGGTGCAGCAGGGTTAGACTGGACGACGTAGTGGATCAATCACCTTTTATAAGCTGAGGTCTTTGAAATAAATACATCCGGTACTATTTATTTTCACTGTAAATGTGATGGAGAAAAAATAGTTTGCACTGTAGGTTGTGAGCGTCCTGAATGTCTCTTTTTTTTGTACGTGATGATCCAGTCATGAGCTCTATGTTAGAGATGTTTATTCGGCACATTGATCGTGCTTTTTATTTTGGTTTCTTTTGATGAATCTTTTTAAAGCACCATAAGGTTCTTAACTTGTATTTACAGGAATCGGTGGCTGTGATTTGTGTGTTAAGTTGTTTTTTTTTCTTTAAGAGAAAAGAGATGTGGCTCTGTGCGTTGTTTTTATTAAACAGACCATGCTGTATTTATTTTAACTGACAAAATAACAACAAAAACAGTAATTTTGTAAATGGGTTTCTGACACTGTGACACTGAAGCATTTTTAGCTGTGAGAACAGGGCTTTGTAGGCTGAGAAGTGGCCTTTTAATTTAATCTAATCATCTTGTTTTATTGTCTTGCAGTGATCCAGTCTGATTCATATATTTATACTGAAAACAGAACATTGTTGAGACTCTTGTGGCAGCTCTGACTCTGGTGTTGCTCGTCTTCTCGTGCTGTATTACTACCACTGTGGTTTCACATTTAAAGAAACAGACGTATGTATTGTTTACTCTCTGTTTGGTGTATTTATGCCGGGATTTGTTTTGTTTCTCTTAGTCTTTCGGTTCTCAGGAATTTAACTTTATTTAAGTAGCTCATAAAATCCAACCCAAAGTTGTTCCATTAGAAATTGACAGGAAAACACCTGATTGTAGTTTATTTTTTGTGCACATGGATGGATTTTAATGTTGTACCCAGCAGCAGTATATTCTCAGATTTTAGCGTTCATGTGAATACGGTGAAAAAGTGCCTGAAACTACAGTATCGGTGAAAATGTCCAAACGTGTTTTCGGTCTTCTGACGTTCTCCTGCAGCGTTTCTCAAATGACCAAAATTTCAATCGCTGGCTGTTTAACGGCGACTCAGTCTGATGTGGTGATAAGTGTTAAAAAATAAAAAGTACTAAAGAACGCGAATGTGTCCGTTTAACTCCATATTTAAGCTCACATCGCAAAGTTTATTAAAGGTTCACTGGGGTCCCAAAGCCTCGTTCAGATTCAAAAATACATTTATTTATCCCAAAGGGAAGTTAAATGTTGTACTAACTCATATCTTCCAAACATCTTCAAATAGTTGTTATGGATAATGCTGTGGGCAGGAAGGATCTCCAGTAGCAGTCAGTCTTGCAACAAATCTGGAAAGGCTTTTGACTGAAGACTGTTGCTGTATGACTGTCTCTTGATTGTAATCACATGCTAACAGATCAACATCTAGGCAGCAAAGACAATATTCCACAGCAAAATGTCCTGGATGACGCCATCAGTTGATGCCAAGCACTGCTAATCCACCTCATTTGCTTTTGCCGCTCTTTAAATCCCTGTGTGACCGTACGGTTTTCTCTCCTGGATCCGTTTCCTGCACCGTCCAAACTCAAATAAGCAGATAATGAATGGATTCTTAAAACAAACGTGTCCACAGATAAAAATGTAATTCTGTCTAATGCAATGACATCTAAACAATGAATGCATCAAACAAGAGTTTGGTTTCAGACTTTACTGTCTCCTGGGTAAGGACAGAACAGGTTAACGTGACGAGACAGACATCATGTCAGCTGATACCGGAGCAGCAGTTACTATATTAGATCTTTATGTTAAGTAACAGAAACTACACAGCAGCAGGTAAATAAATACATATAAATAATAGTCTTAGCTGTTTTTTTTTTAAAGAACGTTTAGTCCAAACTCATGTCTTCATCGTCATCCTTCTTGTCTTTGGAGTCGCTCTCCTGGTCTGACTTTGTGTCCGTCTCCATGGCTTTGGCAAAAGCCTCCATATCTACAAAAAATGTGAACAAAACATTAAAAAAATTAATCAAAATAAGCTGTTAAAATCACTAAAACAGCAGGAAGATTGCGTAAGGATTTAAGAAACAAATTAATTTTAAGTTTTCAATCAGGAAAAGAAACATCTGTGACTAAAGCCGTTTGACTCCCATGTTTTATCTGAATAGAAACAAACTGAACAGTGGAGGAAAAATATTTTTCATCCACCCCCCCCCCCCCAAAAAACGACAACCAGAATTCAAGTTCCCACTGATCGTTTATGTATCCGTGTGTCATACAGATTTATTTAGATCCGCCTAAACTTAATTTCTCTGCGTTAAGCAAACCTGCTGACAGAATCAGCAAAGACCTTTCCTCGTGGTTTGAGGATGGTTGTCAGAAATAAATCAACCAACAACTACACTGGAGGGGCTTGTTGGAGCCCAGGTAACAAGCCACGCCATAATGGAGTATCCTGACATAAAGATAAATCAGGCTCATCTTCTGTTTGCCAGCGAACATCTAAGTGATTGATAGAAAGCCTGGGAGCAGCTTAGTGACCCAAAACTCAAAACATGAACTACCTTTTCAAATCCCAGAGGAGTTGAAAAGGAGGCTTCATGGATGCAGAGCAGGAACCAAAGAGCAGAGAGAGGAGGAGGAAGTTTAAACCATCTCTTCCATCCTTCATAATCAGCGTTGCCACACAGAGATTTAAAGAGGAGCAGCAAACGCAAATGAGGTGGATTAGCAGTGCTCGCCAACAATTTATGATTTCATCCAGGATGTGTTACGGTGGGATATTGAGTTGTTAGCATGTGAAGCCAGTCATGAAACTGTCCTACAGCAACAGTCTTCAGTCAGAGGCCTCTTCAGATTAGTTGCAAGCCTGACTGCTACTGGGGATCCTCCCTGCCCACAGCATCACCATCCACAACAATCACTTTGGGATATAAAAGTATTGTTGAATTTAATTGAATTAGTGCAAAGTATGTTTAATCTTTTAATCTGACAAACGAGCCTCATCTGAACATATATTCTAATTTATTAAACATGATTCTTTATACGCTGCGCAGTTGGTAGCACTGTTGCTCTGCAGCAAGAAGGTCCTGGGTTTGAATACCAGCCTGGGGTCTTTCTGCATGTTTGCATGTTCTCCCTGTGCATGCGTGGGTTCTCTCCGTGTACTCTGGCTTCCTCCCACAGTCCAAAAACATGGCTGTTAGGTGAATTGGTCTCTCTAAATTGCCCTTAGGTGTGTGTGTGTATGTATGGTGGTTTGTCCTGTATGTCTCTGTGTTGCCCTGCGATGGACCGGTGACCTGTCCAGGGTGTACCCCACCTCTCGCCCCTTGACTGCTGGAGATAGGCACCTGCCCACCCACCCCCCCCCCCCCCTCAAACACCCACATGCATGCTCCCCCATCTACCAGCAGGTAGTGCTGCTGTAGCATAAAAACGGGATCCCCCTTAAGTTTATAAAAAAATGCCCCCCCAGTGTAATCATTTTAAGTATACCTTCTTTTTCTTACTGAGCATCAGCATCCAACCATGCTTTCATTGCTTTTCAAATTTTCAGTAATCTCTGTGCACAAGTGCTTTAAGAACGTAAAAAACTGCAAGAGGAAAGAAATAACTAATGTAAAGGGTTTGTTTTGCAAAACTGAGCCCTTCAATCATCATAACTTTTTAGTACCTGGTGTGAGCCTGCTGTGATGTCACTATCTGCCAGGTGGAGGTGTGAGTTTGTGCCATGGATCAAGGAATTTGATTCATTGAATATTGGTTTCAGGAGGGGGGAAAAATCACTGCATGCAAGTTTAATAAAGAACATGTTACAGTTAGATTTGTGGGCACGATCGCTGCACACAAAACATGCGGATATCATCTCGCAGTTCAAAGACCCTGGACAGCACCTTCCCACCTGACAGCCACTTTGGGAACCACTGGCATAGTGTAACAAATACTGCATGAGCCACTGTAAGAATACATACTTTAATATTGTAGTGATATCACAGATTATTCAGGTTAGGGAAATGTTAAGCTGTGTATTTAATGTGAAATCCTAGTAAACAAAAAGATACAGCTGTCAATTGTTTTGTTCTAGGGTAAAATTAACAGTGAGTGAAAGAAAAGCTCAGTTGAATGTGAAACATTCGTCATGAACAATATGGAAGCCAGACAGCGTTTAGAGCTTCACTCACTGTGTTAGTGTCTTAGAGGCTAGAGAGAAGCACTGACCTCCTTTGTTGGCAGCATCAACAGCCTCTGCTGGGAGACCAAACTGGTTCATCAGGGGCCCCAACTGGCCGGACGCCAGAGCGCTGCTGAACATGCTCATGGCCTGAACAGAGACGGTAAAATCAAGAACCAATATTAGATATGAACGGAGAGAGCAAGCGACAGTGAATCGGAGGTGATGTGGCTTCTACCTGCTGAAACTGAGGCGAGCTGAGCGTGTTGTGGAGCTCCTCTGAGCTCTGAGGCAGCGACTCTCCAGACGGCAGGTAGGGCATCAGCCGCTGCTGCACCTCTGGGTTGGCCAGGATGGGAGCCATGACCTCAGGGGTCAGCACGCTGGCGAGGTCCACTGCAAGGAAACGAATACATTAAAACCGATTCTTATGTTTTTGTATGTTTCCCTCCTCCAATACTCTTGATAAAATATGTTATATGTCAGAAAGAGCTGAAGATGTCCATTAATAACCCATTTATTAAATTTTTGTGTGTTGAAGCAGGGACACGTTCAAAATATGCAGAAGTCTGGTGCCGGTGCCCACTGTTAAACCACATATAGACACGGAGGGCTCCAGTGGGGGTTGAGGGATGTGTGGCTGCCTTCCCCACATCCCACCCCTCTGTTTTAAATGCACATCATAACAACACGCATCAACACCATACTCGAGCGGGAGGATGGAGGCTAGGGGTCTTTTCAAACCCCTGTTCGCTACGGGCCATCAGGGGTTGGGGTCTGGAGGAGGAACAGGTGGTCTGGTTGAGGTCCTAGGCTGTCGGGCTGCTTCGCCACTATGGGGCCCTTGGCGGTCTGCTTGTCTCCGTCCTAGAAGGTAGGGGGTCTATCTCCCGGGTACGGGGGCTGGTGGCTCTACTGGGGCATCGGTACCTGGACCTGGGAGCATAAAGTGTGTATGGGGTGTGTGAGTGAGGGTACAGCGTCATTTCTTGGGTGTCTTGGTGAGTTAGTGAGAATGTATGTATTTAAGAGGGAGGGAACGTATGACTGTGTCTGTATGTCTTTGTCTGCCTGTCAGGTTGGGTCTTGGGCTGCCCTCTCGCCTGGAGCACCTCAGGCCTTACATTTAATGGGGGGCCTATTTCCCCTCCGTCACTCCCCGCCAGTGACGGATGCCCCTGCCTACTGGTGCGTCGGTGGTCAATCCGGTTCGGACCTGGTGCGTGCCTGGCCGGTCCTGGGGGGGCCGGTGTGTCGGTCAGCTGGTGTGTCGGTCAGCCGATGCGCTGGGCCGATGTCTTCCCTTGGTTGGTTGGGGCACCTCTTTTTGGGGTGCCAGGTTTGGGATTGTTGGGTGGTGCCTGCTCGGTGGCTCGACGGGATATGGATCCAGTGTCAGCTGCACTGCTCCGCTTGTGAAAATAAATCTGTTGGGCTTCTACTTGGTACTCAGACACCAATTCTGAGCTCCACACTGCCAAACAGGACACGTAAAAAAACACGCAGAAGTCAAGTCACTGAGGGGCAGAGGTTGGTACCACCAACAAGTAGACAGACATGTAGTACAGCTGGATCGGACTCTACGGTACAGTACTTGGCTTGTTCGAGTCTTCCCTAAAGAACAGGGACTTCTTTGTTTCAGTTGGAAACTTTTTATCAGAACGAACAGAAATCACATGTGGGGTGCCCCAGGGCTACATCCTGGGGCCCCTCTTATCTAATATCTACATGCTCCCACTAGTCCAAATTATAACAACCAATAAGATTAGCTACCATAACTATGCAGATGATACTCAGCTCAACTCAGAAACACATCAGGCTTAAGCAGCTGAGTGCTACAGTGTGTTCATCTGCTGCTGAGCAGAGAGACTTTAGAGCATCTGTTTGGGGTTTTCAGAGCTTTCTGTTCTGAAATGCATGGATGGATGGGTGGGTGGATGGATGGATGGGTGGGTGGGTGGATGGATGGATAGATGGACAGATGGATGGACAGGCGGATAGATGGATGGGCGGATGGATGAATGGATGGATGGACGGACGGATGGAAGGATGGACGGATGGATGACTCGATGGATGGGTGGATGGGTGGAGCCTCCCTCACCTCCCTGACTGCTGGCAGGAACGTTCATGGTGGCCAGGATGCTCTGCAGGTCTCTCAGCTGGATGGGCTGGGTGGGGTTGGCTGCAGCTGCAGCTGCAGTGGCAGCGGGGCTGGAGGGTGTGGTTGCAGTGGGGGAGACTGTTGAGGTGGCCAGGGGGGTGATGGGAGTGGTGGGCACCTGGGAGGAGCCGAGGCGGCTGGCAGCAGAGGTGGAGGTTGGTGTGACGGCTGTGGAGGGACTGGAAAGGAGAGGAAAACCGTGAATCTGCTAGCACCAGCCAGTCTGTATTTTCTCCTATAATGAAAACGCATTTAATCACCTTGTTGTGGAGTTGCTGACTGCAGGAACGCTGCTGCTGCTACTGCTGCTGCTGCTGCTGCTCCCCAGAAGGTTGGCCAAGCCTGGTCCGGCCAGAGCCCCAAGACCACCTGGCATACACGGCGAAATACACATTACAACACATCATCTCCCCTAAGTAGCCACGCTGTTGGCTCTGCAGCCTTCACGTACCAATCCCCCCCAGTCCAGTCGGTCCGATGAGCTGCATGAGCTGGTTGTGGCTCATGTTACCCAGAAGACTCTGCAGACCCCCCTCACCTTAAGGGAAGGAAAAGAAGGAACAACAAATCATGTTAAAATCATTCCTCACTGAGTTAAACCATGAGTGTGAGGAACCACCTCCCAACGCAGACAGATCGTGTCCTCCGCTGCCGCCGCTGCCGAGAGCGCCCGGTATGGGCGGGTTGTTCAGGTACTCGTTCACTTTGCGACAGTACTCGTCGTCCTTATCGCTCTTCGGCTCCTGAAATCAGAAAGAAATAACCAAAACGCAAGGCGAGGTTTAAATCATTTTCACAAAGCTATTCACAGCCTGTGAATTCGGACATACTTTTATTCGGATTCTACGTGACAAACCGATACAAAGTGGAGCATAACTGTGAAGTGGAAGGACAGTGATAATCATCTCGTAGAAACACTTTTCACAGCAACTACAGCTGAGGTCTCTCAGAAGTTGAGCTCATTTTAAAAACCTAGAAACAGAAATTCTAGTGATTTTTCCGATTTTCCGAAAACGACATACATTCCTAATTTTATCCAAGTATGGATTTGCTATCAACTGTGACCAGCTTTCTTGTCCCTGCAGAAAAGAAAAAGAGGATACCCACACCATGATGTTGCCACCACCATGTTTTATAGTGTGGATGGTCATAATCAGAGGAGCTTTTTTCCATACGTTTGCTGTGTTGCCTGGATGGCTTGTTGAAAACTGCCACTGGAATTTTTCTCTACTACTCCTCCACAAGGGGACAGATTTGTGAGTTGCACATCTAAGAGCTGTCCTCTTAGCAGATCCTCCGTGGACCTCTTGGCTGCAGCTCTGATTAAAAGTCTCCCTTTGCTCGACCTGTCGACTTAGACCATGTATAGCCGGGTTTAAAAAAAAACACAAATATCCTCAACACCTTGTTTAAAAAAACAAACTCCGTCCACACCTAACCCCATAAAGTGCGTTGTTAAGACATGCCAAACCTGTACCTTATATGCTCTAACTTCTACATTGAGCTCTAATTGAACCTGTTAAAACAAGGAAGCAAAAAGCGATTGGGCAATCGATAAAGTCAACAAAGCTCTGAGGGCATAGATGCTGTTTCTGAGTGTAAACACAGATCGCACATGTTGTGATTGCATTTACCATAAGATGAACTGAACAGACTGTTGGAAGACTACATTTCCCAGCAATCCTAGCAGTGACCCCCAACACTCCTATTGGTCCGTGACCACCCATGGTGACATCGGCGATGACATCACAGCCAAAGGGGCTACAAAGAGTAGTTGCGCCCATTTTCAAACTGTTCTCTAGCCAGAAGTTCTCGGATGAACTACTGCTGAACAGAGGACATCTCACCGGTGAAGACTCTCTTTTGTTCTGACCCGCTGGACCGGGGAAGAACAAATTTCAAAGCTTCGAAGTGCTCACCCCGTCTGCGTAACCAGGGTGCGCGATATAAGAACTGTTCCAAGACAAGACGACCTGCAGGCCACCTAGCCTGTCTTTGGGCCACACGGTCCTTAAATTCTGTACAAGTTTTTTTTTTTCTAACTCTTCTCTTTCTTGCTCAACTACGGACACAATTTGCTCTCCTCCTAGTGGACTGGACCTCCTTCAAAGCAAAGTAGGACTGAACCGGTTCATTTATACTAATATTGTGTCTGGGCGGAGATAAATAGAGAAAATAGAGTTTTAACGAGTTAGATCTCGTTCATTGTTGGTTTAAAGTGTTTTTAAGCGCTGTACCTGTTTGCTCATTTTTGCGTCGCCGCACACCTACGTTGGAGCTGTAATTGCTGTGTTTGAAACTGTTTCTTTTATCCTGAGCAGATCACACCTTTCATTCTTTTTCCTTCCTCTCTTTTTTCTCTCTCTCTCTCGCTCCCTGATCACTCCGTCGGCAGAGTTGGGCTCGGTCCGGCCTGCGTTAGCTGGTCTTAGCTGAAAAGTTTAACTCCATTCTCTTTGAGGCCTTCCACATGGACGCTTCAGGCCATGTGCTCAGTCCATTTTAGCCAAAGCTAGTTTATGGCCCTTTGTCTCCTTACACTACATGTGCTCCCCTCCATCTTGGCACAGAACTGAGATCTATGACTTTGTCTCCTAGGCTATCTGTGATTTGAGCCCCCTGGAGTGAGGGGCCCCCTCAGCTGTTCTGGCTGATTCACTTCATGTTAATTGTGTTTAATGTTCACCTGTTATTGTTTTCTAAGATCTGTAGTAGTTTTGCATGTTTTAGAATAGATGGGATTTTCTATTTTCTAAATAAAGTCCCCTTAACTTAAAGAGAAGTTGTCTGGGATTACTTGGAGTGATGCATACAAGTAGTGTCCACATCGTAAGAACTTATTCCTTCATCTATTGTTTAATTATCTCAGCCTTATCAGGCTGGTAATCATAAACACAAACTGAGACTGAACAATTTTGCTGTTGTATTCCTGGAATCCACCAGGATGGTGCCCCTAAACTTGGTAAATTTTACATAAAATTATTAATCTTATTAATAATTGCCCAAAGCATTTATTCATAATTATTCATAGCCAAATCCTACCTATCTGCGGCACAACACACATGTGACGTCAGGGGATTTTTGTCGAGGAAAGTGACGTTTTGGAGCCTAAAACTCTGGTTGTTTCTGTCCACACGCAAACGCTTAAAACAGAGAAAATGCAAACCTTCACTTAGGCCGGAGTTTTATTTTTTATTTTTTAGAAAGATTTGTTTTCGGTGGCGAAAATCTGCGTTTTTGTGTGGATGACGGGCCAAATCGTAGAAACATATATTCGTTTTGTGAGCTACCTGGCTACTTGTGGACAAAGCATTAGACGGACAGCCACGTCTTGGTCGGTTTGCAGTTGTGACATATTTCCCTTTTCAGATGAAGGATTGACATCACTTGTTCAAAGGTTGGGATATTGTTTTATAACCTGATCCTGAGCTATCTCTGTAGTTATGCTGCTAAAGGCTTAGACTGCTGGAGGACAGAATTACCACTTTTCTTCACTCTGCTACTTTTGTCTCCTACTACTCTCCAGTTGTGTTATTTGCTGTTATTTCGACTGTTAACATTGTTTTTCTCCGTGTTTCTCCATAGAAGTTACACCTGGTCTGGTATGCTGCTTAGCTACAATGCCCTTGTTGGACGGGGGGCATCGACTGGGATGATGGTCTCAGTGGCTGAACATTCCCGGTGTCCTGTTATCAACTTTCTACTTTCTTTAACATAGAAAGAACTCTTATATCAGATCTGCTGTTCTTTCTGTGTCTCTGCTCTGTCTTCTCGAACCCCCATACGGCCGTAGCAGATGGCCGCTTGTACTGAGCCATGTTCTGGTTCAGCTGAAGGTTTCTTCCTGTTAAAAGGGGAGTTTTTCCTCTCCACTGTCACTACATGCTTGTGTATGAGGGATTGTTGTGGTTGGAGTCTACACCAACAGGGCACAACCTCAAGTCAACGACTTGATGCGATCTGCTGGGATTCCTTAAATAGAAAAACTCAAACTTTAAACTGATTGGAATGTTTGTATGATTGTATTGAAATGACTTTTCTAGTAAAGTGCCTTGAGACGACATCTGTTGTGAATCGGCGCTATATAAATAAACTGAATTGATTTGATCCTGATTTAAACTTCCCTACAGCTTCGTCTTTGACCTTTTTGGTGTGTTTCTTGGTCTTCATGATGCTGTTGTGTTTATGCTACGGTGACATATTTCCCTTTTCAG
The DNA here is from genome assembly GCA_963556495.2 of Valencia hispanica. Lineage (NCBI taxonomy): Eukaryota > Metazoa > Chordata > Actinopteri > Cyprinodontiformes > Valenciidae > Valencia > Valencia hispanica. Next base: position 44,337,255 of record OY747709.1, on the reverse strand, counting down.
ATGAAGGATTGAATCACTTGTTCAAAGGTTGGGATATTGTTTTATAACCTGATCCTGAGCTATCTCTGTAGTTATGCTGCTAAAGACTTAGACTGCTGGAGGACAGAATTACCACTTTTCTTCACTCTGCTACTTTTGTCTCCTACTACTCTCCAGTTGTGTTATTTGCTGTTATTTCGACTGTTAACATTGTTTTTCTCCGTGTTTCTCCATAGAAGTTACACCTGGTCTGGTATGCTGCTTAGCTACAATGCCCTTGTTGGACGGGGGGCATCGACTGGGATGATGGTCTCAGTGGCTGAACATTCCCGGTGTCCTGTTATCAACTTTCTACTTTCTTTAACATAGAAAGAACTCTTATATCAGATCTGCTGTTCTTTCTGTGTCTCTGCTCTGTCTTCTCGAACCCCCATACGGCTGTAGCAGATGGCCGCTTGTACTGAGCCTGGTTCTGGTTCAGCTGAAGGTTTCTTCCTGTTAAAAGGGGAATTTTTCCTCTCCACTGTCACTACATGCTTGTGTATGAGGGATTGTTGTGGTTGGAGTCTACACCAACAGGGCACAACCTCAAGTCAACGACTTGATGCGATCTGCTGGGATTCCTTAAATAGAAAAACTCAAACTTTAAACTGATTGGAATGTTTGTATGATTGTATTGAAATGACTTTTCTAGTAAAGTGCCTTGAGACGACATCTGTTGTGAATCGGCGCTATATAAATAAACTGAATTGATTTGATCCTGATTTAAACTTCCCTACAGCTTCGTCTTTGACCTTTTTGGTGTGTTTCTTGGTCTTCATGATGCTGTTTGCTCATTAATCTCCTCTAAGAAACCTTTGAAGGCTTCACAGAACATGTGTGTTTATGCTACGATCAAATCATACACAGGTGGGCTCTTCTAATTACATTACTTCTGAAAGAGATTGGTTTCATTTGGGGGTATCAGAGTAAAGGGGGTGAATACTAATGGACACCACATTTTTCAGATTTGTATTGGGGGGGGGGCATGAAACACAAGCCTACAGATGGCCAGTAGAGGGTGACAGTGTATCTGGGGAAAACCTGAAACACACTTCAGTTTCTCATAAACTTAAAGAAATCTGTGTTCCCACGAAACTTAATAAGCTGCAAATAAAAGTGATTTACACAGTCTGACAGTCCTCTTCTAACAGAGTTTACTATATAGCGGGACTCTGTTGCTGAACTGTAAACAGGTGTTGCAGCTGTGTTACATTTTTTATTTAACAACATAAATGTCCTTCTGGAATCAAGCTGTTCATGGTGGCAGCATGTTGGGGTAGCTCTGTCGCGTTGGTTCTGATTCGTGTTTTTTTGTGGACCTTTGTTCATCGCGTTGCAGTGTTTGGACGATGATTCCCTCTGGTTTTGGATGCAGTGCAGCTGGGAGGATTTTTGCTCCCGCTTTTTGTACTTTCAGACAGTTGCTAAGATGAACAACTGTGGCAACAAGGTATTGTTTTTAAAACTGGGAGCTAGTAACAGACAATATAAAAGGTATAAGGTAGAAATTATATAAATTTAGCCAAAGGTAGAGATTTTGACTATACCGGCCTACCGCGATTGCGTATTTTGATGATGTCATGAAGCTGTGCCTAAGTACTTTTTACCAGGTACGCAAGGTGGATAGATACTGATGTTCAGTGTTTATATTTACTCTAGATATTGTAAGTTTAAAGTTTGTTGTTTTCCATTTAACGGAAAAGAAACCTGTTGAACTTGAGGCATTTCTAATTAAAATATATGCAGCTTTATTTTTGTGCAATATTAAATGTGTAAATAAGTAACCAGGAAAGAGGACAGTTTTGAACTTTGCGTTTTCATAACATTTAGCTTTTAATTCCTTTAAAATATCTTCAGCTTTCTTCAAGTTACAAGAATTTTTGTGTTGCATTTTTTGGAAAAAAGATTATTATATTATTATATAGCTTATTATATAGATTATTAAATAGATATTTGTATTGATTATTTTATTTGTTTATTTTTTACTGATTATTATATAGATATTTTTTAAATGCATTTTGCACAATACATTTTCTTTAAATGTCATTCTGAACATTTTTTTTGTTTATTATTTTATTGATTATTTTGATTATTATTTACTGATTATTATATAGATATTTTTTAAATGAATTCTGCACAATACATTTTCTTTAAATGTCATTCTGAACTTTTTTGAAGTTGTTCTGCTGTAATGTATCTGGAAAATGAGAATGTTCACAATCATTTTGACATATATAAAGAAAAGAATATATCACAATAGATATAGTTATGCTTTAGATTATATCGCACTATAGATTTAAGGCTATATCGCCCAGCCCTACTGGGAGCTGCTGATTTGCATCTCCAAAGCACAAAGCAACACTAAACTATGATGGATGTTTGGGCATCCCAGAGGAGAAATGTATCATAACCTCCCGGTGCAGGACAGCCGGTTTAAAAACCCACCATTGTCACCTACATCATCCACATTCCCGGTGGTGCGATCCTTCCAGCAGAAGTGGATGAGGGAGTCATCCGTCTGCTGGATGTAGACCTGACCTTTGCGCTGATCGGGGGTCACCGTGCTGCCCTTCATCGTCATCTTACCCGCCAGAAACTCCAACTGTTACTTGCTGGAGGAGCCGCGGGAGCCAGTCCTACAACACCAGGCTGGGGACTCAGAAGCCTCCAGACGCCATGATGAGGAGGAGGGTCTGCTGCAGGAAGGGAGATCTTTCCTGTCCACAACACCATTCATTCATCTAGTAGGGAGTACAACTCATTCACAGTTCTGGAGACTAATTGGATTCTGGGCTCTACAAAAACATTTAATTTCACGGGATAAATAAACCTTTATTTCCTGAATGCCTTTCTTTTTGTTCCTAAAATTAATTTTAACATGTTCTGTAACTTAAAAAAGTGTAAAGTACAGAACTTACTGGAGAGTTGATTGATAAGTTAAGCGAGTCTAACAGAGTTAGAATTCAAACCTGCATCCAGAAGAACAGCCTTTTAGAGCCGGCTTTAAACTTCAGCACGTAAACCCGTCCGGTGGTGCACTGGTTGACCCGTTTAAACTCACAATCATCTGGGAAGATAATCAAGTCCTAAATGAAAGGAATGGAGGAGAAATTAGAAAACCTCCCGGTGCAGGACAGCCGGTTTAAAAACCCACCATTGTCACCTACATCATCCACATTCCCGGTGGTGCGATCCTTCCAGCAGAAGTGGATGAGGGAGTCATCCGTCTGCTGGATGTAGACCTGACCTTTGCGCTTGTCGGGGGTCACCGTGCTGCCCTTCATCGTCATCTTACCCGCCCGAAACTCCACCAGGTACTTGCTGGAGGAGCCGCGGGAGCCAGACACCAGGCTGGGGAACAAAGCTCCAGACGCCATGATGAGGAGGAGGGTCTGCTGCAGGAAGGGAGAGAGAGCACAACACCAACATCTAGTAGGGAGTACAACTCATTCACAGTTCTGGAGACTAAGATTCGGGCTCTAAAAAAAAAAATCACGGTACATTTTAACCTTTATTTCCTGAATGCCTTTCTTTCAATTCCTAAAATTAATTTTAACATGTTCTGTAACTTAAAAAAGTGTAAAGTACAGAACTTACTGGAGAGTTGATTGATTTTTAAAGAAAATAAACAAAATAGTACAAGCAGACACAGCCAGAGTATAAAACAATATAACCACTTGAAAACAGTCAGTGTCAATGTTTGAAAATGTTTAATTAATACTTTGCCCATATAAAACATGCTTAAATCACTTGGGAGTTGTTTTGATATTTCGACAACCCTGTCTTCCAGCTGTACTTGAATGCAGCATGGGAATCCCCTTCACATCAAAGAGGATTCCCAAAATAAGGAGTTTGTACTGATTGGATGCTACTGGTAGCCATGTAGATGTCAGCTGGTTATTCTCTGGTATCGGTGATGTTTATATCCAGCTAGACATCGCTTCAGGTGAGTCGTTCAGATCAGAGCGTGTAATGGACCTTATTGCTGTTGAAAGATGCGTTCGCTGACAAAGTTCTGGTTCGGTCCACCTTTCCTTTGCTACTGTAGCTGCACGAGAAACCATTAATGTTTCCAAATAGCAGAGTTTAGTGATAGCTGGGAGTCCTTTCTGTTTTGTTTTGGTGCCACTTTTTAAAAAGTTGCGCTGCGGAACATTTTACTGCGCTCTGACATCAACATTCTGCATGCGTTCAGGTAGAAAACAGCTACATTCATTCGGTACATGTACGTACCGAACCGACAGGGCCGCACCGAAAAATAAGAATATGAATACATGTACTGTAACACCCCCACTCTTTTCTGATCAACAGGCTTCTGGCATAACTCTGGCTGGATATTTAACCACTCTTCTCTGAAATGTTTGAGATCGTTGTCTCTCCAAGTTTAAACCGTTGTTGCAGGCATTTAAAGTCAAGCTTTGGAGGTATTCCTCCTATTTCATTATTCCGTCCACAATGCCAGCAAAACAGACCCTCAGCATGATGCTACCACCGCCTTGCTTAGGTAGTAGTATTGTGGAACGTATAGCTCAAGTTTTTGCTCGTCTGAGCATTGAACTTCCCTCTACGAGGCCCTTGGCTCATTCATGCGGGCAGCTACAGATTTTAGTCGAAGCAGAAGGTGATAATTTTTTGAAGAGGCCGTATATGATCTGCTTAAGACGTTGAAACTGGTGGTGCTAAATATCCAAACCAATTTTTTTGACATCTGAGGTAACAGTGAGTGAAACCTGGATTGGTTGGGAACAACAATCCCAAACTTCACATCGAAACTGGTCTTCAATGGAAAAATTAGGCTAACAATAAATTTCTGGAAAGGGTCAGACCTTAAATTGGGTTTATATATAATGCATAAAAGTCAGCTTCATGTCAGCAAACCAACCAGTTTAAATAATCATCATTTCTTGTAAGAAAAGAGAAGCATCAAATTTCCAAGGTGAATAATGGCACAGACTTGTTAATGGTTGCAAAAAAGTATTTGCCAAGAGACATTTAACTAAATATTAGTGGGGATGTGTAAATGTAAACTTCTGGTAGGAAACTGGATGATATAAAAAAAAAAGTACATCAAGTACCCCCCTATTATCTAGAGCTTAATTTCCTTAAGTTCTAGCCTTTTACGTGACTTTCTAGTATTTGTACTCTTCTTGCCTTGTGTTAAACTTGAAATCTTTAAACTAAAGGATCAGAGAAGACATTTTGAAACACACAGCCTCTTTATGTGGTAATAAAACCCAGTGTCTGATTATTATTTTTTTGCTAATTCCGACTAACAGCTCAACATTTTCTCATTTGATCATCAAATGACAGGCAGTGAATTGGTAAAATATCTGAACCTTTCGGTTCATATCAACTCATCATTGCAGTAAATTCTCTTTTGCATGCAACATACTAAGACCAGGTCCGCATGAGATGTAAGCTGTAAGGTAATGAAAACAGGTTGGATATAAAGAAATGTGAAAATACAGCTATCGCTTAAAGCCACGTGTGGTTTTAATAAAAAATAATAAAAAAACACTTGATCTGACAATTCTGTGGAAACTGTTATATGAGAGTGTGAATCCAGCTGTAAGCGGACCTGTCCCAGTTCTCCTATAATAACATGATGTGGAGCAGATTCCTGCCGCAGACGGACCACGGAGATGACTCTGCAGCCTGCAGACGGACGTCTGTTTCCAGCTCCGTGCGGCCAAAGCTCCGCTGCGGCTTCACATTTGATCCCCAGCGACAAACCATGCAGCCAGAGCCGTAATTTAAACCAGATAAAACCCAATGTTTATACTCACATTTCTCTCTGAATTATCCTCGTCTGCAAAACCTATAAACAATTGCGACGATTGATGCGATTGGCTGACAAATGGCGGAGCCTCGTTCTGATTGGGTCATCCTAACATCAACTTGTGACGTTTAAAACTACTGCGCATGTTCGGTAGAGATGACACAGCTGTTTTTCATATAAAACCAGAAACCAAATTTGTTATAAATATTTATTTTTTATCACTAAACACGCTGACAAGCGCTTTACATTGACAGCAAAAATACAATTAAATTAGACTGACATTTTTAAATTTTTAAACAGTGTAATATATTGAAAAGCATCTTAGACAAATAGATGAATACAATAAAATGCATATTAAATTAAGACTAAAAGGTTAAAAATGGACTTAAAATATTTATACTAATCTTAATGGTTTAGTTTTTTTTTTTTAAATTGATTTTTATAGAAGTGGTGTCATTAAGCTTCTCAGTAAAATGTAAAAATTTTGACTGAAGATGTATCAAAATAATAGATTTAAAAAGGCTAAACAAAACATTGCCTAAAATGTTTATTATTCAGTTATCGTTTTAATAAATACTTAAAAAGGCACACACACAAAAAATCACTAATGAAACATCAAATTTGGATTTTAAAAAGCAAGATAAAAATGCACCAAAACTTGTCATACTATGATTTTTCATATTTTTATTTTAAAAACATATAAAGTGTTTTGATCCAGGAGCTGAATAAATATGATAAATATCAGATAGAACACAGATAAACCAGATAAAAAAAAAAGATATAACTTATAAACTTATAAAGAAATAACTTTTTATAATATAAAATTATTTTTCTTTTATTATTTTAATATATGGAAAGCGCTTTGACCCAAGATTTGAATAAAATAAAATTAGCATCACATAATATCAAGCATAGCATAATTAAACTAAAAGCGATTAAAAAGAATGAAATTATTAAAATATGGTAAACTGTTTTGGCAAAGCTGCTAATATATATATATATATATATATATATATATATATATATATATATATATATATATATATATATATATATATATATATATATATATATATATATATATATATATATATATATAACAAAATATGATAAACATATCTAACAAACTGTTGGAAAAAAAAGGAAAAAAGACTCCAAATGTTTTATACTATTATCATAGTTAAAATTTAAACGGTTCTACTTTTTTACATTGAAATATATATGAAAAAAAATCTGGCCGTGAATGTTTTGTCCACATTTATATCCCCCCCATACTTACTATGACTTGGAAAATACTTAAATCTAGGTTCCCGTTTTTCCAGACTAAGTAGGAACCCTCTAAACCCCTGAACAACCAAAGCATATGTTGATTTTTAAAGCCTGCATGTCAAAAAAAATACATTTTACATTAATAAGATCCTGATCTCTGTATTAAACTATTATAATTGCATTCTTCAATGACAGGTAGCCTCTGCAGTACGTTTAGTCAAAGAAACAACCTTAGGCCGTTGATTTATTATTTTCTTACTGCTGTGAAAGGGTTGCGCAAAAGTATTTGCACCCCTTGAACTTTTGCACATTTTGTCACATTAAAACTACAAATTTAACTGCATTTGATTGGGTTTTTAAACAACAGACCAGGAGTCTGCAAACTGTGGCTCCAGAGCTGAATGCAGCTCTCTCCCTCTACTGGTCCAAATAACTTTGGCAAATATTTAAAGTTTTCAAATATGAAGGTAATAAAAAAAAAAAAAAAGTCAGCTGTTGCAATTTTTCCTGAATCGTTTACATTCAATATAAGCACGTTTCCACAAGAATGAGACTAATGTAAATAGTTTGCAAATGACATGCATTTTAATGTCAGTTTTATTTGATTAAAATTGTATTAAAGTGTAAACAAATTTTCTTCAGTAGGTATAATGAAAACAAGTAATTTTGTTTTGTAGAGTCACGTTGTGGCTCTAAAGAAATTTTATTTACGTAGGGCGTAAAAACGGCTCTTAGGGCTTTAAAAGTTGCTGACCTCTGTGATAGATCAACTAAAACTTGTGCACACTTGTAAAGTGGAAAGAATTGATACAAAATCTAAAAAGTGTGGTTGTATTTAACCCCTTTTACTGTGAAATCACAAAATAAAACAGAGTGCATACTTCAGAAGTCCCCCAACTAATAGGGTCCAACTGTGTGTAATTTAATCTTCGTATAAATCCAGCTGTTCTGTGAAGATCTCTGAGATTTGTTAGAGAACATTACTGAACAACTCTTTCTTTTTTTTGCCACAACCCATGTAGGGTAGTGATTTTCAACCCTGGACCTCAGGGCCCACTGTCCTTTCAGTCTGGATTTACTCTAAGACTCTTAGTTTTATGTCTTCTTCTACCACACAGCCAATTAAACTGAATAGTTGATTACTGGTTTCTGAAGCACTTAATGGCCTACGGACGAGGTAATACCGGCGTTTGAATCAGGTGTGCTGGAGCAGAGATGCATCTAAAAAACATGTTGGGAAATTGTCTTTTTTCGTACTTGTGCACTACTTTGTGTTCATCTTTTACATCAAATGTATGGATGTTTGTGGTTGTAAAGTGACAAAATATGAACAAGTCAAAGTTTCTGAATACTTCAGTAAATAAACCATTCAATTTTTTCCCCCCCCCCAACCAATTTTTAAATACTAGGGGTGCGCCGATTCATCATAAATAGTTTAATTGCTATGTGAAACGTGCAAAATCGATAGCGTTTCAAAAGTGTTCAATAATCGATTATTTTTCATAATAATTAAATGAGAAAAACATTGAAGTCCGGACGGACATTTGTAGGAGATGGGCCGGCAAAAACTTCATGGCTGCAGCTAGTGTTTCAGCCATGCAGCGCAAAATGTAATAAGTACAGCAAATATTTTGCACCTTGGTTGTGAAAGAAGCATCTCTGTTGTGTATCATGTTAGCAGCAACATCTTCCTTTCCCGGTACATGTCCACTATTGTGGTGCTGTTCAGGGCGTCCTCCCCAAGCGCAATGCAGAACAGGGCAGCTCATGTTTACCATACGTCAGCCCAAGAGTCAATGTACACTACTCACATTTAGTTAGTGATGTTATTTACATGAGCGCTATTCCGATTTGGTCAGAATTTTAATGAAATAAGTAAAAGTATCCTTTGATATTGATAATAATGAATGAAAAGAAACACCATTTTCATTAGTGTAATATTTATTACCCCAAAAATGTAGACAATAACAAGGGTAGCCCCAAATAACACAAATTGACAATGTCAGTTTCAGGTGTTTCCACCATTTGCTGCATTGAAAGCGTCGTCTCATGCTCCTCACTAGCCTCATGATGTTGTCCTGAGGCGATGCGTTCCACTCTTGTGCTACACACAGTTCTGCCAGGTCTAGTGGGGGTGGGGTACGATCATCCAGTCTCTGCTTCAGCTGGTCCAAAACGTGCTTTATAGGGTTCAGGTCAGGGGACATTGCTGGCCGTACCATATGAGGGACTCCGACTTCCTAAAGTCGACCTGTGACCATTCTGGCACGATGTGGTGGAGCATTATCATCCATGAACAGAAAGTTGTGGGTGTGCTGGAGGAATTGGGGGATGATGATGGGTTCTACGATGTCTCTGAGGTAAGAACGTGTAGTGACTGAGCCATCTAAAATAACCAGATCAGTTTTGCACTGACTGGTGATGCCTACCCAGACACCTCCATCAAAGCTAACCCTGGGGGCCATGTTGACCTCGGCGTATCGCTCACCTCGCCTTCTCCAGCAACGCGACCCGACACTCGTCAGTGAACAGGACGGTAGACCACTGCTGCATTGTCCAGGTCACATGGTCTTGTGCCCACTGCAAACGTTCACGGCGGTGTCTTGGTGTCAGTGGAGTCATCTGTAACGGTCGTCTGGCATTCAAGCCAAAGCGGTGGAGTCGGTTGCGAATGGTTTGTCTGGAAACCCTAGTACCCCTCAAATCTCGTAAACGGGCCTGCAGCTGTGTGGCAGTTGCATGACGATGTCTGAGTGCATAGGTCCTTAGGTACTGGTCATCAATGCGGTCCGTTACTCGTGGGTCTGTCACAAACTCTGCCAGTAGTTCTGTGTCTTGATACAAGTCTGCTGACACTTTAAGACACACCAAGTTCACGTGCAACATCTGACTGCCTGCCACCGACCCGAAGGTGCGCTATGGCGAGGTGGGTCCGTTAAGTGACGTCATGTGTTCATGGCTGCTTGAAGGATGAAGTTGGAATGACTTACTGACAATACCAGCTTTTTAAACCCACAGAATGTTGAAATTGATGCCACATTGAAAAGGGTTGTCTTTAGTATTTTTAGGTGTTGGCCCCAATATGTAAGGCACACTGTACGCAGTGAGACCATTAGGTGGAAAACAAAATAAGGTGCGTCTATCACCCCAATACAATTGCCTCCCTATCCCAAAAATCTCTGAAGTTTAACAAACACCATATGTATGACATCCGCTGAGTCTCTCACAATATCCCTAACTTATTGTGAGTAGTGTAATTATGAAACAGAGGAAATAGCTGTCAGATTAGTTTCTGTGTATGACAGGTGGCAAACATCCCATTGGTCAAATTGATGCAGAAAACTATGAAAACGCTGCAAAGTTAGAGTTCTGTATTAAATTGACAGCGGACTCTACAGGACTGTAGTAGACACTTTAAGTGTCTTTGGGAGAATTCTGCTTTTCATTTTCTATTGCTTTGAATAGGAAAATACTTATTTTCTTAGAATATAATTTCAGAATTTTGTATAATTTCTGTCCTGTATGACTTAAAAATCGGAGCTATTATTGTTATAGGTTTATTTTCTAATATAGAAGATTAATTATTGAGATTTTGATTTTAAAGTCATTTCAATGAAGTTTAATTTTTCTTTTTAACCATATAGAGCAGAAATATTTTAAATATGTTGGAATCAAGTCTTCTTTAAGTAAACAGAGCATGACTGATGTTTAAGGATTGGACCAAGTTTCCTATTTTATGGAAATCAAAATAGGGTCATGCCAACACACATTTCCTTTAGCTTTCATTGGAAATATGACCTTGATGTAATTTTGAAACATATTTTGAACATGTGTTGGTTTAGCTGTCATTCGAAATGAACAAAAGACAGGACATCAATTGGTTTGGATGCTTCAATTAATGGAAACTGAACGGATTTAAGAGTAGAAAGTAGCCATGGAAGGAATGAAGAAAAGAAAAACCTAAATGGGGAAGAATATGCAACAAAAATAAACATTTTATAATCGAAATCGTAACCGAATCAAAATCGTGAGGCATCCAAGATGGAACACCCCTATTAAATAATGGTAATCTTATGTCAACTTGACCCATTTTCTGATTGAACCCTACACAGAAAAAACAAGATGAACACATTTAAAACCATGACAAAGCAGCTCATTTTGTAGTCCATAATTTATTACTTAAATATGCTTGTATGCACATGGTTTTGGGTAACAGTATGACGAGAGGAGGGAAAGAAGGGCTCAACAAACAATGTAAACATTATCAAAGAGATGCTACACAAAGTAAAGAGACACGCGGGGGTAAAGGGATAAAAATATCCACCAGATTTACTTGCAGGCTTCAGAAAAGTGCTTTAGAAATCCAAGTAAAGGGAGGAGCAGCAAGGGGGAAATTTCACTGTACATATAAGTGCATAGGAGTGCGAGCGTTCAAATGTGCAGTTTATATGCAGCGTTAGTGCGCAACAAAAAAATAAAAATAAAGAAACTCCTGCAGCATCTACATTAGTGTTTTATTTTCAGCGCTCTGTGTATGTGATATGCACATCGACCGCTATCTGAAGAAAAGGAAATCGGAGTTGGAGGATTCACATTGCAGGAGGGCGGAGTGGATGGATCAGTTTGCATAGGTTTATGGCGTCTGCGGCGTCCCGGGGTCATGAGCAGAGACTGAAAACACAGCTCAGACCTCTAAATGGAAACTTAAAAGTGTTTGCTGTAATTCAGCGCCCCTCCTTTTAAGCCCCACAATTTATATAGACTACACAGACATGATTCACACTTTCAGATCATCGTTTCCCTTTTCATTCGAAGCTTTTACCCTTTTTGTGTCAGTTTAAGTGTTTCGACTTCTATCTGAACATGTGAAAGGACTCAACACTCCTATTAGACAATTTGGCATCATTTTAAATGTGCAAATTAGCTTAAATATTAAAGTATAGCTCAAATCTTCCAAAAAAATACATCCATGCTGACATTCTGCTCCATGTTTAAAGGTTTAGAAAAAAGGAGAAGCTTAATTATCATTTAGTTTTTTTAAAACTGGATTTCACTTATTTTTTCTCTCAGCTCATTTGTTGTCTGTCGGAGGCAGCCACAGTGCCAGAATCACAAAACTCTGGTATCTAAAACAAAGTTTCTCCATTAATGCATTTACACTCAGCGCAGAAAATCGTAACTTTATGGCTCTAAATCGTGTATTAACATCATGGTGAGCATGCAGGCACCAGATTATCTCTTTTGTTCTCAACACACAACTATATGATGTACCGACAATATCCGTTTACGACAGACGTAAACGCGGCTATAAGCAGCTTGTTTTTTTTTGTAAAACGTCTATTCACAGAACCACTGGTGACATTTTAAAGATACGTAGTGCTAAATAAAATAGACATCTAATCTTTGAGTTGGTTATATAAAAGTAGCAGATGTGTTTAAATAATCCCTGATATTTAAATGCAACATGACAGAAGTGTATGGGTGACCTTGGAGGTGGGAGGACATTTGGGTACCTGAACTAAAACTATAAGTCTCCTGTGTCCTGCTACACACTGGTGGCTGGTTTAAAACCCTTAAAGAGCGAGTGTTTAGGTAAAATAACGACGAAGACGTCTGCTGTCAACATTTCTCTAAAACTCTCCTGCAGAGCGTTGTTCACAGTCGTTGCAGATTATCTGATTAACGGAGGTCAGTTTTATTTAACAAAGACACAGTGCCGGTCTGAATCATCTGCCCATTTTCAAGTCATTTGTATCTGAGATGCTGAGAAATAAAGTTAATATTTTCCAGAGTGTCTCCCGTGTCAATAAATGTTGGGACAGTCCGTGTACTTCCTGTCAAAGTATCCGCCTGCGTACAGCCAGTCCTCGGCTCCTGTAAAAGGGTTGGTTCCCTGGTGGAACCACCTGAAAAGAAAACAGACAAGAGTTGCTTTAAATGACGAGGTTAGAGAGCAAATCAAAAGCTCCGGGAGACAAACGTAGTTTACCAAGGACCTTTCTGATTAATAATGGGATTACAGACGTAGGCGCAAAACCAGATTATTCCCCCCCCCCCCCATTTCTGTTTACAAAATAGCTGAAAGCTCAGTCAGATTGGATGAAGAGCATCTTCAAACTTTAGGGGTGTAACGGGACACAAAAATCATGATTTGGTATGTTTTTGGTACAATTTAAATCAAGACAAATAAACAAAAATGTGCATATTACTTATTTTTCCACTTTGATCAGCATTAAACAAAATATTTTTTTCCCCTGAATTATTTCCTTTCAATTTCTGAAATTAATTTCTCAGAGCCAGGGATTTAAAAAAAGGATAAACAACCTGATAAAGAAGGTTCAGGTTCTGTTCTGGGGACGACTGTGGAACATCTGGAGATGATGATGCAAAGAGGGAGTCTTCATAATTAAAATAAAAGTTATGGACAATCCTGAGCATCCTCTTCATGAGACAGTCATACAACAACAGAGCGTCTTCAGTCGGAGGCTTCTTCAGTTTTGCTGCAATACAGACCGCTACAGGAAACCCTTCCTGCTCACAGCCATCATGAGCTACAGCAACACTTAATTTCCCTCTGGGATCAATAAAGTATTTGTATACTATATGTAATATAGTAGAAGAGTAGTAGAAGGCCAAGGGCCTGTACAGGCTCTTGGCAAATGCATTGAGGAAATTAATGACTGGATGTGCCACCATTTTCTGCAGTTGAACAAAAACAAAACTGAGTTAATTGTCTTTGGAGCTAAAGAGAAAAGATTGAAGGTCACCACAGGGCTTCAGTCCATACACCTAAAAACCACCAACCACGTCAGAAATCTGGGTATAGTGATGGACTCAGACCTAAACTTTGAAAAACACATTAAGGCAATCACAAAATCAGCCTACTATCACCTTAAGAATATCTCAAGGATAAAAGATCTGATGTCTCAGCAGGACCTGGAAAAACTAGTCCATGCATTCATCTTTAGTCGGCTTGATTATTGTAACAGCGTCTTTACAGGTCTACCTAAAAAATCAATTAGGAAACTGCAGCTCATCCAGAAGTCTGCTGCTCGAGTTCTTACTAAAACCAAAAAAGTGGACCACATCAGTCCAGCTCTGAGGTTTTTACACTGGCTGCCTGTCTGTCAGAGGATAGACTTCAAAGTTCTGCTGCTGGTCTATAAAGCTCAGAATGGTTTAGGACCAAAATACATCGGTGATCTCCTGACCCAGTATGAACCTACTCGACCCCTCAGGTCATCTGGATCCGGTCTTTTATCAGTTCCCAGAGTCAGAAACAGACATGGAGTAGCTGCGTTCAGCTTCTATGCTCCACATGTCTGGAACAAACTCCCAGAAAGCCTGAGATCAGCTGAAATCCAGGTTAAAGACCCACCTGTTCTCAGCTGCTTTTGATTAGGTTTTTATTCTAAGTTTTAAATCTGCACGGCTTCTTTTAAGATTTTTTTTTTTCCTCATTTTAAATCAAGGTTTTTATTCCTGTACTTTTGCTTTTTCTGCACCCTGCTGTAATGCTTTTGATGTTTTATGTAATGCACTTTGAATTGTCTTGTAACATGAAGTGTGCTATATAAATAAATTTGCCTTGCCAGGTATATAAAGTAATTGAATAAATGTTGAAAATATAGAACTTACTGGAGATTTGAGTGGAATTTTTTTCAAAATCAATAAAATAGTACAAGCAGACATAGCCAGAGTAGAGAACAATATAACCACTTGAAAACAGTCAGTGTTAATGATTAGAAATGTTTAAATAATACTTTGCCCATATTTAAGAATAAAACATGTTTTTTCCTAGTATCAGTGATGTTTACATTCAGCCTGACATTGTTTCACGTGAGTCATTTAGTTCATTGCAGAGCGTGTTATGGACCATATTGCTGTGGAAAGATGCGTTTGCTGACAAAGTTTCGGTCCATCTTCCCTTTCTTACTGTAGCTGCATGAGAAACCATTAATGTTCCCTGTATTCATTCAGTACACGTGCGTACCGAACCGACAGGGCCGTACGGAAAAATCCGAATACACGTACCATTACACCCCTAGTAAACATCCATCGTCAAGTCCTGTCCCTGCCTGGTTAGGGTTGTTGTCCAGCTGGAGGGTCAGTCGCTACAGAATATGAGCTCCTCCACAGCATGATGCTCCCACCACCATGTTTCATTATGGTTATGGTGTGTTCAGAACGATGTGACACACTTTTGAGTTTTGTTTGTAGACTAAGAAGATACAGTTTGGTCTCCTCTAACAGAACATCTTCTTCCACATGTTTGATCTCTCTCCTACATGGCTTGTGACAAACTAGAATCTAAAGTTTTTTTCAGAATTGGCTTTCTTCTGCAAAAATATACATTTTGTTTTCTCCTCTCATCATATTTTAGCAGGTGGGTTGTTCTTATTTCCACAGACAGCTTATTTAGTTTGATAAAGAAATTAAATAAAAATAGGGTCAGTTGGTGCTGACCTGGTCGACCACTCCTCTTCATCCTTTGATCGTTCTTTGCGTGCTGCTCTCTGTTTTTCCTCTAATCGCTCCTTCTCTACACTGGCTAAATCTGAAGAACAGAAAAAAACGGAATAAAAGACACACAAAAAACTAAATGTTTTCGTCTCGTTTACACAACATCCCTCATTACCTATGTCTCCATGTTCCATGGCTCTAATGTCGGGCCTCAGCCGGCAGTCCGTTGGCGCCAGCAGCCTCTCCATGCCGGGCTCCAGCTCGTTTAGCGTCACAGCAAAGCTGGTGAAGTTGTACATCTACCAAAAAGAAAAACACAGAATGCCTGAAATAGTTACATTTATCATTGATTTCTCCAACAATCTAAATAAACTGACTACAGGGAATAAGTCGCTAAAATGTGTCCCAAAAGGACTCTAACCTTTTCGACCCTGAACTAGAGCAGCTCTTCTCTCATAAAGTTTTGGTTAATTTGTCTAAATGACAAACGTAACAAAAAACAGCAACATTACATTACAGTCGCAAAAATAAAAATAAGTCATGAAGGTTTGCAAAAGAGAATAAAATGAATGATGTTCCAGTTATTAATCAAAGGCAGCTCTAAACAGATGAGCTTTTAGCCTTGATTTATAGGAACTCAGTGTTTCAGCAGTTTTGCAGTTTTCTGGAAGTTTGTTTCAGATTAGAGGAGCATTGAAACTGAAAGCTGCTTCTCCATATTTTGGTTCTGACTCTCTCGATGTTGAGTAGACTTGAACCAGAAGACCCGAGCGGTCCGGAATGTTGATACAGTGACAATAAATCTTTGAAGTATTTTGGTGCTAAGCCATTCAATGATTTAGAAACTAGTAAAAGTATTTTAAAGGCTATTCTCTGAGCTACAGGGAGCCAGTGTAAGGACTTTAGTACTGGGGCGATGTGCTCTACTTTCCTGGTTCTAGTGAGGAACACGAGCAGCAGCGTTCTGGATCAGCCGCAGCTGTCTGATTGACTTTTTAGGCAGGCCTGTGAGGATGCTGTTGCAGTGATCAATCCCACTACAGATAAACGCATTTATGAGTTTCTCAAGGTTTTGTTGGGACATCAGTCCTTTAATCCTGGGAATGTTCTGAAGGTTCAGGTCTGAGTCCATCACTGCGCTGTGTCGACTATTGATTGTTCCTCTTTACTTCCAAAAATAATTACTTCAGTGTTGTTTCTATTCAGCTGGAGAAAATTATGGCGCATCCATCCACTTATTTGCTCAATGTATCTGCTCAATATTTGAATGGGTTCAAAGTCACCCAGTGACATTGTAATGGAGAACCTTGTATCTGCATAGTTATGGTAACTAATCCTATTACTAGTTTGAATCTGAGCTAGTGGGAGTATGTAGATATTAAATAAGAAGGGGCACCAGGATGGAGCCCTGGGGCACCCCACATGTGATTTTTTATCAGCTCTGATGAAAAGTCACCTAATTACTTTAGGCAAGACTCAAACCAGTAAATTACTGTACTGGAGAGTCCGACCCAGCTCCCCAGTCAATTTGGTTTCTGAGGTCGTTAACCAGCAGAGACGACAATATTGATGGCATCAGCAAAAGAAGCTGCTGTTATCAAAAGTAATGACCAAGTGCAGGACTTTGAGATCTTGAACAGACGACTTAATTTTAACTCCAAAGTGCAGAAAGAATGAACTTGTTCAGGACTCGCATCGATACATTAACAGGCAGTTGCCTGATTAATCAATTAAAGTTCAAAACTTTGAATCCTCAAGAACTGCAAAACGTGTCCGATTTCTGTGATAAAAAGTTTACTACACTAATGTTACCTAGGCGATTCATACACTTTCAAAGTAAAACTTTTCAAGGCTTTGATTTTTTTTTTTTTTTTAAACGTTTACAGTTTTTCCCAATTCTATGTCTCTTTAATGTATACATCATTTTAAAAAACGGTTTCCTCATTTAAAAAGAAGGATGGCTAACCGGACTAAAAGTATGCCAGTAAAAATAATCATAGTTTCAAAATCTGGCCGCTCCAGTACTTCTTCTGGTATTTCTTTAAGGGTTTTACTTTTACTCCTACTTTAAAAACTTTGGTATACCTTACAGGTATATAGATAACAGCCCTAAAGCTACTATGACTTTGAGTTGTAACGTTTTCGTCCATTATCCATTAAACAGGCTGAAGCCTATTTCTATCCCTTCATTGAACGAAAACACTCCTAAACTCAAACGGCGAACCATTTGGGAAATCCTTCGTCTTCGATGTTTCACATCTCTCCTTCTTACTGCTGTTTCTTTACGGAAAAAATTTCAATTGAGTTTTTGTTTGTTATTTGTATGCATCCTGTGACAGCTACTGGCTGGAAAGTCTTTGAATTCATATAAATACGATCCCTGCATGACCCTTTTGGATGGGTTTGGCATTTACCATTCCTTTACAAAAGCCAGCGTGTTTACAAAGCAGAACTGGACTTCTCTTAATCGGACCATAGACTATAGGCCAACCGGAATATTGTCAGCGGAAACTGGAGCATGCCGCCACCTGGCGTCGAGGGAGTCGAACGCACTTCCTTCAATAAGTCGATATTCTGAATGACATGTAAACAGAACAGCTTAAGATTCCCCCGAAGGAGCTGGCCCAGGTGGCTGGGGAGAGGGAAGTCTGGGTCTCCGTGCTTAGGCAGTTGCCCCTGCGACCCGACCCCAGATTGAGCGGGCGGGCGGACGGAACCAACTTACTTGTCTCTGCTCTGCTCTCCACAGAAATGCTGCTGCCTTTTGTTTTATTGATTATTTTGCTTGCACATTACAACAGTTAGATTACAACAGTTAGATTTTAACCTTGCAACGTGTCGCATCTTATCGCTACAGACAGACATACAGCTCAGAAGACATTTGAGATGGACTACACTTTAATTTATTAGTTCCTCATTTCCTCACGATGCTCTGAGAAATCCTCTTAAATATCATTTATTGATCATCAATAGCGGACTGAACTGTGCGTAAAATAAAAGCCAATGCCTTGTTTCCAGTGAGCGGCACGGCACGACAAACAATGTCTGTTTCCACTGTAAGAGGAGACCATACGAATGACCTGTACCGTACCGTTGTCCTATGGACCAGGAATGGTGCGGTACGGGCCGGACGGAGCTACTAGGGTCACACGACAGACAGAAAAACATCACTGCTTGCAACAAGCACGAGACATACTAGTGCGTCACGTAGTAATGGGCGATAAACGGTATAAGGTAGAAATTATATAAATTGAGCCAACAGTAGAGATTTTTACTATACTGGCCTTCTGCGATTGCACATTTTGATGATGTCATCAAGCTGTGCCTACATACGTACCAGGTACGCAAGGAGGATAAATACACATGTGCAGTGTTCTTATTTACACTAGATATTACAAGTTTAATATGAGTTGTTTTCTATTTAACAGGAAATTAACTTGAAGCATTTTTTTTCAAATATGTGCAGCTTTATTTTTGTGCGATATTATATTCATAAATAAGTAATCAGGGAAAGCAGAAAGAAATGTTTTCTCTTGGTGTTTTCATAACATTTAGCCTAAATTTTATAAAAAATATCTTCATCTTTATTTATGTTGTAAGAATTTTTGTGTTGCATTTTTTTGAAAAAGATAAAGAGTATTTTTTTTTTAATGCATTTTCCACAATAAATGTTCTTTAAACGGCATTCTAAACTTTTTTGGGGTTGCTTTTCTGCTGCGATGTATCTGGAATGTGAGAATGTTCAAAGAGTCGATTTGACATATTTAAACAGAAGAAAATAATATATCACAATACATATCGTTACAGCACATGTTTTAGATTATATCACAATATGGATTTGAGGGCACATCGCCAAGCCCTAGCGTCACCTTTGTCATCACAGTGCTATGACGCCATGTTGGGTGTTTGGGTTTAACCCTGCCAGCTCAGCGAGAGTCCAGCTGGTGGTGAAAATGCTTCGCCAAATACGCCGGACCATAAATTAGAGTACCGAACCGGACCACTCAGTGGAAACGAGGCATAAGAAGTTGACTAAACTAATGTAAATGTTTTCATGTATCATATGTTTTGTGTATGCTTCTTGCTTCATTGCTGTTTTTACTTTATATTCTTTGTCTGTGTTTTACTGCTAATTTTATTTTACCCCTTAATCATGTAAAACACCTTGAATCACCTTGTTGTTGAAAGTGTGCTATACAAAATAAAATTGTCTTGCCTAAACTCAAAGACACATTTAACCAAACGGTGACATCATAGTGAGTATCTTTTATAAAGTTATATATAAATGAGCAATTTATTTGAAAGAAATTTAGACTTATCCTTTAGAAAAATGAAATGGCGAATAGAAATGTGATCATTTTCCCATGCAGGACAGTGTGGGAGCCCGGGTTGTTTTGAGTTTCCTGACCTGCGCTGAGTGAGTTGGCCGTGGCGTTATCCTCCACAGTAAGGCACTTCCTGGTATCACAGTCACAGTCTCCGGAACTTCTGGCAAGTCGTCGTCCTCCTCACCTTCACAGCTACGTTCCTACACACACACAAACACAAACAAGCAGAAAAAACAGCCATCATGTTCAAACTGATGAGCCCAAGCAAACTGAGCAGATAGTTCAGTGCAAACAGGTGAATCACAGGAACTAGGGTCGCCACAAATTCAACACGTCTCAAGCAGCAACAGTATGTCATTCCAAGACATCATGGTTTAGGTGCTGGCAATGATCTAATTAAACAATTACTCTATGAACATAACTAGACAACTGCAGCAGCACACTAGAGATACTAGAGATATCACATACACACACTATTACCTTACCTTACACTAATGCCACTGCATGTTATTGCAAAAAGAAAAGATGTCGTTTAAAAAAAAAACAGATTCAGTTACACGTCAAACAGGTTACTGACAATCGTTTGAGTACACACAAACACCCTCTTCACACTGGATGCAGACCATGCAACATCCGGCTGAATAACTGGAGCATCTATGCTCCAACACACCCGAATTACCTCTTCAGCATGCCATTAAGTTTGGTAGAGGCCTGGTAACATTTGATTCAGGTGTGTTGGGGCACCTGGAGTTGAAGACCCCTGCTGGAGAGGCGGTTTGGGGATGACCTTAACTTGTATAGTGAGGCTGAGGTTTCTTTTTATCCGGACGGCAGCGTACGACCTCATCACGCCCACACCCCTCCGGCAGGCTTCCAAGTAAGTCACTGCAACGCTGCATCAGCTAATTCACACTCTCCTTTTGCTCATAAACCCAACACCACGGGCAGCTGGCTCTGTGTGCACAAGTATTTCAAATCAAACATGGTGGCCTAATACGCCAGGTCCTTAATAGTTGGGCCATTCTCTGAATTTGGTGCACATCGGGGTCTCTGGTTACTGAAAAATCTACCTACACCGAAATGGTTTCTGAACATTGCATCTGCTGAAGGACTATTTGTACCTCCTAGAAACTTTATTGATTCACCTTAGGCATAAAATCTTGAACATTATTAGGAATATTTTTGTTATTTTGCTTATTTAAAAACAGTTTTCTGTTAAGGGGTTTAAGTTTTGAGCTAAAAGTAGCCAAAAGGTCTACATTAGCTAGTGTATGGAGCAGCATATAGCATGAGGAAAACAAGAAATTCATATATTTTTTCCAAGAACGTTATTAGCTTTTTCACAACACAAATATCATTTTTGGATGCAACACTGTTCGAAAGTTGTGCTTGACTATGTCAGTTTGATGATAAAAACAATAAAATATTGGTCAGAAAGTATGCTAACTCTAACCTCTGAAAAAAGCACGTTTGGTAAATGGGGACATGTTTATTTGGCTGACCACTACTCATTAGAAACTAGGGATGTAAGAAAATATTGATACACCAATATATCGTGATATTTTATTTCCCAATATTGTATCAATATTCAAAACAAAAATATCTTCTTTTTTTTAGGATTTGAATGGAACCATTAATGATGACAGTAATTTTTGTAGTATGATTGGTAGTTTGTGGCTGTTTTCACCTTCTTCGTTCCAGTGGATCAACCAGATCTAGTAATAAAACTGGATGTGTTAAAGTATGAAACAGGTTGGAGAGTTTAGAATGCTGTGACAGTTTTCCTACTGTTAAAGTGAGTTTTAAAAATCACAATATATCGTCTTACTTATAGTATCGTGATATATCGTATCGTCTCCCCTATATCGCGATGCATATCGTATCGCCAGATTTTTGCCAATACACATCCCTATTAGAAACCATCTGCTACGTTTTCCCATTTTTCCCACACATTTGACTGATTAGCTGCCTGCAGGCAACTTCATCCTGTTGCAATCACATTTAGCTGTGTCGATAATGTGATTTCCTAAATGAATCAAACTTTAAAACAAGATAAATTCCTTGATAATTCATACATTAAATAAATAGTACTATTGTAAAGTTACAGTCTAATAATACATTTTAAGGATTCGGACGCCGACTGAATACTGATACCCATCTTTGTTTATTTACGGTTCAATCTGATGACATATTAGGCTTTTTAAAAGTTGCATTCGGTAATATATTTGTTAAAACAAAGCAGTTTTTTAAAATCTATAGTCATTTTTTTTCAAGTCCTGACGATACGATTGACTTTAGCACTTTTTGCCACGGTGGAAAGTAGGGGTTGCAATTCCATTTATTTTGAGGTGAGACGGGTCCAAACAGAACAGCCAAGGTGCGCTTGTGAGAAAGCGCGTGCCGTTACGTAATGACGCACCTACATACCCACGTATATGAGGCTCACGAGAGAGGCGATGTTCTCCGTTAGTTAGCCGCTAGATAAGCTAAGCTAGCGGATGGACCTTTATTACCTCGTCTGTAGACATGTTGTCCATAACATTAGTAGCAAAGCGAGTAGTGAGGCATTTCGCTGCTGCAGCCGAGGGAGTGCGTCACGGGAGTGAGCATTTTGCTGACTGCAGTTCATCTAATGGCCACACAGTGACAGCACTCGGCAAACTCCACAGAGCAACTTTTAAAAGGCTTTCGAAATTTGTCAATACATGAATAAGAATAGCTTTATTTTTGATTACTTTATGAAAATCTTCATTGCAACAAATAAATAAAATTGCTTATTGGATAATTATTTTTTTAAGTCGTTTTTAAATAAATCTTTTTTTAAAAATCTTAACCGTGACATTTGTTTTTTTTGTATGTTGGTCCATCACATAAATTCTCTTTAAGATAGATGGAAATCTTTTGTAAAGTACTGCAACTGCATCCTGACAGTGTCTAGGTGTAGATAGGCATATGGTGTGATTATAGGAGTATGTGGTGGGACTATGCTGCTGACATATAGTCTGGTACGGGACCAGGAGAGCGTCTTTGTGACACAGAAAATAGAGAAAAACTTTTCATTTTGCCATCACAAAGAATCTTTTCCAAATACGCAGCGATCTAGCCACAAATGATGTTGCTCATGAGCCAGTAGCAGGAGCTTCAGCCAGTGTGAAGTGAGCATATGTGGCATTTCTTCTCCACAGATGATCACAGGTGAGTTAAAGCAAATCACCTGCAAAGTTTCTTACCTGCTTCAGCTTCTTTGACTCGCTCCCCGTCTTCTTCTCAGACTTCTTGTATGTTTCATAAATCTTAGGTTCAATGCTGTACATGCACTCCGTCCACTTCCCATATATGACTCGTCTCTTCTTCTTACTGGTCCAACAACAAGTTCAGTTCAGAAAACAAATCATCACAGTTAATGCCTGGCAGGCCTGATCTGCTCCTGTCCTCACCTTTTGTCTTGGATATAACCTTCGACTTTGTGGAGATCTTTTCCGAACATCCCACATGGTTTAAAGTTCAAAATGCACTTATCGCCAGTGCTGAGGGAGTCAAAGTAGCATAAATGAGTGCAAAAGCTTGTTGAACCAGTGAGTATTTATAAATATCAATAACTGTACCTGTGGTTGACAATCTCCACTTCTCCGTATTGTTCGATCCAGAGTTTCCCCAAAATGATGTTATGCACGCAGCACATCGGATTTGTCCATGTGTATGCTTCTTTATGTCTACGTCAAACCAACAGCATCATAAGCACAGCCTTGCATATCTAAGAAAGATCCAAACTTTCACATTTCAATAAAATACACAGCTACGTCCTGAACCACTAACAGCAAATTTGCTAAATCTCTGAATTAAGAAATTAGAGGAGTTAATAACTAGTTTTCAGTCTTTATGCCAAGCTAACTACCTGCTGTGTGGTCTTATACCAAATGGACTGATCTTCCTACAAAATCTCAGCAGGAGAGTAAATAAGAACATAAAAAACTAATTTACGCACAAAACAGGAGAAAAGAATAAAAAAAAACAACTAGTAAATGCTTACTTTAATAACTCCAGCGTCATGGTGCCTTTAGGCTCAGCTTCAACACTTTTACCCCAGAACTTAAGTTTTGGGTAGATGGAGCCATGAAACTCAAACTCCTGCTTCAGAGACTGAGCGTGGAAGGCACTGATCGGGGGGTGGTGGCTCACCTGCTCAGAGATCAGTCTGTATCCTTCATCCTCCCTTAGAGATTAAAAGAACAACGAACGAATTAGAAAACAATACAAAAGAATTTAAAAAATAAAAATTTGATGGGAAGTACCAAAATGAAGGTAAACGTCTCCTGTTCCCTTGTTATTACCTTATGAGTTCATATGTTTCCCCCAGCAAAGGATTAAATGGCTTTCCAGTCCTATCCCATTGAGATGCTACAGAGGAAACAGCAAACGCAGCAACAACCTGCAAAAGAGACAAGAACTGGATCAGAACAATTATACTCCAGTCACACTATGTCACACCTGCCTTACATTTCAATGCCAGATGAAGAAACATTAGGAAAACAACATTTGACACTCTAGCTTATGTCATTTAAATCACCTGCTAAACTGGGCTCAACATTGAATTTTTGGGACAAGAGACACCAAATGTACCACAGAATTTTCAGGTTCTATGTAAATACTGTTGAGAGAATCTGTTAATTTTACTTATTCATATGCATTTTCATGCTATGCAGACGCTTCAACTGTACTGATTAAGACTCAGTTACCTCGGCATGCCAGCAGCTTGGGAGTGGCTGCCACGGCAAGAAAGCTGAACCTATTTTCCGATTAACTCAGCGAATAATTACTTGACGCCAGTGGTGAAGGACTCAACTATGTATAGGTTTTTGTAATGTTCAGACATTCATTAAGCATTAAAAATAAGAGTAATTTACTGTTTCCTGACGCAATACAACCACATTTTACACCATCCCATTAAAAAAAACACATTAAATGTAAAGGGACGGGTCATAAAGGATACAATAGCTGCAAAGAGGAATCAGGACTTGATTTTGCATTATGTGCATTTGATTTCCTGAGCTTTGCCGAATAAAAGAGGGACTTTTTTTATATGTCACCATACCTTTCAAGAAAAGAACCAGCGTGACAGCAGCTTTAGGATTCTTTCAATAATCTGAAATATCAGGCTCTCCAACCTTTGTCTACATTAAGCATCCTAGTTCCCATTAATTTTTGGGGGGAAATTTAAAATGTCCAATGTTTTAAGTAGGTTTCTTCGTCAGTGAATCCTGAAAGGATTAATGCAGCAAAACAAGCTCATCAGGACCAGTTTTGTTTATGTGGGATTAGAGCAGTTTTTACAGAAGTAACTGACTCCCACAGGAAATAAAAGAAAAGAAATCCCTACCTGCATGCGGTCTGTGGAGTCTGATAGGCTGCAAGCTTTGTGAATGAGATGAGTGTGCTCCATGTACTCCGAGATTCTCTGGAGAAAGCTCAGCGGCTCGTTAAACACAACAGGCATCGCAATTTTTGACAGCTCCTGCAAAGTCAGAATTAAAACACAAATCATAAGAATCTGTACTTATTACAAACCAGAGTTTTCTTTTTTTGTGCAAGGCCAAGGACTCACCATTCCAATGCACTTCTTTAATATGTTCCACACACTGAAGTTGTTCCTGGAAATTGTTTCTGCAGGCAGGGCTTTCCTGGTAAACATTTAGGTCAAAGGATTTAAAAACCCATTTAAAGAAGCAGTAAAAAAATATAAAAGCATAAAAAAACTAACCAATTACAGCAATGGCAGCGCCTAGGGATGTAAGAAAATATCGATACGCCGATATCGCAATATTTTATCTCACAAATTTGCATAGATATTTAAAAACAAAGTACCGATTTTAATTTTATAGAATTTGAATGGAACCATTAATGACAGTGATTTTTGCAGTAAAATTAAAAGTATGACTGGTAGTTGGTGGCTGTTTTCACCTTCTTCGTTCCAATGGATCAACTAGATCTAGTAATAAAACTGGATGTGTTAAAGAATGAAACAGGTTGGAGTGTTTAGAATGCTGTGAGTTTTTCTACAGTTAAATTAAGTTTTAAAAATCACAATATATAGTTACTTACTCATAGTATCGCAGTATATCGTATCGTCCCCCCTGGAATTGTGATACATATATCACCAGGTTCTTACCAATAAAACATCCCTAGTAGCGCCAAAAGTTTACCGAAAGCAAAACTTGTTTAAGGACACCTCCCTGCATTCACACAGCACACAAATTAACTTTTCAATCTGGTATACAAGATAAAATCAATTATCTTTTATCATCTAAATGTAATTTGTTAAACATATTAACAATGTTTAAGGAAAAATAATTTGATGTCACAAAATGTCTAAAAAACAGACAGAGATAACCACTCTGACAGTGATACAAATAGGCCGAAGTTCATGTGCCGATAAGCACTGATAACAGCATTATTAATCTCTCTGAATGAGTGTAGCTTTTCAATCATTCTTCCTTGCTGTTTACAATAGTCACATTTTGGGTCTACGGGAAACCTCAACTCCTGACGTCATTGTGTTGTAAAACAAACCCAACAGAGAATACCGCGACATACTTTCTGCATGTACTGCCACCTGTTTATTTTTACTCACTCCTGACCGTTTCCAGGAAAGTCCTCTCTCCGGACTCCAGAACCCACTGTCCAAACTTGTTCTTTGTTAAAGTTTTCTGTAGCAATTCATTTTGATCATTGTTTTTTTATTTTATTTATTAAGGATGTAAGAAAATATCGATACACCATATATATCGCGATGTTTTATTTCCCGATATTGTATCAATATTCAAAACAAAAATATAATTTTTTTTTTTAAGGATTTGAATGGAACCATTAATGATGACAGTAATTTTTGTAGTAAAATTAAAAGTATAACTGGTAGTTTTGTGGCTGTGGTCACCTTCTTCATTCCAGTGGATCAAGTAGATCTTGTAATCAAACTGAATGTGTTAAAGTATGAAACAGGCTGAAGTGTTTAGAATGCTGAGACAGTTTTCCTGCAGTTAAATTCAGTTTAAAAATCACAATATATAATCTTACTGATAGTTTCACGATATATCGAGATATATCGTATCGTCAGATTTTTGCCAATACACATCCCTAATATACATATATCTTCTTGATATTTCATTTTTTTATATGAATCCATATTTTCTCACCTGCGCTCCCACAATCCATTCTCCTGCTTGCTGTCAAACACCAGGGCGTCTTTGAAACTGACCTCACAGGAATCATCAGACTCCAGACCTGGCAGAAACATGAAGGCGCAGATAACCCAATACATTCACTGAGACATCAAGAGAAACCATAACAATGCAAAGCTTCTTGATGGCCAGTCTCACCTGTTTCAGCGTCGAAAAACTCCTCCTCGCTGTTCATGCTGAGCAGTTAAAAAGAAAGGCAGCAGAATGCTACTCAGCTGTCATGTTTCCACAGCCCAGCCTCTCACCAAGCTTCCCAAAACACGACCTGCAACACAAAACAGCTCCTTAGGACCACACGGTGAAGCCAAACATCACCGCAACCAGAAACGTTCTCCCTCAGGCGCTTCGCTCCTCACAAAGTCCCTTGCTAGCGGCTAACTAGCCATTAGCATCGCAGCAGGAGGAAGTTTAACAGAGAGCTGGAGCAGAGATTAGCTAATGACACCAACACGGTAACAAGCACAATCTCATATTTACAACCTCACATCAACGCTAACACTGTTCACATACCTTTAAATTAGTGTCAGTTTGGCCTCGGCTAACATAAACAACCGCAAAGTGTAGCGCTTCTGGTGCCTGGCGGAAGTGGGCGGCAAGGACACCGTGATTGACAAGGGTCTTCAGCCAATCAGGTCGCAGCAAGGAGATGTCTGGAAATAGAAGGCGGAGAGCAGCCATCTTTAAATCCAACAATATGCAGAGGTGCTTGGAGTACTCCGAAATCTACTCGAGCAAAAGTAGCACTTCTTTAAGATATTTTTACTCAAGTAAAAGTAAAAAGTTGCAGTGCAAAAAAAAAAAGAGACTCAAATTAAAGTAAAAGAGTAAACCGTAAAAATTGATTTAAGGACTGATCATAACATCTAATTTGGAATTCGAAAACAAGACAAACAAAAGTATCAGTTTCAGCTTTATTGTCCCTGTAGGGCAATTTGTTTCATGGTCTGCTGTTCACATAGAAACAATTCACAACATAAAGCAAACAAAAAGATGAAGGAGGATACTTCACAAGCATGAATTTAACCAGCTGACAACAGCTGCAATGAAAGATTTCTTCCCTCTCTCAGTCTTACATTATATTGCTCTGTATCTCCGTCCTGATGGCAGAAGTTGAAATTGCCCACAGTGGATGCACGGATATTATAACCTTGGCTTTCTTTAAAGATCTGGTAATTTACCAGAGGGATGTTAGCAATTTTATTGCATTCTTTAACAATGTTCTGCAGACGGTTCTTGTTCCTTAGTGAAAGTGGCCCGTATCACTAGATAAAAGAAAAGCTAAGAACAGACTCGATAAAATAGGAATAAAACACTTTCATCAAAGCAAGACTAACAGTAAAAATACAGAGTTTTCAATAAAAGTGCATATGCTGGTGTGCTTTTTTTTAACCACCGACTCTACCTGGGGTCCACAATTCAGTTTATAATAAAAAAAGAACTCAAAAATTTCTATATTGTGGCACCATCTCAACTGTCTGGTTATTGATCACTACTAAAGTGATCAGAGAAGGATTTTTCCTAAAAATCAGTACACATTTCCTTCGTCTTAGGAATGAATGCTGCAAGTCATTGGAATGAACTGAATGAAATGTATGGTTGAACTGAAATGACTTGTAAAGTGTCTGGACGTGTTGTGAATTGGTGCTACAGTATATAGATAAACTGAATTGAATTGAATTAAACCACTAATGGAACAAATACAGAACAAATGTGTATATATGTTAGGACAGGATAAACTACTTCCAGTGACTATATATATATATATATATATATATATATATATACACATACACAGCGTTTGTGTTCAAACTAGAGGTCTTACTTCAACAAAAACTGTAGGTTTGGTCCCAAAAAGTGTTTCCAGTAGAGACACTTTTTTAGTTAGGTCGCAGGGGGCAGCAGCATGAGCAGAGAGGCCCAGACTTGGTAAATGGCCTGTACTTGTATATCGCTTTCTTTAGTCCAGAAGACCCAAAGCGCTTCACACTGCATCCAGTCATTCATGCACACATTCACAGACTGGTGATGGTAAGCTACATTGTTGCTTAGGGCACTTACAGAAACGAAGCCGCCGAACACTGGTGCTACCAGGCCCTCTGACCGCCACCAGTAGGGAAGGCGTTGTGTCCAAGGCACACAATGACAGAGATGGGGGTTTGAACCAGCTACCCTCCGGTTACAGGACCAGCTCCTATACCTCCTGTTTGTGGTTTTCTTTTATGTTTATGTGTGGCTTATTTTTTTTGTCCTGCGCTTTGGTTTCCCAATGTGGATGTTTTAAAGCGCATTATCAATCAATCAATCAATCAATCAATCAATCAATCAATCAATCAATCAATCAATCAATCAATCAATCAATCATGTCCTGGGTCTTAACTCTGGATCTGCTCCCAGTGGGACGTGCCTGGAACACCACATCATACACATGAATTGTATTTTAGATATCAAGTAATGAATGGCAGAGAGCTTCTTACAGCTCAACCAGGACAAAGCTGAAGTTTTAATCATTGAAGTTTTAATCATTTAATCATTTAAATCATTTGGAAAAAATCTGGGCGTCCTTTTTGACTCTGAGTTCAATTTTATTCCTCATATCAAAAATCCAACTAAAATAAGATTTTTAGCTTTTATCAAAAAATTGCTGCTCTCCGGTCTTCCCAAAAATAGTACTTCAAGCCTACAGCAACACCAGAACTCAGCTGCACATGTGCTGATGAGGACCAGAACACGATTTGAACCCAGGACCTTCTTGCTGCAAGGGAACAGTGCTACCAAACTGCACCACTGTGCAGCCCTTATTGTTTATCTATTTATTTTTATATTATTTTTATTATTATTATTATTATTATTGTTGTTATTATCTATATTATGTGTGCTTGCAGTGCACTTAAAGAGATGGAAACGGATTGAGCATTGTTTTTGCAGTGAAGGGGAGGGGTAAGTGGTGTGTCTGTGTCTTGCGTGTGCAGAGAGTTTCACTGGTGGTGTATGATCGATTTAGCTGTAAATCTGTTTTCTTTGTCTATTTTTCTGTTTTTATCATATAAAGCACTTTGTGCTGATTTGATCAGGGACATCCTAACCAGATCCCCGAGCCACCTCAACTGGCTCCTCTTGATGTGGAGGAGCAGGGGCTCTAACTCTGAGCCCCTTCTGGATGACCGAGCTTCTCACCCCATCTCTAAGGGAGAGCAAGGACACCCTGAAGAGAAAAACTTATTTTAGCCACTTCTGTTCTTTTAGTCACGACACAACCCAGCGCTTGTAACCATAGATGAAGGTGGAAACCATTACTAGCCAGTAAATGAAGAACTTCGCCTGTCTTTGACTTCCCATTTTCAGTTAAATGTGAATTGAAGCAAAATAAAATAAATGTATTTGAAACTAATGCTCATTTCACGTTGCTTTATTGTCTTTTGAGAGACGTGTTCCTCATTAAAAAAATAAAATAAAATGAAAATCTTGGATGACTAAATATCTTTTTAAATCTAAATCAGCCAAGAGATATGAATAAGCTAAATATTTAGACATTGTTCATATACAGTTAAGTAGAAAATTATCTGTGTATACATGGAATCCTTTGACAATATATTGTGTATTACACAGAATATAATACCAAAGTATTAGGTGATACAATCACTTCAACTGCCACAGAAATAGGCTAACATTTCCAAACCCTTTACCAGATGTAGCCCAGAAGGAGCTGTGGATATATGAGTAAGATATTTTCAAAAGAGTCATTTGTTTTTACTGCAAAGACTGTGGAAAATAGTGACTAACATAATGGGACGAACCCATCATTTCCGTGCGATTTGTGTCTTGAAGGATTTTATTTTGCACTGAAACCGGAAGTTATTCCCTCCAATAAGATTTATTTCTCTCTTTACGCGCTGTGGAAAAGTTTCAGCACTGAAGATGCAAAGCATTTGGTAGACAACCTCCACCAATGAGTTGTGAACTATAACACTTCAATCTTTTATGACTGTTTCACGCCCCCCAGAAAAAATTAAATAATTATCTTGTTTAGAAACTAAAAGCTGGAAGAAAAGAGAATGAATAAAGACGACGATAAAGGCGCAAAGACTGCGCTCCGCAGTCAGAAGCAGTCCAGGACGCAGCAGCAGGTTTTGGTCCAGAAGAAGAAGAAGAAGAAAGAGGATCTGACCGGCATAGAGGAGCAAAGCGGCTCTCTTGTAAAGGATACTCAGTCTGGTCAGTGGGAGTGTAAGGGAGACATGAAACCAGCCGGGCCGCAGAGAAAGCAAGTGGGGAAAGCATCAGGAGTCCCATCGGAGAGCCACAGGAGCCCCGGCGCGCAGAGAAAACTGTCGGATGCCAGCAACGCCTCGGAGGACCTGAGCAAAGACTCCGGCTGCCCGTCCGGGAAACTCTCCTCCTCGGACAGCAGCTCAGAGATCTCCGACTGCGCCTCGGAGGGCAATAAGCGCGACTCTCCGATCAGCGATAACGAGTTAAGCTGGATCGACGGCAGAGTTTA
Source organism: Valencia hispanica (assembly GCA_963556495.2). NCBI lineage: Eukaryota > Metazoa > Chordata > Actinopteri > Cyprinodontiformes > Valenciidae > Valencia > Valencia hispanica. The sequence goes on along the minus strand of OY747709.1, from coordinate 44,305,662 downwards.
TGAGAGCCCGGACAGCGGGCGGACACGCCAGGGCGCACCGTGCGCAAAATCTGCGGCAGATACTTGCGCGCTCCGGCCGGATGCGGCTGCAGCAGCGGGGCTCCATGCGTGTAAAACAGCGGGGGCCTTCATAGATTTCATGATGGGGGAGACAACCGAGGACCTGGAGAGGGAGGTTGAAGACTTGAGGTCAGAGAACGAGTATCTGAAAGTAAGTCGGAGCTCGGTGAGCTAGTTTGCCCTTTTTTAGTTTGGTTTGCATGACACCCTGCTAGTTTTCGTTTGGAAAACTTCATTTCTGAGTCTTTTACAAATCCGTGACTTCTCTGAAAGCATCTGAATCAGATTATTCTCCATAGAATCCAGATTTACAGTTTTGTTTTTGACAGGAGGTTCACCTTAAAATCAAAAGTCTGAAATACATCAGTAAGCTTTAATTTATTATACTCCCTTTTGCAACAAAAATGATTTCTATAGCCTTTACTGAAACTAGAATTACAGGACACTGACTAGTCTTTACTGGTGTATATAAAAAACAATCTGCGAACTTCTTTGTAACCTAACAAGAAGATTTAGATTTCATTAAATAAATTAGGTTTGAAAACAGCATATCAATATTTTACAGATTGGATGGCAGTTTGAAAGATTATTATACAAATTATGTCTTAATTTTCACACAAAGTTAGTAAAACAACCCTCCTTTTTTGCATTTCGGTCGTCCTCCTTTAATTATTGATCGTGGTATCTAAGAAACCAGTTAGGATGAGGTCCTTGGCCTATATTCTGTTTGAGATGCAAGTACCTGAGGTGTACTTGTGTTATATTGAGTAAAGCCTTCTGGATGGTAAATGGACTGAACTTATATAGCGCTTTTCTAGTCATGCTGACCACTAGGGGTGCACCGATCCCACTTTTTCAGTCCCAATACCGATACCGATGCCTGGGCTTTGTGTATCTGTCGATTCCCAATACCGATCCGATACTATTGTTAAATTAATAATAAACTGTATACCCTCCACCTTATACCTTACTTGAAGAGACTAAAGGTACCAGACTTTAATAACTAAACATAACTAAGACTTCTTTTTTCCTTTTTGACCCTGCTTCTTTTGTTTTGCTGAGGTACAGGAATTCAGCGTGCTCCTTAGCATAGTGTTTCTGGATGACCTTGATTAAAGTGGTAGTATTGTACTTTGCAGTAATACCACCTCACCTCGAAACATTTACTTTGCAGACATTGCAAACAGCCGACCAACTAGTTGGAGTGGCAAGCGTGAAATATCCCCCCCCCCCCCCCCCCCCCCCCCACATAAAAACCTGGATCGGCCAGTGGATCTGTTAATTTTTCCGATCCCCGATCCAGCTATTTTGTCAGTATCGCAGCCGATATCCGATCCTAATATCGGATCGGTGCACCCCTACTGACCACTCAAAGCGCTTTACATTGCAGCCACATTCACCCATTCGCAACCACAAACGCGCACACATTTATACACCAACACATGGATCGGCAGGCAAGTTGGGGTTAAGTGACTTGCCCAGGGGCACATCAACATGTGACAGGTGGAAGCTGGAATCGAACCTACAAACCCTCTGATTACAAGCCAACTGCTCTATAGCAAGCCACAGTCGATGCACTCTCATCCTTGTATCCCTGCTGGTATGTGCTAAATAAAGAGTTTAAGATAATACCAAACCATGTATCAGACCTGCCGTAACACTGCTATAAATATGTAGGTTCCTGTAGGACTTGTGATATTTAGCAGAAAAGTGTTTTGGACTTGAAACCCTCAGCAGGATGCTTTCGTCTAACAAATGTGCACACACTGTTTAAAATAAGCCACATCAGATATTATTAAACAGAGTCAGATAGAAGAATGTCTGGTAAATATATGACAAACACAGACTTCACTCCCTCATATTTTCCATTGTCTTCTGGATTATATTAAATATCGTAAATCGTCAACATCTTGTAATGGTTTGTGGAGTGTTTTGACAGAAATCCTCCAATCAAGTGTTAACTGTTCAAACTTGTCCTTCCAACATCAGATATCTATGGTTGTCTTTATACTCCAGATGAATTGAATAGAAATCAGACTTTTTTTTTTTTAGCTCATTGGGTCAGGCTTAATTGATCAACCTCAACCACATCCTTAAGGAGATTGTTCTTAATCTGTGGCACTAGTACCACTGATGCTCAGAAGAAAGTTGGGTAATAATTTGCAAAGTGAATTCATATTAACCAACAGTGAACCAGGAACAAGTGCCGGCAGGTATTGGGAACTTGGATCTGGAAATGATATAAAACACAAAGTTACCGTGTTCCAGTTGCAAGCGTGAAAACTGGTGGAATTTGCAACTCGACGTGAAGAATAATGTAAAATTTTTCTGCATTTTGCTCTCTCACACCAAAGTTCTTCACGTTTGAACGGTTTATTGAGAAAAGAATAGTCAGAAATGCATAAAACCTGTTTGTTACTGCAGCTACTACTGTGTTTAGCGTCCAAGGCAGCCATGTTGGATTTTGTGTTGATGGTTGGTGAGAAACCTCCAACCTTTTGGGACCTTTCTGTTATTTTCTTTGTTAAAACTTTAAGGATGTAACTTCTAAAAAAGTATTAAAAACTGCATTATTTAACTGATTGTGATGAGAAAAACTGATACGAACATGTTTTATATCTTAATTTATTTTATGACAACATAAAAATGTGTCATGGTTTGAAAAACCTGGTATTTTCTGAGCTACTTCAGAAGCACTGCTTTAAATCAGAGGAGGAGGCATCTTAACCCTCTTCCACTCCCTAAACAAAGCTTTTCTTTAGTCAGGCATCGAGACAAAAGCACATCTATAGAAACGGAACCAAAACAGATTTTCTTCACAAAACATCCAAGTTTCCCTGAATTATAACGATGTGCAACTGTGTTGTCTGCCACAGGATGAGGTGGAGGAGCTTCGCTGCGAGATGCTGGAGATACGTGACATGTTCCAGGAGGAGGAAGTGTACCAGCTGCAGGAGCTGCGGCTGCAGCTGGAGCAAGCCAAGAAGACCTGTCGCATCCTGCAGTATCGCCTCCGCAAGGCCGAGCGGCGTAGCATCCGGGTGGCTCAGACGGGGCAAGTGGACGGGGAGCTGGTCCGCAGCCTGGAGCATGACATAAAGGTCTGAAGTCAGGGAGAAGTTTGCTCAAACTAACCCTGAACTAACAGCAAAAGCTCCAACATCTTCTGAGTGAATCAGTGGTGTTTCAGTCGTCAACATCAAACTGAACATGTGCTCAAACCTTACAAACCTCTTCTCATTTCTTGCATGCTTGCTCATTCTGACTGGAAGAGTGCAATCTGTGGACTTTACCCTGATTCATCGATGTTTGCTGTGCTTTAAAGTAGTTCCTGCTGTTCTCCAGGACCACAGTCATGTCATTATACAGAAATTCCTTCCTCATGCATCCTGTTTATATTTTTAACATACAACATAGTAATTACGCGGTGAGTTGTTCTCCACGATAAAAGCAGGGTCATATCTATTAGAAACATGAAAGGGCAGTGACTGTTGTTGAACGTTGGCAGCCAAACTGGGTTTCTCTGAACCCCGGCTGCATGGCGTGGTGTAGGATTCTTGACCTCCCTCTCACCCCCCCCTCCATCCACTCCAGTGGAGAATTCCCGTCACAAGAATTTCCTTGTAAACCCTGTCAGCCAAACCAGCTGCTGCAGAAACCACGCTGCACGCGCTCATTAAAAATAACGACGCTGCTGAGGGGAAGCAAGGCTGGTGTTTTTTTCCCACACTAGAGCTGCACCCTGACCATCTTTTCCCCTCCGCTTCCAGGTTGCGAAGAGCGTCTCCCTCCGCCTCTACAACGAGCTGGAGGCGGTGCAGAAGAAAAACTCCCAGCTGGAGTGGGAAAACGAGGTGCTGCGGGAGAAGACGCAGGAGCTGGAAGTGGCCAAGCAGGTCCTACAGAGTGAGGTGGAGAAAGCCAGAGAGGTGAAGACTTTAATTAATCATTTGATCATTCAAGGACTGTATGGTTGCACTGTTTCCCTGCAACAAGGAGGTCATGACTTCAAATCCTGGTATTGGGTCATTCTATATGAAGTTTACATGTTCCCCCCATGTATGCAGCTTCTCTCTGGGTACTCCAGCTTCCTCCCACAGTCCAAAAACATTGGACTGTTAGAAAGATCCCATTATTTAAGCTTGAGGAAAGCACACTGTTGGTATTGTTTTTATTAAGTTTTTATTTATTTATTCCTGATGTTGATTTAAAAACTGATTTAAGATCTTCTCTTAAAGTAATTTCCATAACAAATTCAAAAATTTTGTAATATTTTACCTTTACAGTAGAAAACCCTGAGTACCTGCTGTTGGAAACAAAGAGAGACATTTTTTGTTAGGGTGTGGGAAGGAGCCCACAGCACCACTCCTCAGCAGCCAGACAGACAAATAAAAACACAGAAACGGAATTTAAGCCTAAAAAAAAAGCATCAACTGTATGAAAAGTACAGATGGTAATGGAACCTGCCAGGGGATATTTTATGAAGGAGGGATGAGCTTTTTCCTAGCTTTTAAAGACAAAATTGGAGGTGAAATATTTGAGAAAGGAAATAGAGTTTAGGTGTACGCACAGAAAACTGTACATTTCACAGAAATATAAAACACACTGGGTCGAAATAGACAAACGTGTCTGCGTTCGATCTATAAGCTCTACATGTGGGGATGAGATTAAACAAACCGCTGCACAAAGTAACAGAGAACCAGAAAGCGCTAAGGAGGAGCAGCAACTCCAAGGTGAAGAAGCAGACACAAACTCAGTGTTTGAGATGCTGGATGAAAGACGACAAACATCTGTATGTTTTAACTGAGTTGATAAAGGCAAAATGGCCAGTTACCAAGGGCAGCATTAGAAGTTATATGTGGAGATAAAATTATCAACTCAAAACAAGACTTAGTCAAAAACTTTCCTAATCCTTTACAGGTTCTAAGGTTCAGCCAGCGTCAATCTTGCCATAACTTTCTGATGTACAACTCTAAAAAGTCACCAAAAAAATAACCATTGCATAAAAACTGTTAAAGTTGTCCAAAATACAGTCACAGGCAGGTAGAGTTAAGCTTTTCCCGACCCCTTTAAACTTTTAATAGTGTTTCTACTGTGATGTACGGTTGAGCTCCAACGAGGGCTACGTTTTATCGCTAATTTCACTCAAATCTGATCATTTTCTTTGGGAAATATGTTCAAAGGTTTTCGTGGACCACATAATATACTGCATTTAAACGTCTCTATGTTTGTAATTGACACATCCTTTCTTGTATTTTCTGGGTGTATTTCCAAGAATGCATTGAAAGTAAGGGTGTGCCAATTCACTATTTAATCAATTAATTGCGAAGTGAAACGTGGCAAATCGATGGCGATTCAAAAGTGTTCGAAACCGATTATTTTCACAATAATTAAATGATTAAAAGCAAGTCTTTCAAGTATTTAAATCGCTTGCCTTCAAACCTGCTGAGTAAGTTTCGTTCTGCGTGGCTTAAGCACTAGCTGCAGCCATAATGTTTCTGCCGGTCCATCCCCTAAAATGTTATAACCATCCTTTTGATTCTATACTGGTTAAAGCTGGCACTTTAAACATGTTTTTTTTTATTCCTGCTTGATGAGCTTCAACAATCTTAGAGGTCTTCAGAAATAGTTGAGCAAAGGGTCCGACCATTGTTCTTTAAACAGATAGGTGTCACTTTTCCCCTTCCTTCATTATAAAAGGTTGTTGCTTCAATTCTTATATTTTTTTTAAGGCTTGTGCTAAAATATTTTACTTGACTTTTGCCTAAATTAAAAAAAATTGTGCTCCAGGTCCTCTTTATTTTGCTTCAATTTAAAAGAAATGAAATTTTTAAACAGTATTGTTGACGTTTGTTTTCCAGAACTAAAAATAGTCACTTATTAATTGAGGTACCAAATTTGGCATGAAGTGATTCTGGATCAGGAGAAAGGTGAAATAATAAATTATTCAAACACACTAGGCATTTTTATATGATGATAATGATTGATTTATGTTTAACAGCTATACATTAGATAAAACTTTCAGCCTCGATAAACTTCCATCTTTGTGGTCAGCCGTCCTCCGGTCTACCACCCACCACAGCTGCACCCGTCCAGCCAGCTGTCCCCCTCATCCCCGTGTAAGGCGACACACGACCCTCCGTGATATGAGAGGAGGGCTCGGCCAGCAGCTGCATGGTGCCGGGGATGGGTGAAACAGCCCGGTGGTATGCTTCGGCCTGAACCCTGCGCGCAGCTGACATTGTCGCCTGAGATGACAGAAAGAAAAGCACAGAGGGTGCAAGAGATTACAAAAATAGACCCTCTCCGACTTCCTGCCTTTCTGCTTGCATTAAGCTTGGCTAAATCTGGATCAGCGTGTATTATGGCATTCAGGAAGGCAATGGTGCCCAGATGCAATGACCCAGAACCTTCATCAAACATTTTATCTGGATGCTGACGATTCTCCAACGCGCGCTGAACCGCCAGACTGCATTTTATTCATTCAGATCCCTCGACCACCTTGGAGAACGGTTGTTTGTGGTGACATGTGTTCGGCTTAATCCTTGATTCTGTGCTTTGGCTTCAGCTCAGTCTGGACCGCTCATCTGAGACAGACGCTAGTCTCTTTGATCCCGGCAGTGAAATCCACTTAGATTACCTAATCTATTGAAGACCAAAACCCAGTGCAGATAGAAGTGAAGGAGAACAAACATTTCAGAGACTGAAACCGCAGCTGGACTGTTTCTGACCCTGATTGTGGGTAAAGTATAACTAAATAAGGATGATAAACACAATTTTAGAGGTGATGGATAACACAAAATTATAACAGTTTAGTTGAACAAGTGGTACCATATATTTCTGTCCTGATGACAAGTTACTTGAGCCAGGTCACTTTCTACTTGCTGGGATTCAGAGGAAAATTCCCCTTGATATTTCCACCGTCAAGCCTTAGTTTAAGATGTCACTTATATACACAAATTTTTCACTGTAAAGTGTTTGACAAGGTGACAACGGCCTCAGAGCTGCGTTCCTAATAAAAACCCAGAAGCAGCAGGTATATAAGTTAGGAGTTTCATGAAAGCAGCCTTCAAGTTCCAGAAAGTTTCAAAAAGCTGACTTGGGTCAACGTTCCCCTTCGGGACTTTTAAAATTTCTTTTAAAGTATCCATTAAGTTTTGTTGAAAGTAACCCTAAGTTCTGTAAAATGTGTGGGTTTCCTAAAAGGTCTGTGAAAATAAGCTTTATGAATTTTGTGGCGGTAACCTTTAGGTTCCAGAATGTTTCAGAAGGGCTGCTTTTAAGTTCTGTGAAAGTTCCCCTTTGGGTTTTTATTTAAAGTTAAATGAAAATAAGCATCAAGTTTCAGCCTGTAAGTTTTGCAACATTCCAGATGAGTAATATGTAAGTTCTGTTACCCATGTGGGAAAAAAGTTCAGCGAAAAGAAGCTTTTAGCGCTGTGAAATAAATACGAAAGTTCCAGGAAAAGTAACCTGTAAGTTCAGTGAACGTGACATGTAAATCTCAGAAAGTTTCTGAGAAAGTAATCTGTAAATTCCAATAGCGCGTTTCACAGTAGCTAAAAATAGTGACTGAACATCGCAATACATTCTGGGTGGAAGCCCTAGACAAACAAGCACTCGTTTTGCATGGTCGCCTATGGGTCCGAGTCGCTCCGATCGTCACAAAGTTGCAGTTTCGTCTCCTAAAAATGTTTAAACGGGAAGGAACCAAGCACTGCTGTTGGGGGTTGTTCAAGTTGGACTCTAGGTACCCAGATCAGACGTCGGAGAAAGTTATGAGAAACAAATCATAAAATCAGAGAAGAAAATACCATGATAAATGTATAAAACACAATAATTCTTGACTACAAGTTACAAAAAACACAAACTACATATATTTTATATGTTAAATGAACCTTTTGGCACTTACATTTACTCACAGTGGTAACTGTGGACCAGATGCTGTCAGGCGTTGTCAAGGTTGTTTGGCTAGCGAGTCCTTTATTTTTCAGTTCATACCCTTTGCCACCACCCACTCCAGGATAAACCTGTATTTTTATAGCAATAAATATCTGCACCTTTTCAATAGCTTCTCTTAGTGACACGTTTTTACTTTGACCGTGACGTTCGAGCCGGCGCTTCTGTTCTGGCAATCGATAATTAGCAAGGGTCGCCATCAAGAGAAGCCCCCTGGTGTGTCTTTCTCTCTGTCAAAACAAACTCCTCTGTTTTGTATTTGCTCGTTTGTGAGATGCATTTAAATTTCACGTACAATTTCTGCCTTAACACCGACGTCCAAGCGCTCTGTGAGTTTTTTGCAATTGGTAAATGTGGTTTGTTTGTCTAGCATTGGCACCCAGGGCCACTCGCGTGGCTAAGTTGTGACGTCAGCTGTAATGTAGGCTATTAATAGTGCCTTGTGGGTTCTGTGATATGAATCCGTGAGTTCCATTAAAGTACTTTGTTTGCTCTGTAAACACATTGTAAAAGTAAGCTTTTAGTGCCATAAAAGTAACCTGCAAGTCCAGTAAAAGTGACCTCTGTGTATGATTAAAGTATCCAGTGGAGTTCTTTTCTAGGGAATGTATCCTTTGGGTTCCCAAAAAGGTTCTATGAAAGTCAACTTTCTGTTTAGAGAAAGTAACATGTAAGCTCCAAGAAAGTAGCCTGGAAGTTTAGTAAAAGTACCCTGGAGGGGGGGTTCCATAAAGGTCCTGTGAAAGAAAGTGGTGAGATCCGTAAGACTAACTTAACTTCTAGGGGAGTAACCTCGAATTTCCAGAGAAGTATCCTTTGAGTTCCAAAAAAGAAACCCGTAAGTACCGGGAAGGCAGCCTGTAGGTTGTGGCTGAAAGTCTCAATGGAAACCTTTCTTTTTCTTTCCCAGGGCACTCTGAAGAAGAGAAGTATCAGATCAACAGTCAGTAAGGCAGAGAAGAGACTTTCTCAGCAGATCGAGGTTTGACATTTTGTAATAATTTCTTCTTGGGAACTTTTGAAAGATCTCTTGTGGTTCTGACCGCCATCTTTAATTGTTTCTTTAAAAGGACGACAGCGCTGATCTGAAGTGCCAACTCCACTTTGCCAAAGAGGAGCTGGCTCTCATGTGCAAGAAGCTGACCAAGTTGGTGGCAGACAGTGAGGCCATGCGTGAGGAACTGGCCAGATACCGGTCGACGTATGGAGATATAGATGCATCCCAACTGCCCGAAGGCACACAGAGCTCCGCCCATGCCAGAGAAGCAGAGGTCAAAGTTCATTTGAAACTGGTGGAAGAGGAGGCCATGCTCCTGAGCCGGCGCATTGTGGAGCTGGAGGTGGAGAACCGCGGCCTGCGAGCGGAGATGTGCGACCTCAGGGAGAAAGTAGGAGGAGGGGGAGAAGAAGACGGTTCAGAGGACAACCCGTCACTGACGGCAACAATAAAGGAGGGAGAGATGGGACAGAAGGTGTACCTGCAGCATCAGAGACGGGAGCCAGAAGAAGGACAAGGCGATGCTGAGAGCCATTCGCTCTGCAGCCAATCACAGGCCGACGGGAGGATTAGTGAAGGTCGGGAAGGCCCGGTGGCCGTTGAGCAGGACCCTTCAGACCGCCAGGAGAGAGCGGATAAGAAAAAACCTAATACTACACTTAAAGAGATGACCACTAAAGACCATGAATTCCTTGTTGCTCTCAGAGATCACTGCTGCATTTTGTCTTCAGCCATTCAGCTGCTGTCGGTGCCAACCAGAAACGGGCACAGCTCTCCTCCCTCGTTTGCTCTTACACCTCCAGCGGACCTAATCTCAAGCGTCAAGGCGCAGGGGTCTTTAATCGAGGCCCTGGAGCTTCTGCAGGCCATGCTCCTGGCTTTCATCGAGAAAATGGACACACTTCTGCGGGGCGACGACGGCTGCAAGGACTCCGTTCGGAAGGAGGGATTTGCTTGGGATTTTTCCTCCTTTCTCTGTGCAAACTATGAACGTCTCAAGGAGCTGCATGTGGAAGAACTCTGCGCCGCGCAGGCGAAACAGAAGGCTAAACAGACAAGTCAAGGGGAAGTCGTGGAGCGCTGGAGGGATCCAAAACTGCAGCTGTCGTTGCAGATTCTGTGGATCCTTCATCAGTGGTGCAACGTTAAAGGAACAAACCTGGAAGGAAGAGAGGTACATTGGAACAAAAGTATTCACATATTTGACATATTACAACCATAATTTAGCAGTGTACTTTATTAGGATTTTATGTAACAGACCAACACCAAGCAGGGCATAATGGTGAAGAGGAAGGAAGAAGAAAAGTGTGCCATACACTTGTTGTGTTGAGCTTCCCCTGAGTGAATACTTTGTAGAATCACCTTACAGCTGCAGATATTACCAGCTTCACGCTTCTAGAGGCTGAAATATTTGCCCAATACTTATTTTAAAAAATAGCTGAGGCTCAGTCAGATGGACAGAGACGGCTTGTGAACATGCATTTCCAAGAGACATTCTCTATGAGAATAGGTCTGGGCTTTGACTAGGCCATTCCAACACATGAATATGCTTTGATTCAACTCATTCTGTGTTTAGAGTTGCTGCCCTGCTGGAAGATGAACATCTGCTCAAGTCTTTTGCACCTCTGACAGGCTTTCTTTCAGGATTGTCCTGTATTTTGTTCAGTCCACGTTCCGGTCCATTCTGAACAGCTTCCCTCTCCCACAGCATGATCCTGGCACCACCGTGTTTCACAGTGGGGATGTTGTGTTCAGGGTGATGTCCACATAGTATTTTGCATGCAGGTCAAACATTTCAATCATGGTCTCTTCTGACCAGAGCGCCGTCTTGCTTGCACATGTCTGCTGTGTTCCTTGGGCTTCATAGTGTTTTGTTTCTAAAACATTTTTTAAACCATGTATCCCTTTTTTTCCACTTCACAAACAGACAAAAGCACTATTTTGTGTTAATCTGTCACATAATCCCTCTAAAATAATTAGGTTGTAACACGACAAAGTAAAAAAAACAAAAATAAAAACAGTGGAGAAGGACATCTAATTTCTGTTTTTTCTGTTTTTATCCTTAGTTTAGAGACAAAACGCTGTCTGTGCTGCTCGGGTTGCTGCAGGACCTCAGTGCAGAGCTTCGAGACGACGGCAAGGCAAAGTCGACTCCGTGTAAGGAGGCAGCCGAGGTAACGATGCCGCTCAACCCCCAGACTTCAATGCTCCCGCTGTGTGTGAGGCTATCTGACACAGTGGGAAGTCCTCCTGATGATCTCTGTTTCTCTGCCTGCCTCACGAGAAGACCCGTGCCAAAGTATTTAGGGTAATCTCTTGTAGGAGCTGCAGCCAACCAGGACAGGCATGTTCAGATCTACTGCCTGTAAATGCACGACCGATTCTCAAAATTTTAACTCCTCGCCATTACTGTTTACACCTCATTGGACAAAGACTAAATACATCTTTCTTGCTTATTACTCATGCATCAAGATCTGCCTCAGAAAGTGCCTATATTTATTTTGTCCTTCTTATTCTCTAAACTAGACTGTAATACCTCCCTCAGAGGAACATTTATTCTGCTGTGATAAAAAAGACTTTACAGGCACGCCAGCAGCTTTATGTGGCAGTGTTTCAGCTTTAACTTTAGCTGAATAACATGCTGATAATGTGACTTATCACCATTATTGCTTTTAGTTTAAATCGGATTCCTGATTACTGGCTGCACAGGGAGGACTCCGAGAATCCAGGAAAACAAGAATTAGTGTTGTGCACTTCAAGAGCGAGTCTAGGTATCTGCAAATATAGTAAAGACAGTTATTTAGTAATAATTAAATTACTCATCAAGTAAATTTTTCGGGGCACCACCTTGGGGGGAAAGATACGACCAACATAAAAACTGGGTTACTTTTAAGTACAATAATAAAAGTAAATCCAACATGTGCTCAGAACTTTATCAGCATCTTCCCCATATCATCGCATCAACAACATAACATAAGTACCATCCTGTCGGCCCCCTAATGCTCTCTGGTCACTATGGTAACGTTAAAATATGCCATTAAAATAAGATTTACCACCAAACAAATATAAAGTGCAGGATAAATACAACTACAACGCTGAATCAGTGGGAGCCTGGTGGCTGTTTCTCTTTAACGAGAAAGTCCCGTCTGGGGCAGTTTTAAAGGTTTCAGTGCCTTATTTGAAAGCCGGTTGCCCCATAATATGCAGAGCGGGGGCTTGGTTCATGGAAATTGCCTGTTGCAATAAATTCATAATTTAAGCTTGACTCCTGGTATTGTCTGTTAAATTAAGCTTTCTTCTTTTTGCCGTAGTCGTAGGCTCTTCCATCTTCCATCTCTTCACTGGACCTTTTCTTTTTCACACAGAGACTTTCAGAGACCTCTGTTTTTTTTTGTGTGTTTTTTTTACGTGTCCTGTCTAGCAGTGTGGCGCTCAGAATTGGTGTTTGATTACCAAGTAGAAGTCCAACAGATTTATTTTCACAAGTGGAGCATTACGGCTTTTGCTATAGTAAGAAATCTTTATTAGAAATTGCTGTGGTGTTTTTTTTCTCCTAATATTATGGACACGGAGACGGAAAATTGGGGGGGGGGGGGGGGGGGGAGAAGATGAAAAGAGGTAGGAGACCTCTGTTTTTTAATTATGTTGTCAGCTTGTGGGTTTGTTTTTAGCAGTGACATGTCCCTTAACCAAGGCAGGCATCTTCACATACAATACATGTGTCAAGTGTGAGTTATAGCTTATAGATTAAAACATCGTTTAGACTCGGATTATAACTAAAACGTAAATACTGTAAGTTATTTATTCTTTCTGTGTGGCTCAGTACCAAATGACCCACAGGGGTTGGGGAGCTCTGGTCTACAAGATGGTGGACCACATGTTGCATGGTTTGTATTTGTTGGTGCTTCCATATATAAGGTAAGAAGGACAATAGATCGTAAGCCTGGTTCACATTGTGTGTTACTTGGTCGTCATAGACAAATCTTCTGTCGTGAATAGAGTGCTGATGAAAAACGTGTGAGCACGATTTGATGGTCTGCGGCCGTCCAGTCTGACGGCCCCTCCAACAGCTTACTGAGCACTCTCACAACCAAATCCAGCCTCCCAACAGTCTTCAAGCAGTGTCAGAAAATATATGACTCCGGTCTGCAATCGACCAAATAAAATACACCCAGGGAGTGACGCAAAAAACTAGTGACGAGAGTACAATGCGACGGTAGCGGTATCAACATCAGCAACAATGGAGGATACATGCAAGAACATGTGGAGCAACAAAGAAGCCACAATGACTGACGCAATCTGCTGGGATTCCTTAAATAGGAAACCTTTTAACTGATTGGAATGTTTGTATAAATGTATTGAAATGACTTCTTGTTAAGTGCCTTGAGATGACATCTGTTGTGAATTGGCGCTATATAAATAAACTGAATTGAAATTGAATTGAAAATTTATTGAGCTTTGGCAGCAAAGAAAGTGTATGTGTCATTTTGTCGTTGCCATCTTGGGGATCTGTCGGCTTTTAGTGATATATGCTTTTTAACGGTCGTAATGTTGGTGTGTTCTGCCACAGCGAGACATCGTGCAGTTTGACTCACAGAAATCTTGGGACGTACAGTGTACACAGTGTCTCTAGAGCTCGCACTGTGTGACATGGAGCGGTCCTTTGCGTCTGGCAGAAAAACACACACTCCGAACCGGGCTTTACAAAGAGTAGGATATTTAAAGCTCCCTTGGGATCTGGTTCTTCAGAAAGCAAATGTTTATCTGTGTGGGTAATGTTCCAAGTTAAACAAAGGAGGGTAACAGGCATGCAAGACCCTATCTCACAACTAATACCACCTAAATACAGAGCCATGAAAATAAATCACAACCAATAAAGAAAATCAAATCTAATTCTGTTAAACTTAAGGGGTTAGCTCCAAAGCCATGCTTAGTTAGGTTCTTGGTTTTCAAAGTTTGGAAGATGTGTTTCTCCTGGTCAAAGAAAATTTACAACAACAGCTGTTTCCGGAATTGCGCCGCTCAAGGTGGCAGCATGTTGGAGTAGCTCTGTTACTTTGGTTCATATTTTTTTCTTTTTTTAAACTTTAATTCTTCCATTTTTGGTAGAGACGTTGTTTTGTGGACAACTGTTCTCTCTGGTTTTGAATGATGTGCAGCTGGAAGGATTTTTGCTGATACTTTTTATTTTTGGACATTTGTTATGATGCATAACCATGGCAACAAGGTGGTTTACAACTGGCAGCAGCTGATTAACATCACAAAAGCTCAAATAAGACCTCAACTACAGCCACAAAACCCTGATGAGTTGAAAAGAAGACGCCATAGATCCAGAGCATCCTCTACATCAGACTGTCATACAACTACAGAGCGTCTTCAGTCAGAGGCTTCTTCAGCTCTGCAGACTGCTACAAGAGATCATCCCTACCCACAGCAATCAGCATCTACAACAAATCTTTGAAGGAACTTGCATAATGAGTTACAACAACATTTAATTTCCCTTTGGGATTAATAAAGTAATTTTGAATTGAATTGAATTGAAGTTAATCACATTTTAAAAGCCAATAAAGGGGACGGTTCTGGTAACTTTTACTTGTCTGGTTTGGATGTCCACAACTGTTCCTCTTAGTGAAGAGGGGATCTGGTCACATCTTGTCCCTGAAGAGTTAACCTTCTGGTTTACTTGGTCTGGTCTCTCTTTGTTTCACAAAGTCCACTCATAGATGGAGAAGGGGGGATTGCTGCAGAGTCAATGACTTGATGCAATCGGCTGGGCTTCCTTAGATAAATACCTTTTGAACAATTTTTATAAGCTAAATTTGACTGCATTGTGGCATAAATAGCATCGATTTGGATTGTATGTGTGGATTTTAATTTGTCTGTAGAATTGGATGGACTTGCTTATACATTTTAGTTTAAGACGGATCTTTCTTGTCGGTCTGCCTACTATTGCAGTGACGTCTCTGGTCGACGACAATATTTACTTCAGCCTGTAAACGCAGAGTTGAAAGTCAGCTGAGCATCTTTGTATTCCTTCAGTGAAGGGTTGTACGAATGTTCATGTTTTCGGACTTCTCCTGCCAGACGTTTCTCAGTCTGCTTCGGGAAGATTTTTCCACAATTCTGTCAACACCGCCGCTGTTGACAAAGTAGCTTCATCCGGAAATGATGGCTGATGTTGAGCTGACCAATCACTCTCCGTTTTGTTTGACGGATACTTACATAATTGGGCTCTACTTCGTGCGTCCTTGCGTAGGTCACGGAGAGATAATGGCGTTGCATCTAACCATTCCGACGTAGACGGAGAAATATAAACTAGGCTTAACATGAGCAACAGATCTGCATTTTACAATGTTTAGGCAAAGCATTTCAGCGTTTAATTTGCTTTCTCTCTCTTCGCTCAGCTTTCTATTGGTGCCGTTTTCCACGACGGGCAACATGTTGAGGCTCACAGGTCAGTGTTTCCCATTTGTTTGCATCCTATCCAGTAAGCTTCAGTTCATTCTTCTCTCACTGCTTCCACAGAATCTGCAGCTCCAAAGAACAAAGACTCCAACGGCTGTTTTCCCCACGCAGCTCTCGAAGGAAGAACTGGTGCTACCTGAGCCAAGAGGCCGCCCACCTGGACCGAGATGACCCAGTTAAGACGTGGGACCATTTAATTATGCCTCTCAGCTTTCCTGATCTTGATTTTGAGCAGATGTCGATGGAAAGAAGCCACACGGCCCCAGAGAAGACGACTTTCCGCATCTACTACAGCCCCCCGTCGGCCCGCAGAGTCCACCTGGCTCAGCTAAAGCAAAGCCCCGTTGCAGGCAGGGTGTCCGTGGACACCTCCTCTCCCTGGTGCACACCGCCGACCTCCTTCTCTCAGCTCTGTCTGGGCTCCTCTGCTAACCTGAGTGACGATATGAAGGAGATGACGGCCAGTTGGAGGCAAACGGTTCACAGCAGCTCACCGGAGAAGAAAGGGAGATTAGCGAACCGCTGGGCGGATGTAGCCTGTTCAGGCACTCAGACTCACGTGAGGCCGCAGATGGTGAGTGTTGGTCAGCAGACAGATGACACTCAGGTGTTGGTCGCGGTGAGAAACAGCCCCTCCAGAGTCCTGAGCTCCTCCCCGATCTCTGCTCGCTCTCAGCACCTCTCCACTTCACTGGATGGGTTAGCAGGTCGAGTCGATAGGCCCAGGACCTCCACGTCTTCCCCCAAACTGTACCGCAGACACTCCTCTCTCTCTTCATCCCCCAGTTTGACCTCCTCTTCATCCTCCTCCAGCTCCAGAGATCGAGGACTGTGGAACCTGTCACAGCAGAGCTCAAACGGCCTCACGTGGACTCGACAAACCAGCCCCAGATCAGGCACAGCCCAGAACCCGAGCTCTGTCAGCAACTCTAAGCCGCCCACTAGATCCACTGGAACGAACCGGTGTGGTTTGGTGACAGAGTTCCTGCGCAGGGTGAGCGGCCGAGCGGACAAAGCCGCTCCAGCGTCAGGCCAGAAGACAAAGAGCAGCCCAAAGAACCTGGAGCGGGCTCCGACGAGACCCCAGGGTGCCCCGTTGCACAGAAGCGACAGCGTGACCAGGATCGTCAACCAGAGGTTCATAAAGCAAAGAGATGAGGCGGCTCGAGCCCAGAGGGAGGAGAAGGGAGGCGGCCTGAACCAGAGAGCCAGAAACAGTCAGAGTACGGCCACAACGGAGGTGAGAAACAGAAACATGTGGCCTCATACAACCTCGGGGCCTATTTGTGTTATAAATGATAACAAAAATACAACCAAGATTGTCTTAACACATTTAAAGACTCAGAAAAGATATAATACGGCAAAAATAAAACCTCATAAACACCCAACTGCAGTATACAACGCTTGCTTTAGGATCTACAACACTGAAACAGCAGCCCATTTATTCCTCATACATTGTGGTTGACAGACAGTACTGAATTTTAAGTTTCAGACCTTAGAGATCTCCTTTTGGTTATTATTGCTTGATTACAGCTGAATCCTATATAGGTATTTTATTAGCTTCTAATAGAAAATGTAATATATCCTTCTCTCAGTTCTTGGGTTCCAACTATCAGGTTAACAAAAGTGTAATGTTATTTACCAGGTTCTACCATTATTTATGCCAATCTTCAGATAACAAAATCCTGGTGCCTGTCAATCTGAGAAGCGTTATATAAGGAAGCTAACAATCACCCCAGGAGTAGACATGCCATCAAATTCATGGTCAGAGCAGGCATTATCCATCTCAGATTGTACATGTTATGTATTCAAAGGGTTGCAGGAGAAAGCCTCTTCTCTGTAAAGGATAAGGCCTTAGTTTTCTTGAACAATCTGGACAGAACCCTAATGGTCTGGGTCTGGCTGTTGTTAGTTATCCAGGGCTTTTTTGTACCGTTTAATAGTTTCTGTGTCATTTATAAGCACTGAAGTAGAAGGAAACTGGACTTCTTCTGTTGTTTCACCTCACATCCAAAGGCTTTTCTTAGTTTATTTTGCATGAGACACGAGACGTCTTCAAGAAACAATAGAAGTTCACCTTCCTTCTATATAATTGTCAAGTCATGGCTGGCTGAGGATCTATACCAGGGTTCTGTCATTTCCAGCCATTTTCCCTCAGCTTGTGCTCCCTCACAGCTGTTCAACATTCACTGAATCAGACTTTATTCACCAGCATTGCTTTCTTTTACTGACAGACTCTTCTTCTTTTTCTTCGACTGCCATACAGAAAACAACCAGTGACACGGATTAAAGATCGTTCAGAAGAACAGATTACAAGGTGTACTTTCTTTTTACCCTTACCATAATATAACTAAAACTCTCTCTCTCTTTATTTATTTCCAGGATGGAAACTATGACTGCAGCTCCAGCGGCACTCTGACCTTCTGCTTCGCCCGTCCACCTCGTCAGAGCCAGAGGCCGACGTCCGTCCCGCCCAAACTCCAGCGGCACAAATCCTTGGCGCCGGTCGGTGCTGCTGCAGACTCCAGCTGTGGCTGAGAAGAAGGAAATACATTTTATTTTTTTACTTTAAAAATGCCGGAGATAAGAACAGTGTAGGAAGATGTTTTTATAGTTATTGTGCAGCTGTTATTACAGGAAGAATCAGTTTTATGTGATGTGTTTTTAGGAGAGCTCTGAGCAAACAAATTGCTGTTGGTGCAATCTGAACGCTCATCTCTTTTTATAGGTGACTGTAGTCTCTGTTTCCCTCGCTTTTGATTCAATTTTGTATTTTCTCAATGCTATTGAATAAATTTCCTGTTCAAACCTCTTCTCTTTAAGCTTTAGAAACCTGATTACCTTCCAGTCATTACTTCCAGGACCCTCTGCTGATTGTTTACGCCACGCGATCCAAAAAAGAAACAGCACCTTCTAAGCAGTTAATAGGATGAGATTTCCTCACTCGTTGAGGTCACCACCCTCCTCCCTTCCTGTCTCTTTATCTGTTTGACTCTTTGCTTCCAGTGATGAAAAAACAAGTGGGTCATCATATCTGATTTGAATTTTTTGGACTCACCATCAGACAGAGAGCAGATCTGCTGAAACACTTTACCTCCTCGCTCAGCAGCTGGTGCGCTGTGGTCGAGGACGGCCCCAGCGCCGAAGCACACAATCACACGGTGGTCAGATTTCCGCTCCACCACACGTGTTTAAGCTCTACGGTTTCAAACAAAACAGGCAGAAATATGGGTTCTGCCTCCCAGCTGAGAAACTTCAGCTCAGCATAACCTAATTTCACAAAACAATAGTGTGAGAAGAAGCAAGAAAATGTATTTGTAAAAAAATACTCAAAAAGACAGATTCTTTCAAACCCTTTGAAAATGGACTGATTTGACATAAAATAGCTATTGTAAAAAAAAATTTGTCAAGGTTTTTTATTTTCTTTAACAAATCACTCCAAAAAAAGGCTCCAAGCCTGTAGTCTGCAGTACCTTGCATGGTAACACATTTTCAGCAATTTCTTCAATAGGCTACACAAAGTGATGCATATTTGTGTAGCAATAGGAAAACAAAGCATTACTTTTTTTTCCACAAATTAAATAAAAAAAGATGTGGCATACATTTTTTATTCAGTCCCTTTTACTCTGTCAACCCTAAATACAGAAATCATCTAATTTAACACAGTCCACCTGTTGGTAAATAAATCTCGGTATATACATACCTGTTCTGTGAAAGCCTCAAATCGGTGGTGGAGAACATGATTGGAGAACAAACGGCATCGTAAAGACCAAAGAACGAAGCGAACAGGTCAGAGAGAAAAATGTGGAGAGGTTTAAAGCAGGGTTAGGTTATAAAACAATATTCCAAGGTTTGAACATCTCACTGAGCTCAGATCAAATCAAAAAAATATCAGCTGCATGCCCTGAATACTAACTTACCAAATAAATAGAAAAAAGTACATTTAAAGGAGCCATATGTAGGATTGTGGCCAGAACTGGTACTGAAATCACTTTCAAATTACTGTAGAGCGGTGTATTCCCTCCCCATCCCCCCCAACTCAAGGTTGCCAGATAGGCTGCAGGATCCAGCAGGAACGTAGGCTGCTACAAGGAGCTTCCGATGTCAAGTGACGAGTCCTAAACAATTTTTTTTCTGTTAATTATGTTTAATTATAATGACAGAAAAAACGGGCTCTGATAATGCATCACTAATGTTAGCAATGACGACTCGCCGTTTTTATTTCCCAAACAATTCCTTACCTTTTCAATTCAATGACCGTCCTCCTCCATATGCTCTAACGTAACGTTACTTTGCACGAACATGCATAACTTTGTTCGACTGTCATTAATATTTGAAAGGTCCATTTACATTAAGTACAAGTTAGCCAAACATAGATAAATCTTATCTGTCCAGGAGAAAATTAGCAACGTTGGCGTCTGTCTTCAAATTCTTCTGTTTTCAGCCGTCTCCATCTTGCAAAGGCATCTCCTTTACAAATCGTTGCTTTATTTCAGACTTTGTCACGACGTATTTCTGAATGATAACGAGGTCTTTTAGGTGTAGTAACGTTAGACATTTTTTATCCGAAACACTTTTGTAGCTGCACCTGTAGTAACTAGAGCAGAGCTGGCAACCCCGATGCAGAAACACTTCTGACTTTGTGATTGGTAGATAGGTGGAGGGTGGAGCTTCAGGCCAACACACAACATGACAACATCAACATCAGTTGAGGGCTGCAACTTCACTTTTCAAATGACAATATCCTGGCAGTACTACTGTTGTCAGGGATATTAGTATTTAAAATGAACATGATTTCTTAATGTCTAGTGACATATCATGGCCATTTTATGATTAATTGAAATACATTTCTTACATACAGCTCCTTTAAACATGCTACTTGTGAAATAAATTCTATAATTTGCCACCCATGGCCGATCCAAGGCACACGCAAGCTAAATATTAGGAACCTTCTATAAATGGTTGAATTTCAAGAAAGACCATAACTGTATTCTTTTTATTGCGAATGCAAATTGTATTAAAGTTGATTTGATGGTTTCAGCCTAAGTTCATTAAAACGTTTTAAATTGTTTAAAAATTTTAACTTAAGATTTAAAGGAAAAGGCAAGTTTACTTTGTAAAAGCACAAACAACAATCTTTTTTTATTATTGTTGTGTTAAATTAAACACAACGTCATGGTACGAGTTTAATCTTTTCTTTCTGTTTGATACGTTTGAGCAAATTAAACTTAGCCGCCCTCTCCCAGATTCAACAAAATGAGATGGTGGCCTTAACACTGGGAGGGGCCCCAAATCAAATTCTGCCCAGGGGCCCATACAACCTCGGACCACCCCTGTTATCACCTCTCCCCACCTGCGGGGGCGCTGCAGCTGAAGCTGTGTGCAGCTTAAATCAGCTTTAGACCTTCTTTAGCCACGCCTCTTCATGACGCAGTAGGAAGTGTTTTTGTTTATGTTCAGGGGATGCATCTTTTTCTTTTTTATTACTGGCAATAAAGTAAACATGGAGTCCGTGTTTTCACGGTTTGACTCCTATAACTTCGAGGCTGATGAGCGGTTTGTGGACGGGCTGAAGACTTTAAGCTGCAGAGACCGAACCGAGCTGCTAAACCTGCAGCTCTTCTTCTATAACAGGTCAACTATACACTTCTATCTATCATCACATTATTCAACATCCTTGTTCTCCGCAAAGCTGTTAGTATAGCCTGCGGACCGTTTTAGATTATCCAGATGCTTTATCTCTTTGCTTATTTTATTAAACTGATTTTAATCTACAAATTTCATGATGCACATTGAATATAGATTTGGTTGGCGTAAGCTACAAATAGATAATTAAAGAGAAATCTTACTGCTTGCAAAAAATTGTAATCATTGTTAGGGTTTTTGTAGACTGTTGCTTTTACTTTGAAGCAAATATAAAATAGCAAATAAAAAATGGATAGAAAATGAAAGGAGATATGATACAAACATGTAAAAGATAACACACCTATACACACACAGTGGGGGAAATAATTTTTTGACCCCTCGCTGATTTTGTAAGTTTGTCCAATGACAAAGAGATTAAAAGTCTCAGAACAGTATCATTTTAATGGTAGGTTCATTTTAAAGGCGACAGATAGCACATCAAAAGGAAAATTAAAAAAATTACTTTAAATAAAAGATAGAAACTGATTTGCATTTCATTGAGTGAAATAAGTATTTGAACCCCTACCAACCATTAAGAGTTCTGGCTCCCACAGTGTGGTTAGACACTCCTTCTCAATTAGTCACCCTAATTAACGACACCCATCTTGACTAGTCACCTGTATAAAAGACAATTGTCCACAGAATCAATCAATCAAGCAGACTCCAAACTCTCCAACATGGGAAAGACCAAACAGCTGTCCAGGATGTCAGGGACAAAATTGTAGACCTGTACAAGGCTGGAATTGGCTACAAAACCGTTAGCAAGAAGCTGGGAAAGAAGGTGACAACTGTTGGTGCAATTGTTCGAAAATGGTAGGAGCACAAAATGACCATCAATCGATCTCGGTCTGGGGCTCCACGCAAGATCTCACCTCGTGGGGTGTCAATAATTCTGAGAAAGGTGAGAAATCATCCTAGAACTACACGGGAGGTGTTCGTTAATGACCTCAAAGTAGGTGAGACCACAGTCGCCAAGAAAACCATTGGAAACACATTACACCGCAATGGATTAAAATCCTGCAGAGCTCGCAAGGTCCCCCTGCTCAAGTGCACAATGTGCAGGCCCGTCTGAAATCTGCCAATGAACACCTGAATGATTCAGAGAGTGACTGGGAGAAAGTGCTGTGGTCAGATGACACCAAAATTGAGCTTTTTGGCAATAACTCAACTCGCCGTGTTTGGAGGAAAAAAAATGCTGCCTATGACCCCCCCCCCCCCCCAAAAACCCTGTCCCCACTGTCAAGCATGGAGGTGGAAACATTTTGCTTTGAGGGTGTTTTTCTGCTAAGGGCACAGGACAACTTTATCGCATCAAAATGGACGGAGCCATGTATCGTAAAATCGTGAACGACAACCGCCTTCCTTCTGCCAGGAAACTGAAAATGGGTCGTGGATGGATGTTCCAGCACGACAGTGACCCAAAACATACAGCAAAGGCAACAAAGGAGTGGCTCAAGAAGAAGCACATTAAGGTCATGGAGTGGCCTAGTCAGTCTCCGGACCTTAATCCAATAGAAGACTTAAGGAGGGAGGTGAATCTCAAAGTTGCCCAGCGACAACCTCAAAACCTTATTGATTTAGAAATGATCTGCAAAGAGGATTGAACCAAAATTCCTCCTAAAATGTGCGCAAACCTGGTCATCAATTACAAGAGACGTTTGACCTCTGTGCTTGCAAACAAGGGTTTTGCCACTAAGTATTAAGTCTTTTTTTGTTAGACGGTTCAAATACCTATTTCACGCGATGAAATGCAAATCAGTTTCTATTTTTTATTTAAAGTTATTTTTTCAATTTTCCTTTTGATGTGCTATCTGTCACCGTTAAAATGAACCTACCATTAAAATAATACTGTTCTGAGACTTTTCACTTCTTTGTCATTGGACAAACTTACAAAATCAGCGTGGGGTCAAATAATTATTTCCCCCACTATATATATATATTTTTTTCCCTACTTGGTCTGAATTTTAATGAAATGAGTAAAAGTATCCTTTGATATTACTAACAATGAGAAGAAACATTTTCATTAGTGTAATATTTATTACCCCAAAAATGTAGACAATAACAAGGGTAGCCCCAAATAACACAAATTGACAATGTCAGTTTCAGGTGTTTCCACCATTTGCTGCATTGAAAGCGTCGTCTCATGCTCCTCACTAGCCTCATGATGTTGTCCTGAGGCGATGCGTTCCACTCTTGTGCTACACACAGTTCTGCCAGGTCTAGTGGGGGTGGGGTACGATCATCCAGACTCTGCTTCAGCTGGTCCAAAACGTGCTTTATAGGGTTCAGGTCAGGGGACATTGCTGGCCGTACCATATGAGGGACTCCGACTTCCTGAAGTCAACCTGTGACCATTCCGGCACGATGTGGTGGAGCATTATCATCCATGAACAGTAAGTTGTGGGTGTGCTGGAGGAATTGGGGGATGATGATGGGTTCTACGATGTCTCTGAGGTAAGAACGTGCCGTGACTGAGCCATCTACAATAACCAGATCAGTTTTGCACTGACTGGTGATGCCTACCCAGACACCTCCATCAAAGCTAACCCTGGGGGCCATGTTGACCTCGGCGTATCGCTCACCTCGCCTTCTCCAGCAACGCGACCCGACACTCGTCAGTGAACAGGACGGTAGACCACTGCTGCATTGTCCAGGTCACATGGTCTTGTGCCCACTGCAAACGTTCACGGCGGTGTCTTGGTGTCAGTGGAGTCATCTGTAACGGTCGTCTGGCATTCAAGCCAAAGCGGTGGAGTCGGTTGCGAATGGTTTGTCTGGAAACCCTAGTACCCCTCACATCTCGTAAACGGGCCTGCAGCTGTGTGGCAGTTGCATGATGATGTCTGAGTGCATAGGTCCTTAGGTACTGGTCATCAATGCGGTCCGTCACTCGTGGGTCTGTCACAAACTCTGCCAGTAGTTCTGTGTCTTGATACAAGTCTGCTGACACTTTAAGACACACCAAGTTCACGTGCAACATCTGACTGCCTGCCACCGACCCGAAGGTGCGCTATGGCGAGGTGGGTCCGTTAAGTGACGTCATGTGTTCATGGCTGCTTGAAGGATGAAGTTGTAATGATGTGTGTAGTTGGGAGATGCTTGTGTCCCTTTAAGACACCGCATCCAGCAGTGTAGCTACTTTGTTGCTTTATTTGGCGAGATTTTAGACCCCTCTAGCGACTCTTTCAAAAAAAAAAAAAGAAAAGAAAAGGTGACTAGCGACAAATCTGGTGACTTTTTTTGGTGTTTTTGGAAACTCTGACATAAAGCACGTATCCTTGTTACTCTTCTCACCGAACAGCGGTGCTGCTTTACTCTCCTCTCTCCCATTCCAGACTTCTAGCAGGCAGAGCAGCTGTTAACCCTACAGCGTCCAAAGCCGCCGCCGGCTGATCCTACCGGCGCTTAGATGTAAACGTAAAACATATTCTGTCTAAAATAAACGACAGAACACTAAATAAATCACAGACTTCACTATCATAACCTCAGTAACTCACCTGTGTTGGCCTCTCTGTCGTGTCTCAGTCTAAACTAGATTCTCAGACATATAAAAAGGGAATCGATCCCTAAATTAGAAAGGATGGTTGAAGAAGCCGTTTATTGGAGATGCTACACTGCCTGTATTGTAAGGCTGATTTGTTATTGCCACAATTAGTGATATAAAAACACATGACAACTCGAAAACATACTCAAAAGGGAAAACCTTATAACAGTTCCACCCCAACCCCATGGAAACTGATTAATGAAGGGTGTTGTTTGTCAGTATTAAAGTCGAAGAATTAAAGCAGAAAACCAAAAGGAGGTAAACTGAAGCACAAATTGTGATTTTATTTATTTGTCTTGATTGATTCCATTATTTTTTTTCTCTACTTAATATAAAAGATTTCCTTGATTTAAATAATATCACTGAATTTATGTAAGGTTTGTTTTGCAAAGCCAGAATGTTATGTTTATAGTGTTAAATCAAGGATTCAACAGTGCTGGGATTTTATAGGGTCAGGCTGGCATGAGCTTTTCAAATTGGGGGACAAAAATGCAATAATTAGTCTTTATTCTTTTTTTGCTATATAAAATGTAATCAACCATAAATAGTATTTGTTTTGATTCATTCTCCTTCAATCGTGTTTTTTTTTCTTCTCTCGTCTCCAGGTTTGTAGAACCAATAGATCAGCAGAGCTACAAACGGTGGATCTCCTTGTCTTGTAATCGCCACCAGGACCAGACCCTTCAGTCACATCCAGCTTTTAACGACCAAATGACGGAAACAACTGGAGGCACAGAAACGAAGCGACTTTCCTTCGCGGAGGTGATGCAGCTGGTTCAGGAAGGAAAAGAATTGCCCGGAGTGATGAAACCGGACGTCCGACCGAGCAACCGGAGTCCTACTCCGTCTCAGATGCAAAGGGTGCAGAAACCCTGGGAAACTACATCGTCATAACTGAACTCTC
Source organism: Valencia hispanica (assembly GCA_963556495.2). Taxonomy (NCBI): domain Eukaryota; kingdom Metazoa; phylum Chordata; class Actinopteri; order Cyprinodontiformes; family Valenciidae; genus Valencia; species Valencia hispanica. The sequence continues at coordinate 44,280,048 of OY747709.1, read as the reverse complement.
ACTTTTAGACCAATGTAAGATTTGTACATGAAAAAAACAAAAAACAAATCCAAACGGTAATCATTAAGGAACACCGCTGGACTCAAAGGTCCATTGTCCCAACAGTTTATCGGTTTTCTTTTGTGGAAAGGCAAATAAATTAAGTTGTTAACTCATGATTTATAATCATGTTTTTAGGCTGTAGTCTGTGATCTTCCTGAAGTAGACTTACTACATGTTTAGAGGGTTTTCAAGATTTGACGCTTGTTTAAACAAATGCACGAGGTTTTGAGCAGAGCTAGGCAAGGCAATTTTATTAGTATAGCACACTTTCAACAAGGTAATTCAAGATGCTTTGCATGATTATGAGGTAAAATAAAAACAGCAGTAAAACACACAAAGCATATAAAGTAAAAACAGCAATAAAACTAGAAGCACACAAAACATGATACAACAAAGCATTACTCAAAGGCAGCTCTAAAAACATACGTTATTAGTTGTGATTTAAAAGAACTCAGTGTTTCAGCAGCTTTGCAGTTTTCTGGAAGTTTGTTCCAGATTAGAGGATCATAGAAACTGAAAGCTGCTTCTCCTTGTTTGGTTGTAACTCAAGAGATGTTTAGTAGACTGGAATTAGAGGACCTGAGTGGTCTGGGGGGTTGGTATAGTAACAGCAGATCTTCAACATATTTTGGTGCTAAGCCATTCAATGATTTATAAACTAGTAGGAGTATTTTGAAGTCTATTCTCTGAGCTACAGGGAGCCAGTGTAAGGACTTTAGAACTGGGGTGATGTACTCTACTTTCCTGGTTCTAATGAGGAACACGAGCAGCAGCGTTCTGGATCAGATGCACTTGTCTGATTGACTTTTTAGGCTGACCTGTGAAGACGCTGTTGCAGTAATCAATCCCACTAAAGATAAACGCATGGATGAGTTTTTCGAGGTTATTGAAAAAGCTGCATGATACCAGAACTTTTAAACATTTGACATTTTAAACTGTAAACATTTTATACATAAATAATCTTGTCAACGTAACGTTTGACAGATCTTAAATTTGATGAGCAGGTGAATTCAGTAAGTCAGCAAAGTCAAGCTTATCAGCTAAGGTCAAAGGTTGTTTCTCTCTCAAGGATCGAGAGAGAGAGTGACCCATGCCCATATATAGATTATTGTAATTGACCAGAAACCAATTAATTAATTCATGCCGTAAGCCAAAGCGTGATCACCCATACTGGCTTCACTTGACTGGCCTCTGGTGCGCTTTGCGGTTGATTTTAAAATGTTAGTTTTTAAATGTCTTTATTGACTGGCACCGCTGTATCTCTTAGAATTACTTTTTATAACCCAGCCAGAACCCTCAGGTCAGGTAACCAGCTGCTGCTCAAGGCATATTAGATTGACCGGGACCATTAAGCGGTTTTAAGACTCATCATTTCTCCTTGGCTTTCAATCTACTCCGAGCATCACTCTCACAGCGTATCTATGTAGAGATTCTGTATTTTACGCTTCTTGTCCCTTTTTTTTTCTCTTGTTTTATAATTTGTGTATTTATTAACCACTGTTGACTCGTGGTCAACAGTGCTCTATAAATAGACCATGACTTGGTCTTCACTGGCTTGTCAAACTGTAAAAATTTTAACTCACTTCTACAAAGATGACACAGTTTTAAAACTTCAAGTGGCAAGCTATGAGCCATTAACGTAGTCGGGATTCCAATATGGCGACGCCCATTGTTGGTAGCAACTCTTACAAACATCGATATAAACTGTACTGTCCATGTGCAAACGGCACTTTTATTTTGTTAAGTTTAGAGTCGCAGGCTCTACGTGTAAGATTGATTTCAGACGCATTCCTACAAACGTGTCAAGTAAAATAAACATGTTTCCACCACAGCTACTATCTGTTGATGCGAGGAGCGGCCATATTAAAAATCAAAGTCGGAGCAAAAAAGAAGGAAGTCTGACTCCGGGGAGCGTTCCAGTTGATTTTTTCCCCACTCCGATGTCAGAATTTCCGAGTTTTGACTACGAATGGAACGCATCATTCTGGCTTTGACTTCAAACATGGCCGATCCGGACATCAACAATAGTAGCTGTGGTGGAAACATGTTTATTTTACAAGACACACTTGAAAGAATGCGTTTAAAATAAATGCTACATGTAGAGCCTGCGACTCTGAACTTATTCAAATAAAAGTGGTGTTTGCATGTGGATAGTAGGGATGTAAGAAAATATCGATACGCCAATATATCGCAATATTTTATTTCCCGATATTGTATCGATATTCAAAAGCAAAATATTGATTTTTTTTTAAATGTATTTTTTAGAATCTGAATGGAACCATTAATGATGAGTCATTTTTGTAGTAACATTAAAAGTATGACTGGTAGTTGGTGGCTGTTTTCACTTTCTTCGTTCCAGTGGCTCGACTAGATCTAGTAATAAAACTAGTAGACAGTTTTTCTACAGTTAAATTCAGTCTTAAAAATCACAATATATAGTCTTACTCATAGTATCGCAATATATCATATCTTCTCCCCTGTATCGTCAGATTATTACCAATACACATCCCTTGTAGATAGTATAATTTAAAACGACGTTTTTAAGAGGTGCTACCAACAATGGGCGTCGCCATATTGGAATCCCGACTTTTTAGATTTTAAAAGGTTTTGTGGTCACAGTAGGGCTGGGCAATATGGATTAAAAATAAAATCTACGATTTGTCATGCCAAATCCGATTTTAATTGATTTTATTTTTTTCTCCCTTTCTATTCCTGAAAAGAAAATTGAAATGACAGAATATTTTTAAAACTTGCTTTTATTTTAACCATCCTTTCTGGGAGTTCACCTCAATTCAATGTCCCAATAAATGCACGCTGTAAAAAATGGAGGTAGACCTTGGGTGGGCTCACATCACTTGGAAACCCTTGGAGTGCACTGATTATTTTTTCTTTTTTCGATTTTCTCTATTTATCCAAACATGAAATCTTCATAAACAGAAAATTCGATTAATCGATAAAATTCGATTAATCGCCCAGCTCTAGGTCACAGAGGCCTTTATTTGACAGTGGATACTACATAGAAGGGGGAGAAGACTTGCGAACCCGGGAGGACCGTCGAGGACCGAGGCCTCTGTAGATGGGGCGCCCGCACTAATCACCACGCTACCCGACGCTTCTGGAATCCCGAGTTATCCGAATAGCTTAACTTGAACGCTGTTTACTCGGGCGTGGCGTCAAACCCAGCTCCGAGGTAAATGTAACGCATCATTACAAATATCCTTTTTAAGCCCTCTATATGCAAACACCACTTTTATATAGTTCAGAGTTACAGGCGCTACAAGCAACATTGATTTTAGACACACGCTTATTATTGTGTCTTGTAAAATAAACATGTTTACACCACGGCTGCTATTGTTCATGCGAGGAGCGGCCATCTTGAAACTGGAAGTTGGTGCAAGAATTTTCTTGCTCCGACTTTTGACTTTCAATATGGCCGCTCGAGTGTGACGTCAAACCCAGCTCCGACTTCCAAGGTAAATGGAATGAAGCATAACGTAGTCGGAGAATTTGGGATTCCAATATGTCGAGGCACAGGTAGCCATCGTTGGTAGAACCTCTTATATATTGTTAGGTATTAATTGCTGTAGTTTCCATATGGAAACACCACTTTTATTTTGTTACGTTTAGAGTTGCAAAAACATAATACTAGGGCTGCACAATATTTCGCAATGATGTCTTTATGCAGTATTTTTCGATTATGCTCCAGTGTCCAGCTTTGCATGTCAGTAATATTTTTCAGCCTGTTTGATTCTGCAGTAGATGTCAGCCCAGATGGCAGCAGCAGATCACAGAGTGCTGGAAGCTGTGCAAGCAGCAGTAAACCGATGGGGAAGAGAGGAAAGAGCAAAATGTTGCAACTGGTGACATCATGGGAATATTTTATCATACATTTACCATCATGTGTTTTCCTATAATTGTGCAGCCCGAGTTACAAACGTGACACAGTAAAACCATCAAGGTGAGAATTTCATACTTATGAATAACCAATAAATGTCCTAATCTGGCATTTAGGGCTGAAAAGTGAATAAAAGTCATGTTAAATAACAAAGCCCCACTTTTATGACAAATCCCAACACATTTATTTATTGTTTTACATAAAAATCCACTAGCGGCTTTTCTATATTACTGTTAAACAACTGAACAGTCGACATGAAGTGACGTTCAAACTGAGCTAAACTAAAAGCACACATGCAACATTAGCACCATCAGTACAGCACCGTCACACGAAGAGCGAGGTAAGCGTGTCATTTCGGTTTATCCCTTAATTCATGTGTGTGCCATGCACACGTCTAGAACACACTAAAACACATGAAATGACACAGAACCACTTCCTGATAGATCTATGCATTAAGTAAAATTTGGACAGTGGAGTATTAGGAAGAAAAAAAAGAAGGTTGGAGTAACTTTCCACCAAAAAGAACCTCGGGAATTTAGAGACTAAACAAAAAAAATCAAATTGTACAATGTAGAAAAGTTGTACATTTGTGAGATAAAATTTTGAAATTTTCATGATTAAAAGCTTTCATTTTTGATATGTTTTCTGACATTGTAAAGTCAGAAATTTGCAAGAAAACAAACAACTAAATTTATCAGAAAAATCTGCAGTTTGCTAAGATTTTAAGTCTGTTATTACCGACAGAAAATGCCAGTCCTATAAGAGTTAAATGTTAAATTTCTCCCGGGTTCAGATGACGCCATGAACACCTCGAATGGGAGAGACCGTGAGGAAGAAGCTGCAAAATGGTTGCATCAAGCAGGTGTTATTAGACCTACTTGCTGCAGCCATGTTGCGTTCATGGCCTCATCTGAACCTGGGAGAATTCTGATCTGGGAAAAGAGAGAAAAGAGAATTAACCACTTACACTTTTAAAGTAGCCAGATGCGCAACTCCTAAACTGGACACTTAAAGGACTTCTGGCATCTTCTGTTGGAAATAACTGATTCAAATCTAGCAAATTTCAGTTTATTCTGATACCTTTAGGAGTTTTTTTCTAGCAAATGTCTGACATTCCAATGTCAGAAATTGTCTTACTTTAAATATAAAAACTTGGTCCGAAGTGTTTTATTAAAAAATTTGAGTTTCTTTCTTGAAAATAAGTTAAATTAACCTCAGAATTCTCTCTTTTATCTTTTACAATGGCCCAAATACTCCATCGTAAGATTTCAGCCAACAGTTCTGTCGATGTTTAGGAGGATTATAAAACGTAAAAATAAAAAAAAATCCTTGGTACGTTTATAGTTTATTATAAAGCAACATAAATCCTGATAACAAGCCATGATTGAGAAACACAACAATTTTAAGTGGGTGAATTGTTTCTGTTGAGATAATTATCTTGGAGTCTAAAGCAAAACCATATTTTTGTCACCTGCATCGGTTAATAGAAGCTTGTAGCTAACCTACACAGGGCTAGTAAGCCCTCTTGAAAAAGTACAGAATTTAATTAGAGAAGCTTTTAAGTCTGGATAAGTATTAAAACAAAAAAAACTGGAAAGATGTTTGAGATTCTTTTTTCTGTTATCTAGGATAAAAATAAAAATGCTGTTGTAAAAACATCGTTCTTTAATACATTTGTTTCCAGAAAATGTAAATAGTAAAAGAGGAGTCATTTATATATAATTAAAAGGACCAATTCCACCTTCTTGTTTGAACCTAAACTGGACCCATAGTTCTTCAGTTGCATGTGGTTTAGATCCCACACCAAACTTTGACTCTCCTCGTTTTTGGGGAGGAAATTTTAGCAAACAAAAACAGCACAAACTGTGCTTTTAAGAATCCGTATTAATTTTTTTTTAGCAAAACCGAATTCAGTTTTTACGCATTTAAGTGTTGCGGATTTTAAAATGAAGCCGATCTAAATTTATCCACACCGACAAATCATCAGACAGCAGTTCTAATTGCTTCGTTGTTTGTAAAACGCACAGAAACTAAAACGCAGCTAGGTTAACGTTTAAGAAACAAATTCAAAAATCTAGAGCACCAGAGTCTAGAACTGTGTGGTATACTAAAATTAAAAAGAGCGACTGTAAATTCTTAAAATGTGCCGTTATGAGATCAAAAACAGCATCAACTGTGAGCTCTACCAACATCCCAGTTTTGGTATTTCAGCTCAAAGATTAATTTAGAGAATCAGTCATTTAACAGCTACTTTTAAAGTTTTTTGTTTTTTTAAAACCATAATTGATTAGCAACTCACACACCAGGCATTTCAAGTATTGAATGTAAGGCTTATATTTTTACCTGTTATTTTCAGTGGTTTCAATCTCGTTTAACAAACCAAAGAAGAAACTAGTTTTTTATCAGCCAAATTGCTTTCAAAGAACATTTTAATGTGTGTTTTATTTGAATTCAAAAGCAGTTTGACAATCATCTAAATCTTGACTTTATGTTACAGGATTTAAAAATAAACCCAAATAAATGTTCACAAAATCCCAACATGTAATTGCTATAAAAGCAGAAGCATGATGGGGAGCGCTCAAAGGTCAATAATCTTCCATGTTTCTGATGACTCGTCTTTATAAAACGAGATAAATTGATGTTCCCTTATTTGTTTTCATAATTTTACCAGAATTTTATCATTCTTAAATAATTTTTTTATTTATCTTATAGGCTTCATTTTGTATTAATTTCGACACAATCATTGTTTTTGGGATCAAACAGGAAAACTGTTGATAGAGTACTTTAGGCTCTCTTCCTCCTCTAGATGCTTAATGTGATTAAACGCCGCAGCTAAAATATTGTTAACAGTCACAGTTATTAAAAGTCTTCGAGGAACATAAAACGTGAGTAAAATTGCAACATTTGTGAGATTGTTTTACAAAAAAATAGCTCCGCAGTTGGATTAAGGCAGTTTTAAACCAATGTATGAAAATAAACAACAACAATTTGTCTATGATTTAAAAACGCGTTTCATAATCAAGTCGGTCTTAAAAAGTTCCTCATCGGGAGTTAAAAACAATTTCATATAGAGAATAAGCTGACAAACCAGAAAGTCAACAAATTTCTTTTTCATTACAAATATATATAAAAAAAAAAAAAAACAGAAACTGCTGATTTAAAGTCAGGGTTGAGGTAGAGAGCGAGGCCTGCGGCACAAAGTGAGCTCGGTGGTCCTTTACTCCGGATTAAGACTGCGCCACGACAGGAACCGGATCGTCTTTGCAGTCTTTGTTTACTGTGAAAACCGTTAAACTTGTCCTCTGTTGAAGCAAGTTTTTGATCACATCTCAGGCATCCAGAATCACATGGCTGAATCACCACCTACAGTACCATGTCAACGGGTTCTGCAGAAGCCTGGAAATTTATCTAAAATTGCAGAGGAGTAGCTCTCGATGGCTACACACTTTAGTATAAAGTCTGTACAGGGGCAGCTTGACGAGCACTGGTGCGTGTTTTAGATTTGTCCCGGCTCCAACACATCTGATTGAAACGACTGATTTTACCTCCTCAGCCTCTGCAGGCCACCAAGGTCTGCAGAGGCCTGCTTATTGGGTTGTGTTGAAGGAGGGGAGCACCTGAAACATGCAGGACACCAGCCCTTGAGGACTGGCGTTGGACAGGAATTGAAGAGGTTTTTTTCCAAATTTGCTGTGTTCTTGCCATGTTATAATAACGACAGTCATCTGGACCTTAGCGGGGTCTTAACTCAGATTGAAGGGGGCCAGAGTTGGTGGACAGCGAGCCCAGACACTTGGTTAAACATTTATGTGATGATGAATCACAAGAACGAGCTAAACTTCGCTTTAAGCTGCAATAAAGTATGTTAAAGGCATAAATAAACCCTGGAAAAATTATTATTTTTTTTTTTTAACAATTAGATACAAAGAGAAAATCTAAAAAGGCTAAAATATCTTGTTGCAGTTCAATCAAGCAACAAACAGGAATTTAAAATGAGCTTTTTTGGTGACATGATTAATCTAACATCAATGATTTTTTTCCCCCTTTACTTTATGTTGCTGATTTACAAACAAACAAACATATTTTCCTGGCTGCTAAACTCTAAACTGAAGGATGACGCGGATTGCTGGTTTTCGAGTTAGCTTGTGCTGTTGCCATAAGTTATAAACCCTTCAGCGGTCACACCCGAAGTTAAACCTAAAGATGTGGGAGCTGACTGACTCATCTCACTTTGTGACACAGGCCTGAGTTCTGAGTAACATCATCGGATCACAGCATCAAAAAGGATAGAAAGCCACCTAGAGAGAGATGTTCCTTGCTGCTGGTGAGGGAACTGGACGACTGGCAGGCAAAGAGTTAAAGAAAGCTAAGGGCCAACCCGCCAAATTGGATCTAAAGGAGAGAGCCCAGAGAATCTAAACTATTAAAGCACCTGAAGATAAGGCGTTAGGAGAAGGATCTCCTCTCTGTTTCATTCACAGGCATAATAATCCTTCAGTGGGGCGAGGAGGTGGCGAATCACAGGGACGCTCCAGGAACGGCCCAGAACCTTCTGCCTTTGCATCCGGCTCATGTTGTTTACATCAGTGTAGTGTTTGGGGAAGCCAAAGATCCTGAAAGAACAGAACACATAGTAAACTTTTCCATTAAAACAAAAACGAACCAATCTGTACATAAAAGACTCAAACACTCAACTCAGCTGTGACCACAAATTAAAAGTCCTTGACGTTTAATCCAATCATTCAATCATCTTTCCAACTTGCAGACTTTCAGCCACTCAATACAAAAATATAAAGATTCGTCTCCAAAGCAACTGAAAACCAGAATGCAGGAAAAACAGTTTCATCCAGTTAAATGTAACAAAAAGAAAAGCCCCTCCAATTACTGTGAGTAATTTAGTTCGCAGGGAAACCAGTGATAGATTTCTAAAATATTTGATTAACCAAGAAGGCGGCACATCTAGAACAAGCAACAGAGAGAATATGTGGAGTCCTAAGGTGATTCTTTAAGATGTGCCAGTTTTTCTCCACTAAACTCGCTCGAGTGCTAAAACAAAAAAGTCAACCCTTCCTGAGCAAAAGTCACTTTGTTGCATCCCAAAGGCAGCAACTTTAGCACCAAAAACAGTTAATGTCTTGGTAGCGTCCCTCTTCATAGATGAGGTCGGTGCTTTAGAAAAGCTTAATGTTGTGTTTATGATCGCTGTCCTGATAAAATCTCAAATCGTGTCCAAGTTTCAACCATCTCACCCAAACTGTCCTAAGAAAAAAAAGGCTAAACTGTTGAGGATTCAGGAACCGTCAAGGCTCAAGATGATCATCAGCCTACCTTCAGGATGAACTGAAAAGCGTGCGTGCGAACCAAGACAAAAAGCCTTGCCATGAAACTGACATCTTCAAGCATGACTAAGATTTCACAAGACAAAGACTGAGCTATTTTTTAAATGATTAAAGGATGAGTCTTTTAAACCTAGAAACACTGTATCTAAAGTCAAGGAATGCCTGTAAATCTCAAACTAGTGGTGCATTCACACCGGCCCCGTTTAGTCTGCTTTAATCGACCTCTAATAAGTCTGCTATATAGTCTAAGATGTAGTCTAAATCTTAATTTCTGATACCACCGATAGTCGCCTACCTAAATGTTCAAGGTTGGTTTAGAAATGCAGATGCCACAGGATATATTGCAAGTTTTGCCAAACAAACTAAAGTATGTCAATAACTTTATCTCAGACGTGTCAAATTTGGACATTTTGAGTGAGAGGAGAAGTCGCTGAAGAGTTTGATGTATAACATGTGAATGGTATGAAAGTAAGGTATAAAATAGGGATGTGTATTGGTAAAAATCTGGCAAATTGATACGTATCGCGATACATGGGGAGACGATTCGATATACTGCAATATATCGCGATGCTATGAGTAAGACAATATATTGTGATTTTTAAAACTGTAGAAAAACTGTGACAGCATTCTAAACTGTCAGGACCTCATCTAGATCAACGACCTCCACCTGTGCACACTAACTCACCTCCACCTCATTGGCTCTCACCACAGTTAAAAGACAGCTTCACTCACCACAACACTGTTTTCTCATCTGGTGTCCAGCCTCGGAACTCCAGAGCTAGCCTGCTTATCCTTAACACCACGTATCTTCTCAAGATCCTCCAGACCCCTCTACCAGCCTGATCTGCAGCCTCCTCTCGAACTGTCTGTCTCTGCGTGTGAGTTGTCCTTAATAAAGACTGTTAAAACGATTCAGGCAGTCTCCTTGACAGGATGACAGAACCTCGTCCTGACAACTCAGCAGAGGTTGAGGCTCTACGAACAGAGGTGCGCGCTCTCCGGGAGAAGGTGGAATCCCTAACCGAGGCGCACATCAGACTTGCTGGTCTCGTCCACACTTTGCCCACCCGGGCAGCTCCAGAACCCCGGGTCTGCCTACCCGAAAAGTGGAACGGGGTGGATGGGAAGCCTGATGGGCTCCTCACCACGCTGGACATGACTTTTGAAGTTCAGCCGACTACCTACTCCCCCTCAGCTTTGCGGGTGGCGCTCCTGATGTCCCTCCTCTCTGGACAAGCGCGGAATGGGCGGCGGCTCAATACAACCAGAGGTCTCTGATCTGCAACGACTATGCTCAGTTTGTTGCAGAACTACGCAACACCTTCGTGCCGCCAGCCTGCGAGGTGGACATTGAGGTGCAGCTGTTAAGGCTCCGCCAGCGTCAGCAGCCTGTTCACCGGTTCGCCGCCGACTTCCGCACCCTGGCTGCCCAGCTTCGCTGGGACGACTCCATGCTGCGCACTCTGTTTATTGAGGGCTTGAGCAGCTATATCCGGGATGAGATGGTGGGGAAACAGTCGCCCAAATCGCCGGATGATGTAAGCAACCTGGCCCTCGAGATAGACCAGTGGATGCTGAATCGGCCCCGCCCGTCCCGCACGCTGCCTCGCTACTCTCCCCCAAGCCCTCGTCATCTTCCTCGCCCTGCAGAGGAGGGCGCCACTGCCCCGTATCGGGAACTCCCGGCTTTGGAGGAACCCATGCAGGTGGGACACCTATCTCTAGAAGAGAGGCAGCGCCGTCATGACAAGGGACTCTGCGCTTACTGTGCTGCAAAAGACCACAGACGCGCTCACTGCCCGTTTTGTCCGGGAAACGGCCAGACCAGGTGATTCTCGGGGGAGTCTCACCTGATCCCATTAGACAAACGCTGTTCCTTCTAGATGTCCGACTCCACTACCAACTGTATCCCAACCATCCCTGCCAGGCCTTTCTAGACACTGGCGCTATTGATAATTTCAAGCTGAAGGTCCCACTGGAAGAACTTGACCACCCCATGCCAGTCACATCGGTGGACGGACGCCCGCTCCAGCCCTGTCCCATCCGTCAACGCACCGCTGGAATCTAGATGGCGGTTGGGGACCACCGAGAGACCGTCCACTTCCTGATAGTGTCATCTGATGCTTCCCCGCTCATCCTCGGCTACCCTTGGTTTCAACGTCACGATCCACACATTTCCTGGTCTACCAAACAGATCCTGCAGTGGGGGCCCAACTGCCCATCTAGCTGTTTGCTCCAATGACCGGACTCCATATTCAGAGCCCCTCCAGCCGCGCCCCTCATCACCAGTGACCTGCCACCCCCTTATCGGGACCTGGCCAAGGCCTTCAGTAAACAGCGAGCCTCCTCCTTACCGCCCCACAGGAATTACAACATGGCGATCAACCTCCTGCTGGGGGCGACACTTCCCCAAAGTCGCCAGTATACCCTGTCCCCCGACGAGGTGAAATCAATGGAGGCTTACATAGTGGAAGGCCTGGAAACCGGCTTCATCTGCCCATCCTCTTCTCCTGCCTCATCGGGATTCTTCTTTGTCAAAAAGAAGGACGGCACCCTACGGCCGTGTATTGACTATCGGGGCCTCAACTCAATTACTGTTAAGGACCGTCACCCCCTTCCGCTCATCGGATCCATCATACACTCGCTGTCTCAGGCCACCATCTTCATCCGTCTGGATCTGCGGAACGCCTACAACCTTATCCGCGTAAGAGAGGGCCTAACCCTAACCCACGTCCGCCATGTCCGGGCCGTCCTCCAGCGCCTGCTCCAACACAGACTGTACTGTAAACTACAGAAGTGTTCCTTCCACCAGTCCTCCACCACCTTTCTGGGCTACGTTGTCTCATCCCGTGGCATCTCTATGGACCCACAGAAGGCCGCAGCTGTGGCGGAATGGCCGAAGCCCACCACGCTGCGCCAGATCCAGTCCTTCCTGGGGTTTGCAAACTTTTATCGCAGCTTTATAAGGGACTTTAGCAAACTGGCGGTCCCCCTCACCAAGCCGACTAACCAGCCACGCCCTTTCAGTCTACCCCGGAGGCTGATCGGGCATTTCACGTATTACGTCGGAGGTTTTCATCAGCACCGATCCTCGGACACCCCGACCCAGCTAAGCCCTTTGTCGTGGATGTGGACGCCTCTGAGGTGGGAGCTGGAGCTGTCCTGTCCCAGTCCGGACCGGATCAGAAGCTCCACCCTTGTTGCTTCTTCTCCAGGAAGTTGGAGGACGTTGGAGGAGTGGCGGCACCACCTGATCGGGGCCACAGAGCCCTTTCTGGTGTGGACCGACCACCAGAACCTCATCCACATTAGAAGGGCTAAACAACTCAACCCCCGCCAGGCTCGCTGGGCCCTGTTCTTTGAACAGTTCAACTTCCATCTCTCCTACCGACCTGGAACCAAGAACAAGAAAGTGGACGCCCTCTCTCGTCAGCTGTCTGCCACTACCTCTCCTCAGCAGCCTGACCCCATCATCGCTCCGCACCAGGTCGTGGCCGCTCTGTGCTGGCCTCTGAAGGACTCCATACAGGCCGCGCTTCCTTCCGATCCCGCACCCCCGGAGACCCCAGCAAACCGGCTCTATGTGCCGCTTCTTTGCTGTCAGGAGGCCCTGGTTTGGGGCCACTCCTCTGCTATCTGCGGCCATGCAGGCCCGGCCAAGACTCTCTTTTTCCTGTGCCGAACCTTGTGGTGGCCTTCCATGGCTCGGGATGTGAAGAAGTTCGCCATGGCCTTCCTAACTTGCGCTCGATCAAAATCTTCCTCTCAGAGACAAGCAGGTCTCATTCAACCTCTGGCTGTGCCATCTCGCCCATGGTCCCACATTGGGTTGGACTTCGTCACGGGACTTCCTGCCGCCGGGGGCATGTCTGCCATCCCCACATTCGTGGACCGCTTTTCAAAGGCAGTCCACCGTGTTGCTTTGCCGGGGCTGCCCACCGCCAAGAGGACGGCAGAACTCCTTCTCGAACATGTAGTCCGGTTTCACGGATTTCCATGTGACGTGGTAACCGACCGGGGACCCCAATTCACTGCTGGGTTTTGGAAGGCTTTCTGTCAACTCGTTGGGGCGACCAGTAGCCTCTCATCCGGTTTTCCTCCAGAGACAAACGGACAGACAGGACGGGCCACCCAACAGATCGGGAAGTATCTCCGGTGCTTTGCCGCCTCTTCCCCCTCCTCCTGGCCGCGGACGCTGCTCTGGGCAGAGCTCGCCAGCAACCTGCAGGTCTCATCAGCCACCGGTCTCTCCCCCTCTGAGACGTGTTTCGGGTACCAACCCCCCATCTTCGCCCACCAAGAGGTCGACCTCCCCCAGGCTCAGCTGTTTGCACGTCGCATGAAGGCGGGTTGGATCCGGGCCAAAGCCTCCATCACCAGAACAAACTCTTGATTACCAGAGGCACCAAGCCCGCCGACGGCGCCCCAGTCCTGCCTACCAGCCAGGGGACCTGGTCTGGTTGTCCACCCGACACCTTAAGCTCAACACGGAGGCCCGGAAACTCACTCCCCGCTTCATAGTCATTCCCAGTCATTCATTGCATCAACCCGGTTACCTACCGTCTTCGCCTGCCAGCCAGCCTGAGGGTACATCCAGTCTTCCACTGCTCTCTGCTTAAACCTAAGATCACTTCACCACTGTCTCCCCCCGAACCCAGACCCCCCCCACGCAGACTCGTGGATGGGGGCCTGGTGTACACAGTTCGTCGGATCCTGGACTCCAGATCCCGGGGCCGCGGGTTTCAGTATCTGATTGACTGGAAGGGCTATGGACCACTCCTGGGTTCCATCCCGGGGCATCATCGACCAAGCCTGGTTGCCGACTTCCATCGGCGTCATCCAGATCGCCCTGGCCGTCAGGAGCCGGGCTTAGAGGGGGGGTTTTGTCAGGACCTCATCTAGATCAACGACCTCCACCTGTGCACACTAACTCACCTCCACCTCATTGGCTCTCACCACAGCACTGTTCTGTCATCTGGTCTCCAGCCTCGGAACTCCTGAGCTAGCCATTTCAGCCTGCTTATCCTTAACACCACGTATCTTCTCAAGATCCTCCAGACCCCTCTACCAGCCTGATCAGCAGCCTCCTCTCGAACTGTCTGTCTCTGCGTGTGAGTTGTCCTCCTTAATAAAGACTGTTAAAACGATCCAGGCAGTCTCCTTGACATAAACACTCTCTTTCATACTTTAACACATCCAGTTTTATTACTAGATCTAGTTGATCCACTGGAACGAAGGAGGTGAAAACAGCCACAAAATTACCAGTTATACTTTTATATTTTCTACAAAAATGACTGTCATCAATAATGGTGTCATTCAAATCCTAAAAAAAAAAAAAAGAAAAAAAAAAAAAAAATTTCTTTTGAATATCAGGAAAGTAAATATATCGGTGTATCGATATTTTCTTACATCCCTAGTATACAAATTGTGTCCTTAAAAAAGTAAAAACAGATACCAATAATTTCCCATATTACATTTTAATGCCAATAATAACGGACACCCCTTGTTAAAGCTGCAGTAGGTAACTCAGAGAGGAGAGCAGACTTTGCTTAAAAATTTAAACCCATACAAGCTTAACGTCACTCCCCCTCCCTCGCCGATGCACTCAAGCCCCCCCTCCAATGCCCTCCTCCCTTCTTCAGCTGCGCCAAAGATAATCAGCTGACGTGACTTAGAAAACAAACTTTGGTGTATATTTCCTAACAGTAAACCACATATGACAACATTAGCTGTGAGTGCACGGATGATTGCACGCGCTGGCTTGGTTTACTGTAATACCACCACCAAAAAAACAAAACAAAGGTAAGGGTAATTACCTGTCAAGCAGAAACATTGCCAACTCGGAATCGGTTTTAAACGCTTTCAGGTCCCGTAGCTCCCTCCACCTCTCAAAGGCTACGCCAATATTTACCCTCGTTTTATCTCGGGCTCGGTCAACTTCTTTCTTCTTAGCTTTTTTGTCCTCCTCGGCCAGCTTCTTTTTTGTTATCTTAGCCGTATATGCTGTTGTTGGCAGCGGCGGTACGGGCAGTTTCTCTTTAGGTGGCTGTTGCTCTGCCATAGCAAACTCCTAGCTTCTTGCCGCTAGTCAAAGAGCTGTTCCGACCTTGGTTCTAACAGAGCGAGTCGAGGTGTGTGTGTGTGAGGAGTGATAGACAGATGTCAGACACTCCTTCAGACGCTGCTCTGGCTCTGATTGGCTGTTTTCTACCGGGCGTGGTGGATTCTTGCAAATCGCAGTAGGGGCTGTAGGTGTGACCATTTGAGCTGCTTTTTTTAACAGAATACAAATCTCATTTCTTACTTTCAGGACATATGGACAGTTTTAGGAAATATCACAAAAAGTTACCCACTGCAGCTTTAAAAGCTTCAGTTGAAATTATATTTTTTTTCTCTCAAGAATATACTGAAAATAATAATAATAATAATAATAATAATAATAATAACAAAAAAATAACAAAAATCTGCAAAAAAAAAAAAGAAATCCCCAAATTTCTCCTTGGACTCAGCTAAGCTAACAACACTCACTGTTCCATTTCAGTGCACCACAGCTGGTCCTCTTTGCCGTTCATGGAGACAGGCAGTGGCATCAGCTTCCCTTGCCTTGTGGAGCTAGTCTTTGTTGTGATTGTGCGAACTTTCTCACACTGCAGGGAGAGGAGGGAGAATTCAAAATCAAACCGGTAAAAGCAAAGCCGTGTCGAAAAGCACACGCATCACAAAAGCAAGTCTACCTTTGCCATCCGGCCAACTTCTAAACAGTCCTGCAGCGTGACCCTATCATCGAGCGAGGTAGCGGGAGGTCTAACAGAAAGCAGAGAGAGGAACATTTATATGCAACTTTAAAGCAGAATTATAAACAGTACGAAAGGAACCCGACTGGATCAGAATATACCTGCTCATGCCAGGTATGTTTCCCCAGAAGTAGCGAGCTCTGTGCGCAGGGCTGACTTTCACTGCATCAACGAGAACCGGGTTGCACTGGAAACAAAAGTGGAATGCTCACGTTAAGCATCAACATTTATCACACCCATTATCACCTCCGTTTAAACACCTTAAAGACGATCACCTCAAGGAACCTGCAGATGTCATTTTTGTCACGGCTATTCATCAAAACCACGTTCTCGAAGAGCCAGAAGAACGGACGGTTGTCCTCCTCCTTCGGCTTCAACAGGGTCAGAATGCGGTAGTACTCAAAAAAGAGTCTTCCGGTGCCCTCTGCAGGAAGAACATAGGGGAAACAAGGTTACACATAAAAAAAAGTTTAGATCCCAATAAGCTAAAACACATTTTGTCAATATCACCCTTTAAAGCTATATATATATATATATATATATATATAAAAAAAACATACCATACAGTCCTTTTCTCAGTGGGTTGACCGTGGCGAGGTCATTACATGGACTCCCTCCAATCAGGAGATCAAAAGGACCCCATTCTGCCAGCTTGAACATAAATATTGCATGAGTTAAGTTACACTAAAAAGAAGAGAGACAGATTTTAGACGGAGGTTGCTGCCGCCTGTTCTCACATGTTTCCTTGTAATGGCGCGAACGTCGTTCACGTATTCGATCTTCCCCCCGTGCTTGACCATTCCCACGACAATCGAGTCGTCACAGATCTCGGAGGCGATGTATCTCTCGATCTTGAAGCCAAGCTCTTTGAGCACCAGATATCCTGTCAAAATGTCACACAACATAACAAAAATTTTGTTTTCTGTAGTTAAAGCTCAATTATGGTCACATTGAGACAGATTGCTTTGTCTTTTCAAACTGATTTACATTAAAAAACATATTAATATATGCAATAATGGTCTTAACAGTAGTTTAAGTGGGAAAAAATCTGTTCTTTCTGATGCTCCACCTAATGTCCCACAATGGGACAGAAACGCAAGTAATATTTTTTATAGATATCTGTCTAACGATCTATAGATGCATAGTTTTACTGTACAGAAATTACGAAAGATAAATCAAATCCACATAAGCCAAAATCAAATCGTCATGGAGCTCTTTCTCTTAACTTCCAAGGCTCACAGCGTTAACGTGGACATAAAAGATAACTTTGAAAAAATAAAGATATAAAATAAAAGCTCTTTAAAAACATGAAGAAGTGATAGGTCTCTTTTAGACTCAAGATTTCAATAAATGTATCACTGTTACGGTTTCCTTCTGTAAAATACTCAATATAAGCCCCGGCCCAGTATGCAGATCAAATCAGGGTTAAATACTGTAGGTATTCATGTTACAGCTGAAATCCTCGACAGACGTTGTGTTTTTTTTAGCGATATTGTTTGATTTGACTAATTTTATGGCGAAAGCAAGTGGAGCAACACAGGACAGACTCCGTTTTTGGCACAAACCCTGTGAGCAAGCACGTTACTTTGCCCCACAGAGGGCTACAATTTCTGCACATTTAAAGCACTGGGCCTGAGATACAATGAACATACCTGTTGCGATACCGTCAAAAAGTGAGAGCACCTTGAGCGGCTTGCGTTGATCAGCAGGGATGGAGGGGTACACTCTGTGGGGCTCCTGTGGAAGAAAGACCAACGGAAGGTTTACAAACATGGACAGAATGAGCTTCTTCTTTTACCGATATATTTGGTCCACTGAAGAGCTTATGAGTCAAACGCATAAAGGTAAAGCCATAGCAGCAAAAATTTGTATATTTTGATTGTGAGGTGCTATGGGAATTCAGGTTGCAAAAACACACAAGTTTAGATGTTACTGTTAAATATTAGGATGACAAATTTGTTAAATTTAGTCTCCTGTCATTAACCCCTTAAAAGCCTTGCAATTTTCGCCCAAAATGTTTTTAAAGCACATATCCAAATTACAATTAAAGACGTTGTTGAACCATTTGCAGTAAAGAGATGGCTGGGGTGTCTTTGGAAAGAAAACACTCTTAAGTTTCCCCCCACAACAGACAGAATCTAAATGCTATTGTTACCAAGTAATATGCGATGAGATTAAACTTTATGTCCGAGTATTTATTTTCTAAACATACATACTTTAAAAGTGGATTTAGCATGGAGTGGTGGAGAGAGAAACACTAAGTATTATATTAACCCACACCAAATATACCAAAGAAATGAGTATTTTGCACATGTTCCAGAAATGTGCCAGAAAATGTGCCCTCTCCAGGGTTAATGCAAAACACATCACTGTACCCCTGATTTTTTTTTAAACAGAAAACTTATAACCGTCTCTTCTTAAACAAAGCTCCACGATTTCCTCAACGTTGTATTTTGTTATAGAAAGTGTGTTTTGTCACGTTACCTAACATCTGCGTTTGGATAAGTCCTTTTACAAGTGGCATTTTTTTCCAGAGATCATTAACTGGACCCATGTGGATGTAAACAGACAGTTTTTGTTCGAGATTCCTCGGTGATGTTAATGATATGCGGCTTACAACAGTGAGTCGGACGTTGTTTTTCTTTCTGAGTGGTTTGGCAAAAGCATGTGCTGTGTCTACAGTTATAAATGCCATACGTCATTGGAATCACAAGAATACTAGCTTTTCAATTATGTATAATATGTATATGTATATAGAAAGAGTGTCGCACAAAGAGGCAGATTTGAACAGGAAGTATGCTACGAGGAATAAGGGATTAAAACGCTCTGATTGCTGTCATGCTAAGATCATCTGTGGTGAACATAACATTTCGCGCAGAACTCTGAGGTTCTCGTAGACTCCTCGCACTGCAGCGCTTGTCAGTATAGCAACCAGAACCACTTAAAAACTTCCAACCCAGCATACAACAGATGTCGAGGGGAAGATAAAAGTTCTGCCCGGATAATTTGTCAAGAAGCGGCTGCAGGAACTTCCTAACCAGGGCTGGAAGTACAAACGAAGGTGAAATTGCTTCTGCAACCCCTTGGAGAGAGAGAGATTCTAGAGAAACCAATTAACCTGACATATATATCAATGGACTGGGGAGGGAAACGTGAACTCCATGACAAATGTACCAGTTCAGCGTCGAAACACAGGACCTTCTTGCCGAAAGGCAACAGAGCTAACGACTGTGCGGCTTCCTAAATCTACTACGATTTGTATATTCAAATATGTTTAAGCCATGAGTGATTCATCTAGCAGGAGTATTTTGAAGCTAAGCCTTTTCACTACTGCATTACTTCCACTTTTATGAGACTTGATAGGAAAAATCCCGAAGATTCAGCACTGTAGAGAAGCCTCTGATGGAGGGTTCAGTGCCGATAAACAGCCCACCGGTGGGCTTCTCAACATTTTGTCTGCCTCTTTTCAAAATAAATGGGATTTCTAAATGGAATTTAAACTCTTCAACAATGTTTTTCAATCTCAACACTTGTAATTACTATTAGAAGTTTTTTTTCCTCCTCACAACTTATGGATTTCTAATGAATAACATCAGTAACAGCACTCCACATTCAATAAGACACTGGCTTAACATGGGCAGGAATGTGGTACTTACAAACGCCATGGCGCTGTTATTAGTAAATAAATCCTGAACTTTGACACTCCAATCTGGTCTGAGTTTGAGGTGTCCATCACACGTCGACGGCTCGCACATGTAGCAGGCCCAGGGGTCGATGTCCTTCAGTTTGTTGAAGGTTCCTTCAGCTACCAGGATGTCCAGGCAGTCCTTACAGAAACATCTGCACCAGGAAACATACGGATGGGAGGAGAGATCTTTGAGAAAACAACGGAGGACAAACAGCTAAAATTCATTAGTCATTTATTTCCCTCCAGAATTCGTAATTCATCAGGACCACTAGAAGATCTGTGTCTTTAAGAAGAAATAAATAGGTTTTAAAAAGTTATTTGTAAGATGAAAACGCTCCTGGTGTTGATATTACACTGATTAGGAGTCGTTATAATGATGATAGTCAGACGGACAATTTTATAAAAATGAGAACTTCCAGAACAATATTTCTATTCATACATATTTGTTCCTTATAGCAAAAGGTTAACAAAGGGGGGAGTGAACCTGCTTCTGAGAAAGTGGAATCACATTATAATTTAAGCACAGGAAGGAAACTAATTCATAACATTACATTAACATTACAAACAATTACATGGTTTATAAACGTTTCACATTTTAGCAGCAAACTATCACGCTACCTGAGCTCAGCTGAATCAACTTTACAGTTACTTTACTGTAGTAAACATGGATGATGTTACATTTGTGCAGGACAGCTTCCCTGTGCAGCAAGGCTCTGAGAATTACACACCAACATGCGCATGATACATTTAAGTTCTGGTTTCCCCAGGATTATGAAAGCTGGTTAAGACCCCTAAAAATCATTCTTCACTTTTTTGTTTGTTGCTGTCCCAGCACAGCAGACTCCCCCACTTGACTGATGTTTTACGTCGGATGCCCTTTCTGCACTTGTTCTTTAATTCAAAAATGTAATTTAGACATACGTCTTAGGGCATCAAAAACAAAGGTTTTTGACTTTTAAAAACAAGTCTATCTGTAAACAATGAAAAAAAAAACCCAACTTGCTTAATCTTTTATTTTTGTAAGCTATATGAAATGTTTAATGTCCAAAAAAATAACCACAGAGAATGTTAGTAGCAGGTGGTTACTGGCTCAGTGTGACAAAGATGTGGAGGCGCTGACAGGAACAAACCAAAACGAGACACGATGTTTGGTGTGTCAACAGATTGTCCCGTCAGGATTCAAAGTTTCTCATCATCGGCAAAACAATCGTCAATGCGGATGCAGTGTAGAAGTTAAAATTGATTTGCCTTTCAGAACAATTTATTTACATGTGTAAACAGGACTTCATTTCCTCCTGAAGCTTTTCCCAACTCTAAGCCTCGATCAAATTATTGTTATCCCTTGATCTTTTTTACATTATGCCAGGTAACAATTGATTTAATTTGGATTGTATGTGACAGACCAACACAAACTTATGTGCATAATTGTGAGGTGGAAAGAAAATGATACAAGAGACTCCTACATATAATCCAGTGCACCCAAATACTTTTGGAAGTCTCCTAATTAATAACTAGAGTCCACCTGAGAGTAATTTAGTGTGAATCCAGCTGCTCTGTAAAGACCTCAGAGGTTGTTGTTTTTTAGAGAACATCAGGGAGACCAAGGAACATAGCAGACAAGTCAGGGATGAAGTTGTAGAGAAGTTAGGTTATCAGACATTATAAAAATTATTCAAGCATCTCATGGAGCTGTACTCGAATCCTCTGAAAATGGGAAGAGTATAGCACAACTACAAACCCACAGAGACGTGCCCATTAACCTAATCTATCAGGACAACAACCTTAAACATTCAGCCAGAGATACAGTGAATCTGTCTTTGTCAGACAGGTGACCTGCCTAGCAACCACTGCCTCCGGGCACCATCTTGAGTGTAAGCGTCTCGCGTTGCTAGTAGGGATGGGCATTCGATTAAACTGTCTTCATCGATCATCGTGAGAATTAACAATCGATTTTCGATTAATCATTGATATTTTTATATTAAAATTCAGTGTTCATAGGCTATATTAAAATGCAGTGAGAATAGAAAAACAGCGTGTTTCCTCATTGAGATCTTCATTACAAGTGGGACACCTCTTGTGGAAGTTAAACGGAATTAATTCATGATAGTTGCACAAAGAAAATATGCGCTATAAGCAGCGGGAGCCAACAGCTAAAAGACGGTACTCATTAACACAACTGACGCTCATATTTTTTTCTATTCCAAAAAAGTAAAAAAAAAAAAGTCATGTTAAACAATAACTTAATAAAAAATATAATACTTATAGGTCTGATAGTTTTGTGTTACATTTGGCAAAAACAGTCGAGAAAGAGGATGAGAGAGATCAACATACCTAACAATGAATTAGGCTCATTAACAGAGTAAAAAAGACAAAAACAAAAGAAACTGTAAATTATATACAACTTTAGCACCAGTCTACTGATTTTTGTTGAGAAAGATGAGCATGTTAACATGCGCTGGGGTCAGACGAGAAAGCAGACCAGGCTGCTGTCGCGTCTGACCTGCAGCGCTGAGATCACCTGCTGTGAGGGACAGACGTCGCTGTGATACACAAACCTCTGTGCTAACTTGGCAAGCCTCTGGAATCCTGTTTAATTCATTTTCCACCAGTCTGTATGGGTACAATCCAGGGGTGGCGGAGCCTCCCTCAGAAAGCAATCGGTGAGTAAGTTTCTCTGCTCGTTGTGCATCTCGGCTCCTCCATTCTAACACCGACTTGATGCTAGGTTGAGACCAAGAGCAGGATGCTCCGCTTCTAACCAGGGTTGGAAGTGCGTTCAAGTAATTATACACAGCTTCGCAGTGAACCGAGACTTTTGTTTGTTTGTTTTTTTAGTCAAAGTGGTCCCACGCCACACTTTGCTGCGACCTCTTCATGACAATGCTACTTTTGAAATACACAGAAACTGGCAAGAACTGAGTCGGACTGTGGGTTTTATTTTCAGTCATCGCCCTCATGTGGTAAAGTGTTTAATTACTGCCCCATAGCAAAATTAAATGCGTTCCTTCAAAACTCACACTACGCAACAGAACATGCGTTAATTGATAGGTTAAAAAAATGTCATAGATGAAATTCTTAATGATCAATTAATCGATCGTCGATTAATTATGCCCATCCCTAGTGGCTAGGGGAAGCCGCATTAGATATACTGAAGAAGCCAAAGTTGAAGAAGCACACTGGAGTCTCACACATGGATGAAAAGAAGAAGGAGGAATGCATTCCTTACAGGGATAAACTTGTAAAGGAGGCTAGGGATAGATATAATCAGAAATTGTCTACAATCGACAATGTAGATCCATACGAGCTCAAAGGATACAAATGGAGCTCAGACGTTTCATTACTGCCTCCAACTACCGCATTGGACATCACAAACTATCCTGTGTTTGGGATCAGCGCATACACACGCATGACGCATACACATGTAAACAGCAAGAATTAAAAATCGCTGGAGGAATATATTTTCTGTCCAAAATCCCTTTACTTTTCCAAGCGGGAAACCTAAAGAATCTTATATGGTTGTAAAGTTTTTGTTTCCTGGTATTGTGTGACGTGTTGTGGCAGCCCTTCAGACAACACGAGTGAACCATTTTGTCCAGGTTTATGCACTCCACATACACAGCGATCGCTGCTTCAATCATGCAATGCGCCTACAGCACCCAATACGTCATCTGACAATGATCGTTAGTTTAGCTCAAAAGGTTATAATGGTCTAGTCAAAGTCCAGACTTAAATCCACCAGATATTTTGCTGCGAGGCTTTAACACTGATGTGTACAAACGCTCTAATTGGGTCAGGTCTAGATGTGCAAGGCGGGTAGAGACTAGATAGAACTGCACGCAAAACATTGAAGATTTGAAAAAAAAAAAAAACTTTTTTAACCCATTTATCCTTTTCCTTGTGCTTTACAATTATACATTATGTTGTGTTGGTCTATCACATAAGATCCCAGCGAAATACATTGAAGTTTGTTGTTTAATTAAAACTTATGCTCATGTGATGTATTTGTTTTTTAATGCTTATGGATTTATGGTCGTCAGAATGAAGGTTATTTCCCAGATAAGTTGTTTTGTCCTCAATGTTTTTGTAAATCTTCTGTCCCTGAGTATAAAACTCATGTGTTGACCCGACAGACTATTATACCGGAATACCAAAGCAGGTTCTTCTCCAGTGATATGTGTCAAACATTAATGCAAATGATCTCTCAAATCTACGTCTTTTTGCCACTTTCTCCATTTTTGTGACAATGACTCGATTAGTTAGGAAAGTTAGGTTTTTCATTTTCATCCATGAATGGGACAATTTGAACTGTAACCTGTGTGTGTTTATTATCACCTGCAGCATTTAAAGACCAATTCAATCATTTAGAATATTACTGAAAAGTTTTTCAGTGACTTACTTTACTGAGTGAAACATTTATTGCAAAGATCAGATGTCTGCAGCCTTTAAAACCATAGGAGCCATTTTTGCCTTTAGTCTAGCTAAACAAAATTGGTTTAGAGCCACAAAAGGAACAAAATAGCTTGTTTTAATAAAACCCATTAGGTGTTAGTTAGATTAAGCTGTGTTAGCCTTACTATATAATGTTTGTGTGTGCCGGGTTGAGCAGACCAGATCATTCAAAAATGCTTGGAGTGTGCTGTCCTCTGGTTTGACAGTGTAATTAATTAAGTGTAATTAAACAATTACATTTTTATTCCGAGATTTACCTTTTTTTTTAGTGGGAGATTAAATGTTGTTGTTTTTTTACAGAAAAAGGCAAAAAACATAATTCATAAAAATGTTATGCATATATTGCATGAAAATGCCTGGGAAAAACTGCTGAGGCAAGTATTTGTTTTTTTTTTTATAATACCTTTACATTTTGAAACGTTGCTCAATTCTTTGTGTTTTAGAGCCACATTGGAGGGTCTAAAGAGGGACGTTTGGCTCCGGAGCCGCAGGTTGCAGGTCCCTGATATATATTATTTACAAACACTTATGTTTTCAAGACTTTATTTCTGTTATATATGATAATTTTATCCTTACCGCTGATAAACACACAACATTTAAGATTAGATTATTACATCAAATCAATAAAAAACCATTTTAATACAGAAATTTGGGATTAATGAAAAGTATATTTAATACTTTCTTAGAGGTTTTTATTTTCAATTGGTCATTTTAATCAGAATGCATGTTGTAATTTATTAAGCATGACTGTACTACAGTAGTTCTGGAGCATCAATAAAACTCTGTATCTCTATAAACTTTGATTTTTTTCTTCTTTTTTTACATTTCTTTTTGCATTCCCTGTTTGTCTGATGATTTAAATAGACTAAAACCAAACCAATGAGAATCCACAGTAAATAGTTTTTTTGTTTACCTGCAGCAGCTGGAGTTCCCACACAGAAGGACCTCTAGGCCAGCGCAGCAAATAGTGCAATACGACTGGTAGCCATCGTCATCGTAACGATACAGCGTCTCTATGAAGTTCTCCTGAAAACGGGAACATGGATGTTTTTGGAGCAACTACTGAACAGCGGCTGAACATTCAGACACCTGGCCCAGATGCATAAAGTCAGGCCACGTTAAGGTGGACGGAAGTAATGTGTCGTCAGATTACCTTGCATTTTAGACAAAGACCACCTTCGAACAAGGGATGCTGCACATCGATCTCAGTTGATGCACAACACAAGCAAAGATCTTGACAAAAAAAAAAAAAAAAAAAAAAAGACAATAGCTTGTTATATAAAGAATAGAGCTTATGTCTCAGACATGGAATCCACAAATAGCAAACTTACCTTCAATTGTTTTGTTTTTTTCTTTGAGCTTTTCATTTAGTGACTCTGTAAAGACAATTATCAAAAGGATCCACAGGTAAGTATTTATGTCAATGTTTATTAATTAAGAGATAATTTACAGGTATTTATTATATGTCTCCTAATATAGCAAAAATAAAAAGAACAAACCTCTATTGCTGGTGCTGTTGGAGACACTTGCCCTATTTTTAAAGACATATTTTTTTTTTGCCGGGGGTTGATAGTCGGAGCATGGTGAGTCGTTTGGATCTTGATCTGGAGAGTGATCTGCAGAGTCTTTCAGATCAAAGAAAGACACAAAAAAAACATTTTGGGTAAAATCAGACCAACACGATTGAGTTGGAGATAATCTGATATTTTTCTGATATTTGACACAGGGTTCTGCCGTTTCAAATCTTTGACGGCAATGTGACTTGTCTAAAGTCTATTTCAGCACACAGCATTAGCTTCTGTGTAAGACACCGTGTCATGTTGTATAGCTTCTAATAAGTATGTTTTCCCTTTGCTTAAATGTCACTTAATGTAAGGAGATCCAAGAAATCACGCGAGTGGGAAAATGACCAAAGTGAAGCAAAAAAACGAAATGAATATGAGGAGCCTGAGACATTAGAGTGACGGAAATACAGAGTAAAACCACGCTAGAGCTGCACAATATTAGAAAAACATGAATGCATAGGGCTTGAAAGCTTAAAGATTATCATAAATTGGTTCCAAGCAGTCTTTGTGCCAGTAATATTGCACACGTTTATGGCGTAATGATGGTTGCAAAACAATTTATTGTGCAGCTTTGAAACATACAATTTATTATCCAACTATTTTATGTTTGAATATGGCCAGCAGAACCAAGGACATAGGATCACCAGAAGTTTACAAACTCAAAATATTAAAGGAGGAATGAGAGGGAGAAACGTATTACTATCTATCAATTTAAGAACATACCGGAAGGTGAAAATCCCATCGGTCCAGTAGGCAGAAATCCCTCAGAGGCCCACTCCACCATCATCTTCAGCTCTCTGTCTTTATCACCTTGTGCCTTGGCAAAAGACTTCCCACATCGTTCAGCTGCCAACTAGAAAACAAATACGATATGTAAGTCGAGGGTAAACATATAACGTCAAACATCACGGGAACATGTTCGACCACAGATAAATTATTCTCAGTAAAAGTAGACAACATTCCATAACAAGGTTCTATCTATTATGATTATTACAAAGCTAAAAATGAGTCACTCTTAATTTGCTCTCAGCGGTTCTTTAATAAGAAAAAGGCCTTGGAAAAGTGGAAAACATTTTGCCAAAAATAACAGCAAATGGGAGTTTTTGTAAAGCTTTAAACTTGTTCTATTTAAATCTAAAAGCAGCCAATTGAGACACCATTACATTGTTCCCTAAATACCAAAGCTGTATGGAGGTAATTTTATTTCAGCTATAGTGCCTTGCAAAAGTACTTTTTTCCTGAGAGACCAAAACAGCACAACATACATGTGAAGAGGAAGGCAAGTCAGCCATGTTTTTTTACTAATGAAAAGTGGTGTGCATTTGTATTCAGCTTGCCAGATTTAATACTTTGAAGCAGCAAATTTTATTGCAGTTTACAGCAAGTCATTTGGGCTATGTCTTTACCAGGTTGGCACATATAGGGACTTGAGATATTTTTGCAAAACAACTCGAGCACAGTCAGATTGGATGTAGAGCACCTGTGAAAAGCAATTTTATGAGTACTGGCACAGATTTGAAATTGGATATCTGTCTAGCACAGGAATATTATTTGATTTAACTATTGCATTGCAGCTCTGGTTGCATGTTTAGGGTCAGGGTCATGCTGGAAGGTGAAATTTTGCACTATTTTCTGTTGTTCTATCATGATATATAATCTCAATAAAACATTAAAGCCTGGGATGCTACATGACAAAATGTGAAAAGATTCAAGGGGTAGGAATACTTCTGTAAGGCTTCTTCTGTAAATGTGACAGGTGTGAGACATTAATGTGTGATGCAGTTTCCAAGTTATTAATAATACATCCAAAGGGAGGCAATGCAGAGAAGAGCCCACAGACATAAAAATCATTCAGGAAACTGAAAATACACCCTCTCCATGTTGGCTGCAGGTAGCAACATGTTTGTTTTGATTACCTCACAGACTTGGTAGATGGCGTCCTTGTAGTTGGGCAAACTGGCAAAGGAATTTTTGCAGAAGCACAAAGTGAAGGAACTAAATGGCTTCAGTCCTTCTGTGCTGACCTGCAACAGAAATTTCTCAGTTACAAAAAAACCCCAACAAACTAATTTTGTGTTAAGAGCAAATAGAAATCCCAACCAGTTGTCAAGCACAGCAGGTTTTACCTCTGCAATCGTCCCATCTCCGAACCACTCCACCCTTCGCATCAGTGGGGTTGCGTGCTTGGATTTCCAAGGCACCACCAGTCCGGGCCACATGGACATCCCAGATAATTTACCCCACACCAACTCCCCTACAGAGAATCCTTTACCATCCTCCAAAAAAAAAAATGTTTACAAAAAAGATCTCACTGGATATAAGACATGTAATTTAAAAGGCATTTTATAAGTGTGGAAGTCTGATCTGTAAGTTAAATCGACTATAGTGTTGAATGATTCAGCCAGAAATAAATAATTACC
Source organism: Valencia hispanica (assembly GCA_963556495.2). Classification (NCBI taxonomy): domain Eukaryota; kingdom Metazoa; phylum Chordata; class Actinopteri; order Cyprinodontiformes; family Valenciidae; genus Valencia; species Valencia hispanica. Next base: position 44,251,856 of record OY747709.1, on the reverse strand, counting down.
TGGTATTGACCGGGTTGAGCTCTGGGTGGAGTGCTTCTACTGGAGGGGGACGTTTCGTCAAGCTTAAAGGAACATGAATAAAGTTATTACAGTTAACTTGAAAAAGGTGCTATTAGTTCTGTGGTAGAAAAACAAAAAGTGAGAAGCTTTTAAGCAACGCATTCATTAGTTTTGTTCACAAAGAGTGTGTGAATTGTGACACTGGGAAGCTGAATGTTTGGAATAATTTCTGTTTAATACAGAGAAGACACTAACTTTTTACCCTATTTAAGGTAAGATTTCGTGTTTACTTGTATAACTCTTCAAAATTATAATGGTTCCTGCAATAAATAGCTCGGCAATACAGTAAGACCACAAGAAAATTCTGAATTAAATCCAGAATATATTAATTAATAATGAAGCTACATCATACATCAGAGATCTAATTGTTCCATATGTTCCTAACAGAGGACTTTGCCCTCAGATTGCAAGTTTACTTGTAGTTCCTAGGATTTCTAAAAATAGAGTGGGAGGCAGATCTTTTATTTATCAGGCTCATTTCCTGTGGAACCAGTTTTAGTTGTCATAAGACATCGCTATCTGTGAGCTATCTCTTTATGCTGGTATAGGCTTAGACTACTGGAGGACAGACTCACCACTTTTCTTCACTCTGCTACTTTTATCTTCTACGACTCTCCGGTTGAATTATTTGCTGTTATTTCAACAATTAACTTTGTTTTCTCTGAGTGTTTTTTTCTCTCCATAGAAGCTACACCTGGTCTGGTGTTCTGTTCGGCTGCAATGCCTTGTTGGAGCATCGACTGGGATGATGCTCCTAGTAACTGAACGTCCCCCTTCGCCTGCTCACAGCTTTTTACTTTCTTTAACGTAGTAAGTACTCCTAGATTAGTTCTTTTTGTGTGTTTTCTCCAGACACCCAGACGGTCGTGGCATATGGCCGCTCGTATAGGAACCAGGTTCTGCTGGAGTTTTCCTCCTGTTATTGGGGAGTTTTTCCTCTCCACTGTCGCTACAAGCTTGCTCAGTATGAGGCAATGCCGTAAAGTCAATGACACAATGCAGTCGACTGTCCACTATCGCTACATGTTCGTCCAGGAGGAGTGAATGCTGCAAGTGAATGACTCGATTAAATCTGCTTGAATTCCTTAGATAGAAAACTTTTGCACTGATTGGAATGTTTATATGATTGAATTGAAATGACTTTTCTCGTTAAGTGCCATGTTATGACATGTGTTGTGAATTGGCGATATATGAATAAACAGAACTGAATTGAATAGACATTATGAGGAACTTTCTGTTTAATTAAATTTCCATGTTACAGACAGGTTTACCTACCTCTTTATCTATGACCTCCCGGCCAAAGCCTATGGGTTTGGACCAGGTACCAACGCCAGCCTGAAAGACTTTACGGGCCTGTGGCCTCTGGCGCAAGCTGCTCTCCCGGTTATGACCTCCTCTCCAGGCTCCCTGAGACACAGCACACTCTCATTTAACACCCAAATTATATGCAAATGTAAAAAACAAAACAGGCATGTCTTCAACCAAACGTAACAATTTCAGGGATTACACTGATCACGAAGCTCAAATAAGGTAGCCTGGCTTTAAAAGGAAAGGGTTTTAAGACTACATCCCAACGGGAGATTCAAATATTTTCTGTGTTGTTCAGGAGTCCAATAGAGTTTAGATTTGCTTGTATGGTGTGTAAAACCCACATAATTTAGTAATAAGATAAAATGCAAATAATTAACTTATTTTACCTCATGTAACAGAGAGCCATTCAGTATTGACATACCATCACAGAGACCTACAAAAACAAAAGGTACTTTATTACTGATGTTGTCGGACATTTTCAGTGCTTTCTGCTTTACAGTCTGAAGAAAAGTCATGTTTTAACATCTAATCAATAAAAAGTATTTCTTTACCGTTTATCTTTGTAAGGCGGACGACACAGGGCTTTAATTTAAAGCCGTTCAGTCCTAGAAAAGGGAATTAATGTGAAAAGATGAGGAATAAAGCACAAATAACCTGTTTTATTGAGAGGGGGCATGAAAAAAACAGTTCTCTCCTGCTTCTCAGCATATTAAATAATGTTATAAAATGTTACATGATACTAGCTATGGCATTGTTCTGCATTAGTCCATATTCTAGGCTTTTCTTTGTTCAACTAGCAATATAAACCATGGTATTAGTTGGAAGCTAGCACTGATACACCTTTTTGACCACATCTAACAATATTTCTTTGCACCCTTCTCTAATTTACACTAGTCCATCAAAGTAACTTAAAAAAATTAAGCACAAAATAAAGTTCCACAACTATTAAGCAAATACTTTCAAGAATAATCCAACATCAAACATGTCCTGAAATAACATCGCTACTTTTATTAGCAGAGCAACAACTGCATAGTGCAGATGTGGACAGATGTGAAGCCTAAGGGTAAAGTACTACAACATCTCTGTAATCTTTTCACAATAAAGACAGAGCGAATGCCATCTAAGAAAATAAAGTGTCAAAAATGAAATGTGACAAAATCACATGATGTGGGAGCTATTACAAAATCCACAAATCCTCCATCCATTCCATTTTAATATTAATATTATTGTTTTATTTGAGTCTCTGCACCAAGTGGTCAGGGTTATGAGCACTAATCTATAAAAATGACGGACAGCCTCCAGACTGATCTGTCACCGTTCTTTAAAAAAAACCAAAAAACTCAAATACGGAAAATATTCGTGACAAGCGCTGATAGAATTTTTAAGAAGAAAAAAAACAACTAATATCTGTTGTGCCTGCTCTTTTAAATCAGTCTGCGGCTCATCTGAAACTTAAAATCCAAAACCGAGCCACGCTGTTTCCTTTATCCCACACTGTGAGATAACTCTCCTGCAGAGGAGCCTGGTGCCTCAGAGAGGAGGACCCGCTGCGGTTGGTGCGAAGAAATGTACAGAATGAAACTGCCTTTAGTTATTTGTTGATGTAGTTTGCCTTTTAGGTCCACAGCCACCATAAAAAGTAGCTAATTTTAATGCTTTTCTTTTATACCTTTTGAATAAACCTGGAGGTCTTTTTTGCTGCCGTTGACAGTGAGAACATGGTCCGATGTGATCTCGCTTTCGCTCTCTGTGAAATTTTCACTCTCAGAAAGTGGTGTGGCATCCTTGTTGCCTAAAGCCTGAAAGGACACAGTTGTTTAGTTACATTTTAAAAGTTTAATGAATTTGCAATATTTCCACAAAGTTTGTTGAAATACCTGAGATAAAACATGTTGAGCATCGATTGGAGGACATGGGAATGACAACAGGGTCAAAACTAGCTTCCTGAACACTGAGTTGGGTTCTGTGCCTTCAAGTACCCTAGCCCAGTGATTCTCAAGTGTGTCTTCATTCGCTCCATCTTTACTCTTCCTTTCTTCAGCCAGATGATACTCACTGAACTCCTTTTTGAGCTGCCTGACCTCCTCAGGGGAGCTGCACACTCCCAGCTTGGTCCCGACCTCCTCCACCGCTACCTTTGTAACTTTCAGGCTGCTCTTAGGATTTAGCAGCTGAGCAATGTTTCTTAACACAGTGTCACTTAGAGGCAGCTCCTCTGCAACACAACTAGTGACTGCGATGTAAAACGGCAGCAGCTCTTCTTGTAGCTGTGGCAACACCTTTGCGGCCTCCTCTGATTTTAGGAAATCTTCCACGGCTTCCCAACCCAGATTGAGGTCCTCGCCAGAGAGGTGGAACTTCTTGTTTTTGAGGATTTGAGCATCGTGTTCCTTGAGGTAGCGAGCGGCGGCATTATCCTGAAGGTAGCAAGAAGTGAACGTGCTAAGCAATGTACTGGCTTCCTTCAGGATGAGTGGCACGTTGGCCCAGGACGACTCCTGAAGTTGGCTTTGAAATTTTTCCAGAGGCTTTAAGGCGTGTTCAAGCAACACAAATGTTGCCTTGACTTTGGGATCCTTCAGCTGGGAATACATTGACTTGGCTTTTTTATCATTCTCAGGACCAGAGCTGAAGTAAAGTATTAGATCACTCCATATTTCTAACATCTTTGTGATCAACTGGTAAAATCTAAGGCAGCTGATGCTGACATAAAACGGCTGGCTATTCTTAGTGATATCTGAGCCAAAGAGAGCCTTAAGGTTGTCGTCCTTCATAGAGCAGGAGGAGTAGTGAGCAAACAAGTCGACCATCAGCTCTTGAACTTGACTGGAGAGCTCCCTAACCCCAGCACGATAGGCAGCATCAGCAACATTGTACAGGCCTCCTAAGGCTATTATGTTCGGGTTGAGCTCCCTGAGATGTGAACAAATTTGCTCTGAAGCGTCACCGTTAGCAATGTAACAAACAGCAAGATTATCGGTGGTAAGCTCCAATGTTTTAAAGGTCTGCACCACAGCCGCTGCTGTTTGATCGCCTGCTCCATCCACGGACTGAAGAGCATCCAGAAAACGGATGCAGTGAGCAGAGGATTCAGAGTCAAAAAAACCCAACAGGACTACGGTGACAGTGTCGTCGTTTCCAGCGGTGAGTCCCTCATAAATGTAAACACAGTATGGAGTGTGCTTGCTAACAGAGGCGAGGTCTTTGGGGTACTTCAACCCCAGTTTACAGCGTGCAAAATGTCTGGAGACCTGCTTGCCTTTGGCAGATCCAGTGTACCAGCGGCTGTAAATGAAACGGACAGCTGCGTCACTGCAGGAGAACGGCTCAGCGACTTGGCTTTCCCTTTGGCTGCTCTGGAAAAGCCTTGCCCTTTTTTTGTGTTTATTTGTTACCATGTGTCGCTGAAGCTCAGCAACGCCCTTTCTGTACGTAACAAGGTTGGTGTGGCAGACGGAGCAGTAGGTATGTTGCTCTCCAAGGGTACTCCGATCTGCCCAATTAAAATCCTCCTTCCACTTGTCAGTGTAAGGGGCAGTTTTAGTCCCCGTTGGAGTGCAGTCCGTTTCCTTGTCCGAGTTTTCTGAGAAAAGACAAAATTTTTATTTCATTGAACCTGTTCTTTAAACATAACGATCAAAACCACCTAACCTCTTCTTATTTTACTATATAGAGAGAGGAAGTGAAAAACAGGTACCTGAATCTAAAGATGTTGAAAGTGGAGTTATGTCCTTGCTGTTTCGAGCTTTCACAGGATCGTAATCATCGCTTTTTGCATTTGCTGTGTGGAAAACTTTGAACCACTTCATGAACTCATAGCTGATTTTAAAATCTGCTTGTATGAGCCCCTCAACTGGAATGGTCTGTAACAAGGCAAAGAAGGCATGACAGCAGTTAGAGATATTACATTTTACAAAGTCTTACACAATTACTTATACTCATTGAACTTTTCAAATTTTTTCACATTGCAGCCACAAACTATAATGAGTTTTTTTCCCCAGATTTAATGCAACAAACTCAAAGTAGTGGGTAAATGTGAAGTGGAAGGAAAATAATACTCTTTTCCCCCAATCTTTCACAAAAAAAACCCCTGAAAGATTTATATTCAGCCGCACCTGACTTATTATTACAATCCATTTTTCCTGTTCTCTTGCAAAAAATCTTCAATAAAAATTAGAGAATTATTTACATGCTATGCATTTAAGCTTTCAATGTTGATAGCGTACTTGATGATGCTTGCTATTTAATGTAACATAAAAATGTTTTAGAAGGTCAAGTGTTGCTAAGATGGTACAGTCATTAAGAAACTACTTGGTATGTGTACTGTAAACGTAACGGGGAAAAGCATCAACACGTTGAGTTAAGTAGATGTTGATTTATTGCATGTCATACACCTCCCTTTGTGACATTATCACCAGCATTACCGGATATCGAATGTTTTCAAAATATTGTGCAGTCCTGGTGTCAGTAAGAATCAATTCTCAAATCTTTCCAGATTCTCTATTGGGTTCAGGATTAGGCTGCGATCGGGCAGTTTTAACACAAAACATGCTTCGATCTAACCCAGTCCAACTTTGGTTGTATGTTTAGGGTGGTTCTCCTGCTGGAAGGCAGGAGCTCTCAACAGGTTGGGTGATCGTGAGGCGCGGTCGTGCAGAGGAGCAGCAGGCTGACAAGGTGCGCGCTGCAGGTGGATGGAGCGATGAGATCAGAGCCTTTATGGAGGAAGGTCACATACTTGGCAGTTTTAAAATGACAAATCCCTCCTGAAAGTTTTTAACTAAGTGACATGTTTCAGAAACTCAACGTGGCGCCTTCCCCATAAATAAGTAATTTCAACGAAAACTGGAGATTTAGGAGCATCACATTACTGGGGTAATCAGCTATTTTTGTGGAGAAAGCTGCTTATTGTTGTTTATAAATACAGATTGCATGTGTTTTGCTCAATCAAATCAGATTAAGTGTGTTCTTCTATATCTATGTTTCGGTTTGCTTGTTTGGAGGGGGGTTCCTATCTCATTCTGGGGGATACCAATGCGTTCCCATGCCAGGTGTGATGTATAGTCCCTCAAGCAAGTTTTTCCCAGGTTCTCATCTCAGTGGGAGGAGCACAGGAGGCATCATGATCAGATGCCCGAACCCCCGTCTTATTTTGAGCACGCCCTGGACGACGGAGCTACCCTAAAGCTAAGTTTATACTTCTCCATGGGTGGGGGTGCAGAAACACGCAGCGACATCATCCGTCGACGCAAGTGCCCTGCAGCAGGAAAACGTCTCTGTTGATATTAATGAGTGCCTGTGCAAACTCGCTGACGGAGGAGCATAAACTAGGCCTTAGGAGGAAACTCTTCTCATTATAAGTCCATCTGTTCTGTCAAAGGCTGGACATTATTTAGAGGTATCAGAGTAAAGAGGGCTGAATGTGAATGTAGCGTTGGTCGTGTTCAACATGCAAAAGAGTTCAGCAGGTAAACAAAACAGTCACGACACTTCAATCTGAAATATACAGTCTTAGCTGTTCATACTTTCAGAGTACATATAATTCACCTACCCTTCTCCCCAGAACCTCTGCACCACCTGGACACTTTGCACTTTCCAAAACCTCCATCTACTCTCTTTTTTCGACTCTCCACACTCTCCTTTTAAGCCCTATTTCGTGCCCTTATGGAGCACGAGCTGTTTGATAGGTGACAGAAGTTCTTCTATATAGATTCTATCTAGCTTCAACCAGACTTTCTGACTTCAGACCCTGGTTACTTTAGACATAACATCACATTCCCTCATGTTCTCTCATGAAAGAAAAAGTTGTGTGCCCACGTGCCATATTCCCAAAACAGTACAATATTTTCCAGAGTTCTGTTTGTGAATTAAAAATAAATAAATATTTCTTTCTCTGTTCAGTTTTTAAACTGTGTGCAACGGTGTGCCTATAACATAAATCACAAAAAGGTTTCTGGTTCTAATGAGATGAAATGTGGAAAAGTTCAAGAGGTGTGAAAATGTTTGCAACGGTGCTCCCTGAAAGAATTTCTCAGCCTCTGCTATTAATTGTTATGGATAGACTTTTAATGTGATAAGCAACTAATTTATACCTTTATGTTAAAAATGTTGGAGTATTCCTTGAGAGCGAGAGTACTTCTTTTCTCATAAAGAGCAGATTTAGTGAATGCAAACAGACATCCATACCTTTGTAACACCCTTCTGGTTGAAGGCATCCTGAAGAAGGTTGAAGTTGTGCCTAAAGTCTTTTTTACTTTCTGCATCAAACTTCACCTTAGTCAAATCAACAGACCCTGGAAAAGTACAGTCCATCATCTGACACTGGCATGCACCTGTTGAGTCACACAAACAAATTAAAAAACTTTGACGATGAAACTGCAGGAAGAATGTCAATTATTATGCAAAAAATGTACTATTATATCAATATTTTTTTTAAAGGGGAGGTTCAGAAGAAAACCCTCCTGGGGTCTCATTTATAAAGCTCGCTTCCGAACGAAACATGGTGTGAAAATTGCGCAAGTCAGTTCCTACGAAAAGTTTGTGATTTATAGAAAATAACGCGACGGAAAAATGTGCGCCGCTTTAAGCACACTAAGGACCTTGGTTACGCACATTACACTGGCAGCCGGTGAGACGACAAAAGTGTGAATTTAAGCCACATTTTCAGACTTTTAGGCTCTCGCACACACACAAACACACAACCAACAGTCAGCCCCCTCTCTGAACCGAGAATAAAAGTGAGAATCTGAATGAAAATATGTTGCATTTAAGAATTATATCACAGTATGTTCATATGTACGTCTGCAGATTATATATCAATTGCACTTATTGCTGCATTAATTGTGATAAGTAGATGCCTGCCTCATCAGCCGATGTAGATTCCCCAAAGCAGCCCTTTTAGATCCATGTGCTGAACTGGGCTCTGTGTTAGATCTACAGACCTGCTGGGACCGTTCATCCATTTTAAAAAGTAGACTTAAAACGCACCTTTTCTGTCAGGCTTTATATTTACATTCATACTCTATGAAACATTACATTCTGCTGTAAATAAAACGTTTTTCCATGCCTCTACTTCACTCATAAACACCTCAATTTCAGTCTCGGCGGAACTGCGCCTTCGCTGCCTCCATGAAACGCCCCACAGCAGTCAGCTTAAGTCTATGTAGAATATTCATTAGGCACTTTGCATTGACCGTTTATAGCAGAAAGTGGGTGTGTAGGAGGCGGGATGTGATGAGCACATTTCTAGGGAGAGTGTGATTTATGAAGCGGAAATTGCATGCCGTTCTATAGATCTGAACATTTCTTTGCATAAGTTTTTTATTTTTTTTATTTTTTTGCTGAACTTAATTACGGTTTAAATAAGGATTCTACACAAAATTTTATAAATGAGAACCCTAGTCCGCTTATTGTTTTAAGACAGATTGTTACAGTCGACTACACAGCTAGCACAGCAGTGCTAGAGCTTGTACAGCTGTATTTACAAATGTTTTGTTCAACTTCGGGTTTTATTATCCACCCTGCGAACAAATATTGCATTCGACATTAAAATGAGTCCTCATGAAATGCAAACTAAAAATAAAAAAATTGATTGGCGAAGTTGCAGACCTCAGTATCGTAAAGATCTACAAGATGAGTTTTAATCTACCGCACCAACTTTTAAGCTACTAAGACAATAAGTTAATATGAGGCTTTTAAAGTAGAACAACACCTTCCCTATTCCAAAGCTTTTGGTTTAGGGAAGTTGTGTCACACTAAAACCGCCCTTATGAAGAAAGAAAAGTGAGTAGATGTCACGTAAATGTCCTATGAGCAAACTCTGTGATTATCGGTGTTTAAATGTGTTACACAGACACAAGGAGGATGTTCAAAAGGCACTTTATATCTGTTTATTTTACATAACGGAAGTTCTTTACGTTATTTTACAATCTGGGTAAGTATTTCTTCTATACAAAGAATAAAGAAAGTAACATGACAGAAACAGGGAGTTGCAGCATTCAATACAGTCTCTTATTGTGAACGTTATCATTAAGGGTAAAAAAAAGAAGAAAGAATAGATATTGAGGTAAAAACCCAGAATTGTAACATCAAGAAAATACTATGCATAGTTTAAAATACTGCTTTACAAGCACTTCAAATAATATGTGCAAAAGATTGCCGGGATGCTTGCTAGGGACATGACTGACTGCACCACCAGCAAATAACAGGCACTGGGAGATGAGTTCAATGAGGGACTCTAATGCTGATAAAAAAAGCCTTGATCCGAAAAGAAACAGACCATAAGTCAGAAATGGACAACTTTTAGGACTCGAGAGTCGATGTCCTACAAGTTTTAGATGCGTCCCTGATTGAAATCATTACATTTTCTCCTTGGCCTGATGCAGTTATTTAAGTCAAGTTATGTTGAATCAGTAAAACATTTAAAGCATGTAAAACGCTTGAACCAGAAACCTGGATTTGCTCACGTCTGACCAATGTGAATTAAATACACAAAATGCATGTGAAGAGCATGAACTGAACAGTGAATTACCTGATCCCATCTCTCGCACATCTTTGAAGTCTGTCTTGAGAAGCCTGTTGATCCAGGACACCACATAGAAACGGCTGGATTTATCCCGAGAGGAGTCAGGGGTCACCACCTGCGAACCTGGCATCTTGTGCGTCACTAAAAAAAAAAGAAAAAAGCAACACACATAAACATGTATTCCTTCGATTAATTTCCATCGTCTCCATGTATTTTCTGAAGGGGCCCTGCATTGGGGGGAGGGGGGTAAGGGAACCCACCACTCGGAGTCCCCAAGCAAGGTAGTCACACACCTGCATTACCCGCCAAATCTAACCTGTTGTACCGTAGCCTGTTAAAACAAAACAGACCAGCTGAACCTAGGGTATTTTCTTTGGGTGGTGGTTGTAGTTTTGTAATGCCATCTTGACGTTTTTAAGTCGCAAGAGTCCAGGACAAGGCGGGCTTTATTCTAGTTGATGGACGGCTTGTGGAAGGAAGCTTATCTCTGTGAGTTTCTGACAGAACCGTTTAGTAGGGCAGCACAATATAATATGAATGTATCGTCATCGCGATATCGTAAAGGAAAAATCTGGAGCTAGGATATTCCAATTGTTATGAGCTGGCATTTTACACGCCAAAGCAATATTTCGCTATTTGGACATGGTTTCATGGCAGCAGATGCTCACACCAGACACAGATGACATTGCTCAACTTGCAAAAGGTCACATGGCTTTGGAAGCACAGATGAGAGAAAGTAGAAAATAGGCAAGCATCACATCTGATATTTTTTACGCAATATTTATTCACGATATATTGGTTATTGTTATTGGTGTCGGTCGATGCTACTAATTTAACATATCGGCATCCGTCAAACAAGTAAAGCTGGATATTATTAATCGATATTTACACATACATACATACATACATATACACATACATATATATACACATATATACATATATATATATACACATACATATATATACACATATATATACATACATATATATATATATATATACATATATATATATATATATATACATATACATATATACACATACATACATATATACACATACATATATATATACACATACATATATACATACACATACATATATATATATATATATATATACACATACATATATATACATACACACACATATACACACACATATATATATAAGAAAACACAGATCTGCCAATATTTTGCGATATTTAATGTCACGATACTCAAAAACAATGTGTCGATGTTTTTACTTAGAATGTGGCTGTTTTCACCTTCTTCTTCCAGTGGATCAACTAGATCTAGTAATATTACTTGATGTGTTAAAGTATAAAACAGGTTGGAGTGTTTAGAATGCTGGGACAGGTTTTCCACAGTTAAATTAAGCTTTAAAAATCACAACATATAGTCTTACTCTTAGTATTGCAACATATCGTATCGTCTCCCCTGCATCGTGATACCTATCGTATTGTCAGAGCTTTATCAATGCACATCCCTAATACATATGTAGATGTATGCATATACACATGTAAATATTGGTTAGCGTGCATAAGAGCAATAGTAATATCGCATATCAATATCGGCCACCAACATAATCGCTGATTTTCTTTTTGCAACATCACACTCTACAGCAGATAAGTTGCCCAACTTGCTGTCTGTTAAAAACTGTCATGATAACTAGAAAATAATAGGTCACTTTCACCTTGCTACAAAACACAGTTATTGCACACAGTCCCACTCAGCCTTAGCAAGCATTTGCTCTGCTCCATGACTGATGTCTGAGGAGAGGGGGGGTCGATGGGTGGATCAAGGCCAGTGAGTGGGTGGCCTCAACTCCTTTTGTCTGAATGACTCTGGAGGATAAACGCAGAGATTTGTACTATCAAATTAAAATGATACCACTTGGGATTACGGTTCTGTCATATCTAACTCTTCCAGCCCAGTACATAAAAAGAAAACCGCTGTATGTATTATCCGGACACATGGGCTGCTGTTTCTGTCTGCCCAACCCCCCCCCCCAACCATCTCCTCATTAGCCTGTTTAATAAAACACACACACACAAATCATGGCGGCATATCAGGGTAATACTGCCGCCATGGCAAGGCGAGAATAGTAAATAGTAAAGGCATTGCCCAGCTTGATAGTAATATTACCGCTACGCCGGGCATGATCACTTATGAATGACCAAATACTCCCTGGCGCCGCCTCCGATTTGCGGCAAAACGGCGCCATTTTTTTTTATTTTGAAACAGTCAAATGTATAGAAAGCAAGGAGGAAATCTCGCGTTATCCATTTCTTGCCGCGAACATCTCCACTTCACACAACTTTCAACTAACACGAATACACGAGTTTGGGGATTCTGTTTAGTCACAACTGTTTTCACAGAACACAGAGAAAACAAGCACAATGAACCGAGCAGTGAAAGCCACCCCAACATTTATCTAATGTTTTAGTTTACAACATTTTTAATAAATCCACACATTTAGCAGTGGATCTTATCAGTTCCGTGTGATCGAAAGCGATCTCTGTGCTTTTTACAAATAGTTTCGCTGTACCAAAGGACACGAGTTACAAACCTGTAGCTTTTTATTGACACGCACGCAAATACTGTGTGAAAACGCGACTTAATCCAAATAACTTGCAGTAGCAGACTAACGGAACTGACCTGCGTTTACTCCTAGGAAGTCAAACCATTCCAGGCTTTCACTGCTGGTTACGCCGGTCTTTGTTGGTGCTCCTACACACGAGTCGACCGGGTTCACAAAAAGCCACAACAAAGAAATGCCCTCAGCGGAGGGTTGGAGGAATCAGACCATTCTACGCGAAAATGGCACAAAATCGGCTTGTTTTGTTATTACACTATAGTAATATGATGGCAGGCTTACCACTCCCGCTTCCCAGTAGGTACAAGAGGGTCCTCCTCCTCTTTACTTCGTCATAAAGCACATTAAGTAGTACCCGGCCTGTGACGTCTGCACACCCCGGGACGGTCTATTGGGTGACCGACACGGGAGGCTTGAAGAATGTCGGTTCAAAAAATGCTCCCATACACAGATAAATGAGCCGTATAGTGTTTGTGAGCTCGTTCCTGTTTACCTTTTACACAAGTGCCGAAACACACTAAACAGTAACTAGTTGATAATAAATTGAACTTGTCGGTTTGATTCTTAGCATAATATGCGAAGCTACTCAAGTAGAAAATATTTTCTGACTTAGATACTGTATTACATCAAGCGTCTGAAAACAGAACATTAATTTAAAAAAATAGGCAAACTTATATCAACCATATTCGTTGTCGTGATGCTTAACTTGTGGCTACGAAAATGTTAGCGTGTGATGCTAATGCAAAGATGGCCGCGCTGCTGTTTGCTTATGAGGCCTGTTTCCTGTAGAAGTCATAATCCTGTTCTAAACGCGTACTAAACGTGTTCTGCAGTAAAGAAGAACATTATATGGACAGAACAAACAACACAAAAAGCTAAAATGTCAAAGCTAGCGGTTTGTGACAGAAACTAGCTACTTCCCAAAGAAAATGCGACAGCTGGCCCGGATATATCGATTCCCTATTATCTGTTAAATTATTAACTCCAACTATGTCGTACAATCTGTGACATAACTATACGTGGTGTATCTAAGTAATACATCCCAGCAAAAAAACAACAACAACATTTACATTAATTATGCGGCTGCTTTTCCGCTTTGAATGGTTTAAAAATGTCTGCCGTTTGAACCTTCCCCTGTGTCGCGGCCATTTTGTGAGATAGTGTCGAAAAAAACGAGACGCCATTACACTACAGTAGAACCGCAAGACAGAGAAGATAAGAGGGAGTTAAAACTAATCGGGGGAAAAATTCATTTGTTTATCTTTGAATGTAGGAACTTTTAGGTTTGTCTCAAATGTGTCCCATTTGTACGAGAAATGCAATATTTCCGAGTTCCAAGTTAAATCAAATAGAGCGCTAACATCCTCCGCCACTTGTCATGTTGGATTTTTCTTTGTGCTGTTTGTACAAGCAAGTTGGATTCTCTACTTGGATGTGATTTATTTGTCAGGGTAGAGCTCCAACTTCAGAGGCAAATCAAATGTAGCCTACTATATTTTTGTTCCCAGTCAAAAACAAAACAGCAATGCTTCCTGAATTGAAGGTTACCAACCTTCCCTGAGTGAGTTCAGTATGAGTGCCCCATATAAAAAATGTTGGGAAAGTTGCTGGTGTAAACTGTTTACTTGAACCTGGATGTTGGAACTTATACTGCAAGTTTGAAATCTAGTATGGCTGCTCCTTGCATTGACAATAGTAAGCGGTGGTGAAAACCATGTTTATATTACAAGAAACACTTGTAAGTGGGTCTAAAATCAACATTACATGTAAATGGTAAATGGCCTGTACTTGTATAGTGCTTTATTTAGTCTACATACAGTTTTAGCTGATGCAGAATACAATGATTGAAAATATCTTGCAGTGTATACCCAGCTCAAGTAGGTGAGTACTACTCAGTATGTGTAAATATATGCATGCAAATTAATTTGTGTGAATAGTATAGACAATATTTTAAAAGACCTCTTTGTGGGGCGTTGCGTAGCGCAGTGGTTAAGGCAGGCGCCCCATGTTCAGAGGCCTCAGTCCTCGATGCGGTTGTCCTTGGGTTTGCTTCCACCCCGCGGACATTTGCCGATGTCGCTTCCCCACTTCCCACCCTCTTTCTGTACTGTCCACTTTACAATAAAGGCCACTGTGGCCACAAAAACTTAAAAAAAGATCTCTTTGGTTGTTGGAGGGGTGTGCCATCTTTCATCACCAAGCTGAACAAATATTTGCTGCCTCTCAACAAGAGCTCTACTCTCTCTGTCCAATTCAAAGCACAGTTTTTAATCCTTTTGCACGTGGATTGCGACTGTTCAGGCCAAAGCCATATCCAGAGTTTCAAAATTACCAAGATCCATCCAGGATCATAACCATCATCTCAAAAGTGAGGTAGAAACATTTTTCAGAAATCAATTGAGTGATTTCTTATACTCTCACATTCAATCGCACCCTTCCTCAATGACTAAAGAACCATTTAAACCACTGTTGCACAAGGAGTGTGCTGGCTTAGTTATCAGCAATATTAATAGTGGTACAAAGACAGTTATTAATTAGCATTATTACTATCAATACAATGAATAGTTAGAAGGTGCCACCTGCTCAGCAGAAACAAATAACTTCGCTTAAATGTCAATCTCAATTGTCTGTTGGAGTCAATCTGGAAAGATTTAACAACTACAGATTAAAGAATGGTTTGGTTTCACGTACTGCCATCAGCAAATCACAATAAATAACACATAATGATGACTGATCACCTCTTCAGAATAAAAGTTTTTTATTTTTTTATTTTTTACAGATGATCAAACTCACTGGCATCAATCAAATTACCAGAAAGAAAAATATAATCTACTTTGTTAGATTTACTAGCTACAAAATGTCTTGTGTGAAGGAAGATGGCTGAAGGTTCTAAAGAGAAATAAACAAAAGAAGGTTTAGGATGTCTGATCCTGGTGGGCTACCTATTAAAATATAAGCAAAACATATTTTAGAGTGGTAATGAGAGTAATTCTGAAATATATGTGAAAACCTAGTCCTGATACCTGACTGGTTTCTACCAGCAAGTTCTAATTTCTCCTTACCATTGAAGACCCTGGATCATCGTCCCTGCTGCTGGCCTCTGGTCTTATGTCTCCTTCCTGACTCTGGTCTTTACTATTGTGGCATTAAAGATAAATGAAAATGTAGGAAGCAAAATTTTGAAATAGGATTAGGATAAGTAGCAGTGATATTACTGTGGAAATTAACCTCAAAGTCCCTCTAATGCCATGTATATTTTTTCTTATCCACTTATATAATTTTCTGACCTGTCGGACCCTCCCTGACCCTGCTTTGTTTATTGTGGCAATAAAGATTCTTTCAAATATGTGGAAATAAATAAAGTTCTATGCAGAAATGAAAGGGAATTGGGTTTATTCCTAGCATGAACTAGCTAGCAAGGGAAGTACCATTAGTATATTTAACATTATATATATTGGCATGTATGTATGCATGTAGGCTTCATTTAACAAATATTAGAGGAGACAGGGGATGATAGTAACAGTTTTTGTTTGAGCAAATGTAACTCAGTGGTTATTTGTACTAGATATCTCACATTTCAACATGCGTTACCCATATTTGTCTGCTATAAATGACATGCATTTGGACTTCTACCACACCATCACAGATTGGTTACATTAATGTCAAATACAAAGGTATGTTGTTACAACCCATCCCAGTACCGGGGTTAGTTGTAACAGTACTTGGGATGGATGTAACAGTTAAATTATTCTGATTAACAAAGAAGGTACCATAAACTTGTAAAACTACAAAAAAACAATATTAAAAAATAAAAAAAGTATAGATTAAATACAATAGAAATAAATACTTCTTCATCTCTTTCGACTTTTTCCTTCCGGGGTCGCCACAGTGAATCATCTGTCTCCAATTAGTCCTTTTCGTTGCATCCTCTACCCTCACACCAACTAACTTCATGTCCACTTTAACCACATCCATAAATTTCTTTTGGTCTTCCTCTCAGCCTCCTGCCTGGTGGCTCCATTCTCAGCATCCTTCTACAGACATGATAATTACATCTCCTCTGAAAATGTCCAAACCATCTCAATCTGGCCCTTCTCACTTTATCTCCACATCTAACATTCTCTTAGCTTCTGTGCAGCTTCACAATATCTGGCAGATGTTGTGGACCTTGGCGACCCGTCTCACGGATGTCCCATGGATGACTTCATTTGCTGTCATCTGGAGAACATCTGCAGTGACACCCATGTCTATTTTACACCTCCACTCCCTAAGCATGCAGTAAAAAGGAAATCAGTACAAAGTGTCAATATACACTCACTGGCCACTTTATTAAGGCAAGGCAAGGCAAGGCAATTTTATTTGTATAGCACACTTTTAACAGCAGGGTAATTCAAGGTGCTTTACACGATTTGGTGATTTAAAAGAAACACATAAAAGAAACACACATTACACATGATACACAATAAAGCAAGAGAAAAATAAAAAAAAGCAAGAGAGCATGAACACATTTCATACATATGACATCAAGCATTTACTCGAAGGCAATTCTAAACAGATGGGTTTTTAGTCTCGATTTAAAGGAGTTCAGAGTTTCAGCAGCTCTCCACTCGTCAGGAAGTCTGTTCCAGATAAGGGGAGCATAAAAAGTGAAAGCTGCTTCTCCATGTTTAGTTCTGATTCTAGGGATGTTTAGTAGGCTAGAGTTGGAGAACCTGAGTGGTCTTGGTGGTTGGTACCAGGACAACAGGTCTTCAACATATTTTGGTGCTAAGCCATGTAATGATTTATAAACTAGTAAAAGTATTTTAAAGTCTATTCTCTGAGCTACAGGGAGCCAGTGTAAGGACTTTAGAACTGGGGTGATGTGCTCTACTTTCCTGGTTCTAGTGAGGACGCGAGCAGCAGCGTTCTGGATCAGCTGCAGCTGTCTGATTGACTTTTTAGGCAGACCTGTGAGGATGCTGTTGCAGTAATCAATCCGACTAAAGATAAACGCATGGATGAGTTTTTCTAGGTCGTGTTGCAAAATCAGTCTTTTAATCCTAGAGATGTTCTTCAGGTCATAGAACGCTGACCTTGTTATTGCCTTTATGTGACCCTGGAGGTTCAGGTCTGAGTCCATTACTACACCTAGGTTACGAACCTGATCAGTAGTTTCTAGCTGTATTAATTGAAGCTGTGTGCTGACTCTTGATCGTTCCTCCTTGGGTCCAAAAATAATCACTTCAGTTTTGTTTCTGTTCAGCTGGAGAAAGTTATGGCACATCCATCCATTTATTTGGTCGATGCATTGATTTAGGGTTTGAATGGGTTCAGAGTCACCTGGTGACATTGTAATGTAGAGCTGAGTGTCATCTGCGTAGTTATGGTAGCTAATGTTATTGGTTGCTATAATCTTGCCTAGTGGGAGCATGTAGATATTAAATAAGAGGGGCCCCAGGATGGAGCCCTGGGGCACCCCACATGTGATTTCTGTTCGTTCTGATGAAAAGTTTCCTATTGAAACATAGAAGTCCCTGTTCTTTAGGTAAGACTCGAACCAGCCAAGTACTGTACCAAAGAGTCCGACCCAGCTCTCCAGTCGTTCCAATAAAATATCATGATCAACAGTGTCAAATGCTGCACTGAGGTCCAACAGAACCAGCACTGTGGTTCTTCCACAGTCTGTATTTATGCGGATGTCATTAAATACTTTGACGAGGACAGTCTCGGTGCTGTGGTGAGCGCGGAAACCAGACTGAAAAGCATCAAAACGGTTTGTCATTGTTATGAAGCCATTTAACTGCTGGAACACAGCTTTTTCAATAATCTTACTGATGAATGGGAGATTAGAGATTGGCCTGTAATTCTGCATTAACGTGTTGTCCAGATTTTTCTTCTTTAGCAGTGGTTTAATAACTGCTGTTTTTAAAGCCTGAGGGAAGACACCTGATAGCAGGGATGAGTTCACTATTTGAACAAGATCAGAACCAATAACAGGAAGAACCTTCTTTAGAAAAGCTGTGGGTAGGATATCAAGACAGCAGGAGGAGGAGCTTAATTGGATAATGATTTTTTCAAGGCTGTTCTGGTTTAATTCGTGGAATTCAGACATTTTCTCTACATTGTTGTTGATTGGGGATGGCACTGGTTGTGGGTTCGATATTGAGGTACAGATTGACCGTCTAATTGTTAGAATCTTTTCAGTGAAAAAGCTGGCAAATTCATTGCAGGCCCTGGTAGAGTTTAGTTCAGGGGCTACTGTCACTAAAGGATTAGTTAGTCTTTCCACTGTTGCAAATAGAGTCCGTGCATTATTAATGTTTCTGTTGATGATTTCAGAAAAGAATGATTCCCTAGCATCTTTTATAGTTAGCTGATATCTATTCAGTCTCTCTTTGTAGATCTCACAGTGAACCTGGAGTCGAGTTTTCCACCATTTTCTCTCGGCTCGTCGACACTCTCTTTTTTCACTACGTACCAGTGGATTACTTGTCCACTGAGACTTTTTTCTACCTGAGACTACTTTCACTTTAGTTGGAGCAATGGAATCCATGATGTCTGAGATTTTCGCAAGGAAATTATCTACCAACTTATTTACTGAGTTTGAGTTGGGAGATGAGGGGGATGTGGTGGAAGGATAAATACGTTTAAAGGTTTCTACTGACCTGTCCCCTAGAAAACGCTTTTTTATAGTGGTCTTACTGTGGCTGGATGATTTAGCAGAGATGGTACTTTCAAAGAAAATACAGAAATGGTCAGATAATGCAATATTAATTACAGAGATGTCAGAAATATTTAAACCTATGCTGATAATTAAGTCTAGAGTGTGTCCTTTATTGTGTGTTGGTTGTTTGACATGCTGGATCAGTCCGAAGTTGTGGAGAGTATCATCTAACGTTTTTGCTTGTCTATCTTGGGGGTTGTCGGTATGGATGTTAAAGTCCCCCACGATGATTAGTTGGTCATAGTCGATACATATTACAGAAAGAAGGTCATTGAAATCATTAAAGAAGTTAGAGTTAAGTTTTGGTGGTTTATATAAACTTAGAAATAACGCTTTGTTAGGCTCATTTATCTGGGTGGCTAGGTATTCAAAAGAATCGAACGTGCCCAGAGTTACCTTTTTAAAGTTCATTGATTTGTGAAAGATGGTGGCTACACCTCTGCCTCGTTTGTGTTATCTGTTCTCGCTTAAGAAATTATAATTTGGAGGACTAGATTCTATTAATGAAGTTGTTTCGTCATTTTCATCTAGCCAAGTTTCTGATAAAAAAAGGGCGTGTTAATTATGCTCAGTGATGAAGTCATTGATAAGAAAAGACTTCCCGGATAGAGATCTAATGTTTAATAAAGCTAACTTAAGTATTGTGATGATGGGCAGCTGAACCTTCTGACAGGTTATCAATTTGAGATTTTGTTTAATATGAGAGCGTGTGGTTAACGGTTTATGTTTCCTGCTGCTGATAATCACTGATATAGCCTCAGGGGTGCCGGGTGAATTCTGGGAGACGGTAGGGGTGGATTTATTGCCCGTTTCCGTCAAATATCAAATATCTGTAATAATCAGTGGGGGGAAGCTCCCAGGCTTATTGACACTAGTCCCAGGCGTTTGGTGAAGTCTAAGTTTAGGTGTTAATTGTGTCCCAAATTTGATTTGCTCGTTCAGTCTGTCTGTAAAGTTTCTAAATGGAGACTCATTTGATGTGGCAGAGTCACAGGAAGATGAAGACTTGATCTCTGATGGTTGTTTATATGTTCGGTCCTGTGGTGTCATCATGACTTGCTGTTTTTGTTCTCTGATATCCATGGGCGCCTCAAGGTCAGCTTTTGGGAGCAAGTGTTTTGCGTTCTGATTTTGATAAGAAAAAATGTTTGCTGCTAAGAGCCTTACTCCGGCCTTGTTCAAATAGCGCATCCCTTCTTTGAACAGATGATTAGCACTTCCAAATACTTTGAAATTATTAATAAATGTGAACGACTTCTCAGCTGATTATTTCTTCAACCATTTATGGAGCATGCGGAGTCTGCTAAATCTTTCATCATTCCCTTCAGGGACTGGTCCGCTGATGAGGATGTTTACGTTAAGTCCATCAAGTCTCTGTAGGAGATCAGAAAAGTCTCTCTTCAGAATCTCTGATTGTCTCATCGCGATATCTGCTGATCCAGCGTGAATGACGAGCTTTTCCAAAGCAGGATGTTGGTCCAAGATTTTTGGGATTTTTTCTGATATTTCTCTCACTGTATTTTTGTAGCAGCTATAAACTTTGGTATTCTTGCTACAAAAAGCCTCAGTTCCATTAATTGATCCGTCTTGTATGATAACCATCTTTGCTGGGGGGGCTCTTACTTTGTTATGTGTCCGTTTGATGCGGCTGGGTTTCTCCTGGTGGCTTTGACTGGTCCTGGGGGCTGCGTCATCTTTCGGGGAACTCAAGGCTGCGAATCTGTTTTTTAGCGGGATTCCAGGTGGAGAAATATCTCTTGTTTTTGGCTGAAACCTCTTTTGTTTACTTTTAGCAGAAGCGGCAGTTCTGGGTTCAGAGGTTTCTCTGTGCCGGAGTTTCTTTTGTTTTTTCTTCCTCGGAGAACAGGCTGGGGTTGATTTCATGCGTTTTAAAGCTGGCCAGTTTTCATTATAGTGCGGAGTTCTGCTGCTCAGACGCCTGTAGGGAGTCTCTGTGACACGGTTAGACCGACGTAACACCGGGCTGATAGGCTGTTCCCTGTTTGTATTTAAAGGTAAAGTTGTGTCATTTTGTCCATAATCAGCGTGAAGATCAAAATTAATTTCCAGACGACGTACCTTCGTTTCAATGCCCTCAATTCTGTGGAGCAGTTTTTCAAAATCCTCAGCTGAGCAAAAAACCATGATGATAAGTCCATAAAAAAGTAATCCAAGAAGAGATCCGGTCCAATACAGTAACTCCAGGGGCTGGGTAGATAAAGTAACTAAGAAAAAGTTAAGAAAAGAAAATAAGAAAAGCAAACAGCAAATAAAATAAAGTGAATGGATCTGGAGAGAGACAGAGAGCAGCTGCTCCTCCTTCAGCAGTCGCAGCCAAGAAGGCAAACTGTCCAACTGCTCGTTAATGCAAATTTCTAATCAGCCAATCACATGGCAGCAACTCAATATATTTAGGCATGTAGACATGGTCAAGACGATCTGCTGCAGTTCAAAACGAGCATCAGAATGGGGAAGAAAGGTGATTTAAGTGACTTTTAACGTGGCATGGTTGTTGGTGCCAGACGGGCTGGTCTGAGTATTTCAGAAACTGCTGATCTAGTGGGAATTTCATGCACAAACATCTCTAGGATTTACAGAGAATGGTCCGAAAAAGGGAAAATATCCAGTGAGCGGCAGTTCTGTGGGCAAAAATGCCTTGTTGATACCAGAGGTCAGAGGAGAATTGGCCAGACTGGTTCGAGCTGAAAGAAAGGCAACAGTTATCCAAACAGTTACAACCAAGGTATGCAGAAGAGCATCTCTGAACGCACAACACGTCGAACCTTGAGGCAGATGGGCTACGGCAGCAGGGTTTGTGTGTGTGTGCGTGTATATATATAAGTGATGGGACAGACAGATCCTGTCTGGTCCCATCTCGGTAAAGAGCCAGGTGGCTCGCATTGGACTGATTGCGGGCACCGGCTCTCCTGCCGCTCCATCTCGCCATCCCGCCACGATCAGTCCATCTTCAGACCTGGTGGGGTGCCCCAGGGGGGCCACAACTGCTGTTTTGTCTAACCCGTTTGTTTTAACTAGATGCTGGGCGTCGGACGTCTGGTTGCCGGGGCCACCACAAGAACGCCCACAGGGTTAAGGGGAGTTATCTTTATTTGGTTTGTTGTGTTTGCCATGCTTTTCATTATTTGCGTGTTTCCTACTTATTTTTGCTGTATGTTTAACTTTGTTTTTTTTGTATTTGTTTGCCCTAGGCCGTATGGGTAATTATTGTGGTTCACTCTTTGTAACTTGACTCTGATAACCTGCAAATCTTAATTTTTTATATGTATGTGTTAAATGAAATATTAAAATAAAGATTTGTCTTATTGGAAAGAAACGATCTGTTCCCTTGGTGATTGTCGAACCTATGGGCCTTATTTTACCCTTCTCTGGGAGGGGTTAACCCAGGGGGGCGTTGTTGCAACTTTGTATCCTTAATTTATACATACTAAGACTACCACTTGCCACATATATATACAGTATTAAATATTGTCAGTGAAAGGGGGTGTGTATCAGGTTTGTATTTAATTATTTATCTATAACTTGTAAAATTTGTATATGTGGGTATGTCAGAAAAGAGTTGCAGAAAGCAAGGGAGATATTTTAACATAACCAGAGTGATGCTCAAAGCTGTATGGGACATATCAAATACACCATTGGGCTGAGGTGCAATTTCAGGGAAATGCGGACAAATGTCCACTGGTGCGTAATCAGTCGGACCAATCAGAGGTTCTGTTGCCGAGTGAAGTTCAGCAAGATTGATGAATTGAGCTTCAAAGTTTAAATAGCTAAGTAATGTTAACTAGCATTGCATGTTAGCTAGCTCTAGCATGTTCTCACTAGTATCCAAGCAATCAGTATCAGGGCTGCCATCTCTCACGCATTTCACTTTCTTCACACGCCACACATCTAATCTCTCACGCAGAAGAAATTACATCGTGCTACCCACTCCCATACAGTAGGTGGCGCACCTTGCCGAACTCGTTTGCTAAAGAAGTGGAAAAACCAGAACAACCGGTAATGCAGGGGAACCGGAGAAGTGCCTGAAAACAGGTTTGTAAATGTAAGTCTTAATGTCTCGTTATTGTGTTCTCAACCCCTAAATAAAAGTTCTCCTACCGTAAAGAGCTCCAGACGTCATGTGACTCTCAGAGCTTCGCGGTGACGCTTCGCTTAAAGCAGATAAAAGCCTGGAGGGATATAAATGGACACAATCAGGGGTTGTTAGCAAGATCCAGATCTGGAATCTTCCTGCAAAGCACTATGCACCGGGAGAGTACGTGGAAACTTCTAATTTTAGCTTCCCTGATCAATGGGCAGCTAGACTGTCAATCAATCGTTGCTTAAAAAACAAAAACAAACTTACACCATAGTCTGTTCCTTGTTGTGATCACAAGACATGTAGACAGCAGCATGAAGACATCACAAAGATTATGATTGTGTAAAGTTCAAAGAGATGTTTACTAGTTATGAAAGCAACAAGACAGAAAAATCCACGGCAAGATAACTGCGGGAAGTTCAGTAAGAAGCTTAATAAAAGCATTTAAAATAGATAACGTTGAGGAAACGGTGTATGTACCTGATATGAAGTGGTCGCCACATAGGGTCGCCAACCGTCCCGTAAAAAACGGAATCGCCCCGCATTCAGACAAAATTTTACGTGTTCCGTATTGAGGTACAAAGTAAAGCGATTTGTCCCGTATTTCAGCTAGAATGGAAAAAAGACACAAAGCTGGAGTTATTCTGTCATTATGCTGCGCAGCATCTTCTTTCTCATTTTCTCCCCCTCCCCTCTCCTGTTGCTCCTTAAATCATGAAACTGATCAATGATCAGCTGATCGGCTTTTCTGTCGCAAGTCTCTTGTTTGTTTATTGGCCACCTAGCGCAGAAAGAGGAAACCAATGGATGTTGCGCTAAACAATAGCAGCATGTTTAAGCTTGACAACCTGCTGAAACGTTCCTGTTCATCAGAGCTGAACAGGTGACGGAGAAACATGAGAACGTTTTAGGTGACATGAATGAGTTGAAGGGAAGTTATGAACTGTTTCTGAGATACAAATAACAACAGGAATCTTTTCTACGTAGCTCTGTGCAAGGGGCGGCTCTAGCAAAGTTTTGGCAGGGGGCGAGGTAGGGCATTAACAGGGAAAGGAGGGCACAGATACATACTTTTCTTTCTTATTCTCATTTAAAACGTCTACCTTTTAATAAATAATTATCTGAATCTTATAACCAAAGTAGTCATCTGATGTTAAATGTATAGGAACCCATTATTGTATATAGTAAATATTAAGTCTAATATATACTCTAGTAAGCTATAGTACTTTTTTCCTTTGGGATGGTACCATCTGTGCAGTCTGGAATTCTGTCAAAGAAAGATGTTGAATCCATTTAACTATTGTAGAAAAATAACTGATTTATGTGCATTTGTTTTACACTTGCATTAAATTAAAGTTGAGTACGTCGATTAAGCATCATGAGGCGGAGGATGGGGGGGTGGTTCCTTATTTTTTTGCTGGGAGTTGGCAACCCTATTGCCGCATAAGCAGAAGCCTTTGCTCTTGGGGGTCTCACAGCATCATTTTAGCTGATCGCTAGTGCGTTTCATTGCAATAATCCAACATTTTCTGCTTTCTGGGTCATTGGGAATCTTGTTAAATTCTCTTCCCTTATCCCTTCCACATCTTTTGTGGCATATTGTTGTATCCACATCTGTTGTAGCATGTGTTATATATTTCTTTCTACTTGTTAACTTTTTCTTTTATAGCCAATGTTGTGAAAAGCATTTGAATGAATAATAAATATCTGGCATGCCAAGTTTGTAATTTTTGCAAAACCTAATGTTCTTCAGACAGTGCACGCCGCAAACCCCGCCCCCCCAAAAAAAATCTCACTACCACAGTTCTCCAAAAGTTGGCAGCCCTGCAGTATGATGAATTAGCTAAAATGCTAACATAAGCTAGCATGCTAAGGCTAATGCTAGCTAGCATGTTATCATTAGTCTTGAAGTAATGAGTAGAAAAAGTTAGGCAAAATTCCAAAATTAGCTAAAATGCTAACATGAGTTAGTATACTAATGCTAACTTGTATGCCAATGCTAGCTAGCATGTATTCATTACCCGCAAAGTAATCAGTATGAAAAGTTAGTCAAAAAGCAGAATTTAGCTAAAATGCTAGTATGAGGTAGCATGCTAATGCTAACTAGCATACTAATGCTAAAAAGCATAATGTTATTTAAGGGGTGTGAATACTTTTCTATGGGTCAGAATACTCTCCCAAGTAAGACAAAATAGGTCTGTTTTTAAAGCACAGGCAGCAATGTGCTTAGAAATGAATGGGCATTGTCGTTGCTGAAGCATTATGGGAAATGGAGTGGCCAGAATAAGGAATGTGTCTATTAAGTAAACTAATTTATAGAAGGACAGACGGAGAAACAGGGAGACAAAGTCCTTGAGGAATGCTGCTCTAGCAGTGCAATAGTCGCTGACAGAGACAGACAGACCGGGAGACAGAGACCTTTAGGAGCGCTGCTTTCGCAGTGAGACAGACAGAAACTCTATTTAACATTGACTTCAACAGTAGTGTAAAACAATAAGCTGCTATGATCTTAAAAAGGAAATGCTTTTATTTTGTAGAACTTGTTGGAGTCTTAATTTGAAAGTCCACAATGGATGTCAGTTAAGACTGAATGAGTATCATTAGTTATCAGTCCTTGACAGAGTGACAGACAGAAACTCTATTTAACATTCACTTCAGCAGTAGTGTAAAACGGGCTCTTCTCCAAAGAGACTGCAGGTGCACTAATGATTAACAACAGCTAGCAAGCTAATGGCAATGTTAGCATGTCAGCTAATTTTTGAATATACTTGGCTTTTCGTACTAATTGCTTCATGACTAATAATTATAGTCGAATTTTGACTAACTTTTCCTCCTTTTTTTTAGGTTATTGCTAACATGCTAGTTAGCATTAGCATGCTAGCTCATGTCAGCATCTTAGCTATTTTTTGAATGTTGACTAACTTTTCTGATTCTGATTTAACTGATTCTTTGGAGGTTATTGATAGCATGCTAGTTATTCTAGAATTACGCTGCTCTGGGTGGCTGCATGTTAGAATGGCTGTGTTGGCCATATATTGAGTTTTGATTTTTTGGACGTTGTTTCTTCTGTTTGAGGAAGATTGCATTTTTTGGACCTGTATACTTTTTAGTTTTTGGTGCTGTGAAGCTGGAAGGATTTTTGCTGTTAGTTTTTCACTTTTTGATAACTTGTTGTCATGCGTAACCATGGGAACAAGGTGGTTTACAGCCAGAAGCAGGTGATTAACATTGCAAAAGCTGAAATACCTGAACTAAAGCCACAAATCCCTGATGAGCTGAAGAGGAGAAGGCGTGGATGCAGAGCAGGAGCCAAAAGGAGACAGAGAAGGAGGAAGTTCAAACTATCTCTTCAATCGATCATAATGGGCAACGTGAGATCACTGGCTAACAAGATGGATGAACTCCAAACCCCTACAACACTGCAGTGTTATGTGTTTCACTGAGATGTGGCTGTAGGATTATATCCCCGACTCCAATGTCTCTCTGCCAGGCTTCCTGACTATATGAGCAGACAGACATCTGAAGACAAGCAAGAAAAGTAAAGGAGGTGGAGTAGCAGTGTTTGTCAACAACAGATGGTGTCATCCAGGACATGTTACTGTGAAGTGTCGTCTCTGCAGCCCAGATATTGAACTCTTGGCCGTAAGTTTTCGTCCATATTATTTACCAAGAGAGTTCACCAGTGTTATTTTGGCACTTGTTTACATTTCACCTTCAGCCGTTGCCGACAATGCATGTGATGTCATCAGTTCCGTTGTTTTATGCAAATGTAAAGGATGCATACATGTCCAAACCAAGACTTGCTCTGGGACGATCAGATTATAATCTTGTTTTTCTCTACTCAGAATACAAACCACTTGTCCAGAGGCAACCTGTGACAAAGAGAACTCTGAGAAAATTGTCACATGAAGCTTAGAGTGGAGCGCTCATTAAGTTAGAGAGTAAGATTGTCTCAGAGCTGGTAGGCAGTTTAGTTTTTAACTCGCCGCCACGGTCACATATTTCACTCTACTGAAATTAATTTTTGGTCATGTGAAAGCTGCGGACGTTGACATTCACACAATCTTTTCAAAATTCCTCTATGTCTCATCATTTTTTTTGTAAGCTCTCCAGAGCGCACAAATGCCGAACAATTCAGACCAGATTTTAGAAGATTCACCTATACTTTAACATGTAGGATTCTGTGATTTTCTAAAGCTTAGCCTTGTTGCAAGTCATCTCTCTCTCGTTCGTTCTTGGATTGTGAACGAGTTAGAGAGTTGTACTCTTCCATGATCGGAGACGAAACATAACTCTCACTGACGCTTCCAGAAATTTTCAGATACCATGTATCGGAAAAATACAGCGACTGTCACACTGCGAAAGCAGCGTTCCTTAAGGACTCTGTCTCCCTGTCTCTGTATGTCTGTCTGCCTGTCTTCCGGTCTATCTGTCTGTCTGTCTGTCTGTCGGTCTGTCAGTGGCAGGTGCGTTGCGAAAGCATCTCTTTCCAAGAACTTTTCATCCTGTTTCTGTCACTTTGTCTTGCCGAGTGTCTAAAGGACTCCCTTTCTGTCTCTCAGCGGAAGGCCGCAGTGGTCTGAAAGAACTTGGATAAATGCAAAGATCTGATACATGTACGGTTTTCAAACAGCGGGTGAATTTGCTTAGAGCGAGACATCAAAAACAACTCCATTTCCCATAGTTCTTCATCACTGACATTGAACATTAATTTCTAAGCACTTTGTGTAATATGTAAATGTAAATTGTTTTAATCAAATAATAATGCTTATAGTAATATAGTTCTATGTTGCTTAGTTGTGCATAAATAAAGGCCAAGGCCGTTGGAGTATGCAACCATCATGAGAATATGTAGTGCAGAGATAAAGGAGGAAGGAATGTTCAGAACAGAGTCTTCCATTCCTCCCTTATTTCTGCGATTGTTCAAGGTTCCAAATATTTCATTAACCACTGTGTTCTAAGATTTGATATTTATGTGTCATGATGTAAAATGTTAACACCCTGCAAGATGAAATAAAACTAGCCTGCAGAGCTCAGGACCCCAGAACATTTTCCAGACCATGACTGGGCAGCTGCAGGAGCAGACCGGAGTTCTGTATTGAGCTGTAATGTTCTCCTGTTGCAACAGTGAAAACTAGTTGATTTCAATGCCTCTTCTTTGACTTGAATACTTTATTATTTTATAGCTTAAAGTGTACTAGGGAGTCTTTCAGAACTCGGGGTGGTAATTTTGAGAACCACAACATTTGCTGGCTTTTTTTTTTAAACAGACCTCTTTTATCCTACTTAAGTATTCTACCACATAGAAAAGTATTTACACCCATTACATAATATTATGCTACTTAGCATTAGCATGCTAGCTCAGGCTAGCATTTAAGCTCATTTTTCCTTTTTGACTAATTCTTTTTGACTGATTCTTCAGATGCTAACACTAACATTAGCTAAAATGCTAAAATAAGCTAGCATTAGCAGGCTAGCTCATGTTAGCATTTTAGCTAATCTTAGAATTTTAATTAACTTTTTATAATGATTACTACGAGACTAATGATAACATTTTAGCTAGCATTAGCATGCTAGCTCATATTAGCATTTTGCTTCACTTTTCAATGATTACTTTGAGGCTAATAATAACATGCTAGCTAGCATTAGCATGTTAGTTATTATTAGCATGCATGCTCACGTTAGTGTGGCAAGGTGCACAACGAGGGCCCGGGCGGGATTTGATCCCCAGAGTCCTGGGTGAGAGTCACATGCGCTTGCCAGTCAGCCAAAGGGATATCCCTGTGGTCAAGTAGCCAGGGCGCATGATCAATCGGAGACACGGTAACAGGACCCCACACTGTCATATTACCATTTTTGCTAATTTTCTAATTTTGAGTAACTTTTCCACCAGATTTTTTGGAGGTTATTGATAGCATGCTAGTTAGCATTACCATGCTTGCTCATGTTAGCATTCTAGCAAATTTTTACATTTTCTTGTCTTTTTCTAATGATTATTTTGAGGCTAATGATAACATGCTAGTTAGCATTAACATGCTAGGTCATCTTAGCATTTCAGCTAACTTTTGCATTTTGACTAACTCGTCATACTGATTGCTTGGATACTAATGAGAACTAACTAGCATGCTAGTTAGTATTAGCATGCTAGCTAGCATTACTTCACACTGATCAACTTATAACTACTTGCTTCTTTTTAACTATTTAAGCTTTGAAGCTCAAGACATCAATCAAGGTACTGTACTTTTCCACAAATTGATCCTGAGAAACTGAAATCCTGAAACTCATCTGACCAAAACATGTGTTCCAGTTAAACTCCAGGGTGAAGTTTTTCAAACCCTACGTTTGTTAAAGTATAACTCCCTACATGCCTCCCAAACAACTGGTTTCCATAGAGAGTCCCTGAAGTCCATTTGTTGCTGCTTGTGCAGGATGTCTTTGTCTAGCCTAGTGACAAGAGGTCATGGCTCTTTGTGTCACATCATATTTATACTCCAGGAAGACAGAAAGTTACATATTACACATTAGAAGTTCCTAAAGCAAGGCAAGGTAATTTTATTTGTATAGCACACTTTCAACAACAAGGTAATTCAAGGTGCTTTACATGATTGGGGGATAAAGTAAAAACAGCATAAACCATTCACAGAACATATGACATGTAAAGCACATAATAAAGCATGAAACACACACAAAACATGATATATGAAAACATTACTCAAAGGCAGCTGTAAACAGATAGGTTTTTAGCCTTGATTTAAAAGAACTCAGAACTGAGAACGCCGATCAAGATTTACCTTTAGTAAAACCACAGAGCCAATACTGTCTTATTTTTTCAGGAAAAAATAACAAGAAACAAAAATACTATGAGTTCTTTGACTAACAATAATTTTCTTGAAATGTGGAGAACTTCTTGTGAAGTTCTGATAGCAACCGAGTTCTTGGAGAAACTAAAAACTTGCTGCTAAAATTTTTCAGTAGAAAATTCTCAATCAAAAACAAGAAACAACTCAGGGTCCAGACGGTCTTCTTTAGATGCCTTTTTATGATGACATTTGTGGTGGATCAGTGGGTTCACAGGGGTCAGGCTAGGCTCTGTTTGTCTGGCCCATCCTCCAAGAGGCAAAGGTCACCAGAGAATGAAAAGAGCATAAAGTCTTCACTTTCTCCATGAACACTTTTTGGTCTTGTTTTACTACTTATTAATGTCTGAGGTTGCTGTGTGTATTGTTTAATTATGATTTTTATTTAAATATAATAAGCTTTAGTAAGTAATAATAAAAGCAATGTTTATATAACTCTGATTCTTGTTCATGTGTAATAATCATGTATTTGTAAAGTTGTACTTGTAAAAGGGATTTTCACTTATATCTTCGAAAGCTTTAATGATAAGATTATGTCTTTGTTTAGACTGATTAATGAATATATTTAGAAAATACATGAAACTTGAACTGCAATGGACTGGCGATCTGTCCAGGGTGTACCCTGCCTCTCGCCCTATGACCGGCTGGAGATAGGTACCAGCCACCCCGCAACCCTGCATAGGATGGACGGGCAAAGATAATGGATGGATGGATGGATGGATGAAACTTGAAAGTAAAAAAGGCAAAGGTGGAGACAACATGCGGTGTGTGAAAATGGGCAAGAATTATGAGAGGAAACCATACCACAGAAAGAGAAACAAGGAGGAAAGACAGAAAAAGGTTTGCTTTAAAAAGGAAAAAAATGAAACAAATATCCAAACAGTTTTTTTATTATCTTGGGGTGTTTGAGGTGTTGAGGTGCTTTTTTTAAATAAAGAAAAGCCTGGGTGAGCTCCAACACATAATAAAATATTAATTGAGCCCAAAGCAAAAGTGCTTTTGTTTGTGTCATTGCTTCCTATAGTGAAAGTTGAGGGGTCAGAGTCCCATCTGCAAAATATTCATACATTTAACAAAAGTAAAAAAGTAAAAGTAAAAAAATAAAAATAACTTTTTACAGGGTAAATCTGTTTAAAATACAGACTTTTTTAAAGCCTCCACCAATAACAGCTTAGTCATAAAAATGTACAAGAATAAAATCATTTAATACAGTAAAGTAAATAAGTCAAGAAATGAAAAGAAAAAAAACTATATCTGGAATTTATTTAGATACCACAGAAACTATTAAAAAGAGAGAGACATTGTTATGTTTTGGAAAGTTTTGTGATAGAGGGATAACATGATAAAAGCATTTCTTTATTGATGCAACAGCTGTCCTTCAGTATGTCCTTGTCACTCATTAAACCAGGACAGGTGAAGCAGACAGAAATCTGCCGACAGACATGCACTTAATGAAAGATCAAACAAAAAGCAACTGAAAATCCCCAGGTAAACACAATGCAAGATAGACCACATGTGATTTCATTAACCGGAAAAGGAATTAGGTTCTGATAACAGGCAAATGAAATTGAATACTGTTAATACAGGGGGAGAAGATGATTGAGAACAAGCAGAAGTTAATGTTTAGTAACAAGAGGTAAACTACAAAGAGCACAAAGGCTGACTATCTTCAAGTGACAGGAAACAAGTTAATCTAATGAAGCAGAAATAATTGTACGTTTAAAAACGTAGTTACAAAGAAAAACAAGAAACAGAAATCATTTACTTTCTCTGGATAAATTTTAATGAAAAACCAGAAAGTTAATGCTAAACACTGAGACCTTCCCAACACTTAGACATATGTTTGAGACTCTCACCATCACCATCCAACCAACATTCCATTCAAGTTTTTTTGAAAGCTTAAGAAGTTGTCTCATTTCCTTTTGTATTTTTTTATTACAAGTAAAAGTGTCAACAAATACCTAAAGCCCCTCTCTTTTAGACCTCCTGAATTAGTTTTGACCATGATCCTTTGTTGCTTGTATACTGGTGTCAAACTGGTTCTCAGATCATTTGTTTTCTGAGCTCTCAGCCTAAATTCATGCAGGTATGGTTCCTAACATAATTTACCTCCATTTCTCAGAAATACTCTACATTGGCAAGTGTTGCACAACATTTAAGACAGACAGCTTTTATTTCCCCACATGAACTATAAGAACAGTTTATCCAGTCTAAATAAAAACGTTTCTTTGTCCTCTCTAAATTCTTCTTCTTTCAGACACACACATACAAGGTTCCTCACAGATTTCCACTATTTTTCCCCGTAGGGTTTACGTATACTACCTTTCCTGCAAGCAGAGTTTGCATACAGAGAGAAAGGAAGCCTGCCGTTTCCTGCCACGATGGGCCCAGTTGCTGTAAAAGCTGGAGAAGCTGAGCACTCTAAAATTGAGTTCTGCATTTGGGGGTGCCCAACAAACCACACTCCTTTGGTTGTTCAATTTTCTGACAACTTCAGAAGCTTGTAGTTTTCCATTACCATCTCTTAAATGTACAGAGATTGCTTCAAAAGAGCAAAACTATCTGGTGAGCAGCAGTTGTATGGATGAAGTACAATGAAAAAACAATGGGTGAACTGGTTTTACATGAAAGTAAGCAAACAAAGACTAAGATTATGGGTTGTCATAACCAAGGCTTCCACAAAGGCCTGTTCCAAGCTATTTATTCACATACCTTGTTGAATCTTTTGCATGAATGATTAAGGCAGTTCTTATTAGATAAGAGAGATTGTGAAACTGCAATAACTAGCGTCCTCCTGTGGGTAAATATGGTACACTTGAGTTCCATAACAACATTTCCTTACAGCATGAATGCCCAGAATATAAAAAAAAATACTTCATAACACTGGTTTTGAAAACATTCCTTACAGACAACTCCCTTACTTGCCCAAAAGATTGGGCTTGAAGAAAACAAAACAGTTAAAGCGGGTACTGGTGAGCATGACCAGGTTCCCTTTTAGGAGCCTTTTTATGCCCAAATGATTCAGGGGTTAAGTGGTTTATCCAAGAAACAATAACAAAGCATCTATTGTCAATATCCACTTATCCTTGCAGGGTTGGTGTGCCTATCTCCAGCAGTCATTGTGGGAGAGGAGGCGTAGACCCTGGATAGGCCAGCCGTCCATCACAGGATGCCACAGACATGCGCACACACTAATACCTAAGGGTATATTAGAGAGACCAATTAACCTACCAGTCATGATTTTGAACTGTGGTAGGAAACTGGCGTAGTAGGAGAGAACAGGGAGAACCGTACAGGGAAAACGCCATGCAGAAAGACCTCATGCCAGGATTTGAACCCAGGACCTTCTTGCCACAAGGCAACAGTGCCTTGTCACATCATCTCCACTGAAAGTCCCATCTGTTGGAAATTAAATGTGAAAAAGCAAATAAATGAGGGATGAATCAGGACTTTAGCTATGTATTGTACTTTACATAGAGTACAAAAACCTACATGAGGTGCTTTGTTGTGCTTTTAGAGGTAAATACTGCACTTATGTAACCAGTGCTGCTAAAATTAACCTCAGAAAAACAACATTCAAATATGCCTTTTAGAGGTGACCAAATAAAATGCATGAATGTATGACTGAAATCAGCAATAAAACTCTCCCATGTCTGAATGTGTTTCTTTAAATTTGTAAAGCTTAACTTTTCTCGCACTAATTTGTCTTAATTAAGAAAAAAAAGAAACGATTTGTACAATTTCCGAGTGAGAAATAATCACAAATTGTTTAACTAAAGGTAATATTCCCATTTGTGCAGATTTCTTCTTTCAGTTTGGTAAACAACACCAAAGCACTGGCAGAGAGCAAGCACAGCTACAGGCAATCCGCACAAATTACCTTAAATATTAACTAAGGTATGGGGCTAAAAAGGCTTTGAGAACAATGAATGTAGAGAAGGAGGAGTACCTAGTGGGGTTAAAGCACAGAAAAAAACTCCAGAAAGGAGGAAAAAGACAAAGCAAAGGTCAACACGAGCATTGAAGGGATAAGGCTTAAAGGACAGGACCTGAGCAGTGCAATCAGATGTGTCACACATCCACGGCAAAGTGGATGTCAGTGCAGCCACGGGAGACCGCTATAAGCATGTCACAGCCAATCTGGAGGGTTGACAAAGAGCTGCTGAGCTTTTAGGCAGCAGGGAGTGATTATGTCTCTCCATGTTGAGCCTTTAACAGCTCACAAGGCCCAGTGGTATTGCAGGGAATAAGCCGACGAAAGAGGCGGGGTGGCACTGATGGATTCAAAGATGTCTGAGAAGGAGCGGGTGGTTGACTGAAGCAATCTGTTCAGATCACCCGAGAGCCACAGTTGAGCTGAATGGTTGGCAGTTGGCTCTCAGACAAACTTTTAGCGCAGGATCTGGAAACTTTGAAGCCAATTCCTCACGCCTGTCACTTTACGGAACAGATGTTGGGTCGTAGATAAAGTACTTCCAAACGGTGGTTAGGTCAAGGGGGGGTCATTCATGCAATAAATTTCTCTGTGTGATGCCGCCATGTTTCCTCTGGGCTCCTGATGGTTTCTTTCCTCTGCAAACAAGTTCTCAAGAGCGGTTGGAGAAGGACCAACACTTCCACTGCTTCAATTAAACAGCTGTTCAAAGCTGGCCCCCAAACACTGGTGTTTACATGCAGCCAATAACCCGTTTAAAACAAGAATATTAGCAATAACCCGGTTACGCACGGCCATGTAAACACTGGCAAAAACCCGAATATTACCCCTGGGGTACCCTTTTCTAACCCGAATATTTGGTCATGTAAACGCGTATCGGCATATCCCTATCAAAAGGAACATTGATT
The DNA here is from genome assembly GCA_963556495.2 of Valencia hispanica. Lineage (NCBI taxonomy): Eukaryota > Metazoa > Chordata > Actinopteri > Cyprinodontiformes > Valenciidae > Valencia > Valencia hispanica. Next base: position 44,216,859 of record OY747709.1, on the reverse strand, counting down.
TGTGTTCTGCGCATGTTCTATTTGCAAGGAATCTTGATCTTTTGAGTAGAGGAACTTTTTGTATGTGCATAGAAGAACAGGAAGAAGAATCGGAAATGACGCATATTGCGTCTCAAGGTTGTCCCTACGTCCTGACGCTAACCGTGCGTCGCCGTTTACATCGGGATATGCCAATTGATTACAAATTCCATGTATACATGAGTAACTCTCTCGGGTCACTCATGTAAACAGGTCATTCCGAATGTTTCAGAAACCCGAATAGTGACCTTAACCCGACCATAACCCGAATATTGGCTGCATGTAAATGTAGTCACTGTTTCACTTACTTTTAACCCCTGGAAATAATGTGTTAAATTAATCTTAAAGCCAGCCTTCACTTTATGTACATTTATTATATAAGTGGAGGAAAAAAACAAGTTAAATTTAAATGTTACAAAATAAGAAGCGGCCCTCTTGTCACCACTCGATTAAATTCTAAATAAAAATAATTCAACTGAAGCATTTTTGATATTCTATGTTACTTTTCAACCCTATCGAGGAAATCTTTGTTAAAACTATAGTTTGTAAGTTATAAATTCTTTCCTGTTACCATGGGTTTCATATGTCACACAACACAGAGGTCCATTTCTCTTAGTCATTCATCAAAAGGGGAAAGACAAAACAACATGCCACCTGTGTTCATCTAGCCAATGAAGAAGTTGCTACTTGCCTGAACATGTTTTTATCTGCAGAGAAAATATGTAGAAAAACCCTCCATGTCAAATGTCAAGTATGGTTGAAGATCTGTGATGCTGTGGGCCTGTTTCGCTTTGAACTGCCATCATGAACTCTGAACAAAACAATCTGGTGGACTGTACTAAAAGTAGAGATTGGTCATCAGCTAACAAGACAATGTTCCAAAAAATATGGCCACACCAAGATAAAACGTGTTTAACCATGGACATCTCAGTCTACAGACTTTAATCCTTTGGATACATACAGAGCGTAATCAGCACTCTTAATGCAGCAGAGATGAATGATCAAAGATCCTCTATTTGTTTTCTAAAAGGCTATGGAAAACTCAGTAGAAGACTACGAACAGAGGGTGGGAATATAAATATCAACAGCAGGGATGCCAATACTCACTTATCACCTGGAATCTTGCTAAAGACAATTATGTCCTGACAATTTTCCCCTTTTATTAAATGTACCCAAAGGCTGGAATTTTCTAATTGTGGCATTCTGCTGATGCAGCAAAAGCTTTAAACACATCTTCACTAAAGTGGGGCTGCAGTTGGTTAGTTAACCTTCTATAGTTCTAATTCCTTTGTTGGCCACTTGGGGGCAGCAGAAACATGTAAACCGAACTTCTTCTAGTAACTGATGAATGTGAGACAAAAGTTGTGCCTATTTACACATTTACATGATAATGAGCAAACCTATGCAGTCACAACTGTTTGCTTGGTTGATGGTTCTGGTCGCACAGGTAGAAATATCCAAAATCCCAGACTGAAATCATTTATACATTGAATTGCAAAAATACACATTCCTGTTATTTATTTTTTTATTTTGTCACCTTGCAACCACAAACTAACTAACTAAATAAATAAATAATCTATTAGTTATATTAGCTCTAAAAATAATCCCACCAATGAGCCAACGAGAAAAGAAGCTGTTGTCAGTAGAGACGGGAACTCCTGTATATGTCCCATAAATAACAAGGAGAACCTCCATTAGACTATTTGATGAAATCTGGAGAATTTAGAGACCAGACCAATGCGATAAACTTGTATGCAGGTTTAAAGACTAGTTCTATAGGGTATAGTAGGTCTTTAAAGCTACAGTAAAAATTCCCATGGATGGTAAAACATTTGCAAATTTTGAGAATTTGGGCAGAATATTGACTTATAACCTAAATTCAGATAAAAAATGATGTTGTATCCACTTAGTTTATTATCAGCGTTAAATTCGCTGTTTTTCTGTTTTTCTTCCCAAGCATTTGTGTGTAATCGTGTCTCTGCGCTCAGTGGAAACTCATTTTCACTTGGGTTCAGACTAAGCTGGTCCACATCTCTTTGCAACAGAGATACAGCCATCTCTTCAGGGCACAGTGTAATTTTAGAGAGCGTGATAATTCCTTGAATCGAAGATGCATTCAGACAGTAATATACAGTCTATGATTCAGACACAGACGTGAAAGATTATGTGTCGATAACGCTACAGGACCTTTTCTGGAATTGCAGCTAAGAAAAATCTATATATATGTTTTTTACCTTGGTGATTTGCAGTTGCACTGTTACATTGTTGTGTCATCTGTAACAGCAGCAGTAAATTTAATTCACATTACCATTGCCCAAAACACTCATGTCAAAATCATGTCACAGTATCAGTTCATCCATGTTCAAATAATTTCCAGCTCTGAACAAATTCGACACAGGCAGGAGGTTTCGCTTACAGTTCACTTTGCTAATGGTGTCCCTCAGGGGTCTGTCTTAGTACCACTTATTTTTATTCTCTATACAATAATGTTGACAGTGATGCTACCACTGCAAATTTTAAATTTTAAGCTGATTATAGTAGAAAAGAAAACATACTCTCCATTTATGCATTATTTGCTTTTTACCTATGATAACCTCGCTATTCCTTTCTTTCTCCTGGAAAGTAGTCCAGGCTCAGTTCCTTTATATCCGTCTTTCCTGATGTCTCAACACTCTGGTCTGCTGGTCTTTGCAGTTGGGGTATTTTGCTTACAGTGCTGTTAAATGTTGCACAATAAGTCAGAAGGAGACGGAGATCAGCAGTGAGTAATATCTGGACACATCATTTTGCACCATGACAGCATTTGCCTTCTGAAGCTGAAGTACTTCAGTTATACAGCTTATTGAAGCCAAAGAGGGGATGCTTTTGACAGAACAATGAAAGGCATTTCAGAACAATGTCACTGTTTATTGTTTGTAAATTGCAATTGTATATAAAACAAAAAATGCAGAGTTTCACAATGATTTGAAACCATGCTAAATAATTGAGATATTATTCAGTTTCATCTGGGAAATCTTAAAGTTTTGATTTTCTCATGGAAAAGTTAAGAAGTGTATTAAGAAGGATGAATTCCCAAATTTAATTAAAGGCTTAAAGGTTAGATCTAAAAGCTCAGTTGAACAAATTTGTTGCATTAATTCTCCATTGTGTTGTTGAAAATGTTTAACATCCTGGTCAGGAGGCACGATGTTTGTGTAAACTATACATCTGGTTACCCGTTAATAATTAAGCTCCATCATATATTAGAGATCTGACTGGTCCTTATGTTCCTAACAGAGCATTTTGCTCTCAGACTGCAGGTTTACTTGTAGTTCCTAGGATTTCTGAAAGTAGAATGGGAGGCAGATCTTTTAGTTATCAGGCTCCTCTCCTGTGGAACCAGCTACCAGCTTTAGTCCGTGAGGCAGACACTGTTTACTTTTAAGGCCAGGCTTAAAACTTTCCTTTTTGATAAAGCTCATAGCTAAAGCGGCTTAGGTTATCCTGAGTTGACTATGTAGTGGACAAACTGACCACTACTCTCTGCTATTCTATGTTTTCCTCCTCTCCGGTTTAGCATTATTTGATGTTATTTCAACGTCACGTTCTCTTTGGTTTTTTCGCTGTGGCACCTTCCTGAATGGGGGCATCGGCTGAGCTACAGCTACCAACGATTTAACGTTTTTCTTCTATAGATTACGCACTTGGCCCTGTCTCTCAGTCCTTAACCCTGTCTCTCTCTTAGCTAAAGCTATTGGCTGAACTTTTGCTGTGACTAACTCTATGTGTTCTCTTTTGTCCTATAGGCTTTTAAACCAACTCAAAGCTTATCTGTTAAAAGGTGTTTCTCTCCAAGATACAAACGCTACAGAAGCTTCCACTGCTATTAACCTCTCAATATTTTCCAACATAGAAAGTATCTGTTCTCTCTTCTTAAACCCCCAGTCAGTCGTGGCAGATGGTCGTTCACATCGAGCCAGGGGGGTTTCTTCCAGGGGAGTTTTTCGTCTCCACTGTTGCAACATGCATGCTTAGTAGGAGGGATTGCTGCAAAGTCAATGACGCAATGAAAGCAATTATCTATTCATTCTTCTGGGTTTCCTTGAATTATTATTTTTATACCTGTTTGAATAATAATCTGAATTTGACGGCATTGTTTGAACTGACTCTTTTGGAGAGTGCCTCGAGATGACGTGTTGTGAATTGGCTCGATATAAATAAACTGAATTTTACTTACAAATTTTACAGACATTGGAAAAACAAAGTATACCCTCTTTTATTTCTGAGGTCCCCAACAGGTTTTAAAATTTATTTAAATATGATTTCAACTCTACAAAAACAAAAATTTTCCTTAGTTATTAAACAAAATTTATGCCAAAAAAAATGGAAGATTGGCTCATGAAAAACTAACATAGCCTAGCTGCTTGTATACGATTTAAGAGGGAAAGTCTCATCTTATAAGCTAATTAAAATCTTTGATTACAGGCAAGGATAGCGAATACAATATTACTACAAGAGAGAATCAACAACTCATCCAGGAGGTCACAAAAAACTCAGAACAGCATCTGAAACCATCAGGCCTCATTTTCCACAGTTAAGGTCAATGTCCATGATTCAGCAGTGAGAAATGAGATTTGGAGCCAAGATGATGTGCACTGATTGATGAAGCGTGTCAGGCTGTCAGTTTGTGACCTTAAGCTAAACACATTTGTGCAGCATTGCAATGATTTGACACACAGCAGGTCAACTTCTAAATGTCTCCATAAAAAAGCAAAAGCAAAATCAAGATTTAGCTGATTTTGCTCCCTAGTTTTTATGCATTAAAACCAGGGATAAAACTTTAGGGAGTAATTACTTTCTCACACAGAGGCCAGGTTGGGTTGGATTGCTAAGTTTCCCTTAATGAATTAGCACATTTTTTAAATGGGGATTTTGTATTAACCCAGGTTATCTTTGTCTGATACTAACTTTGATGAATGATCTGAAAAATTTCTGTGTGACAAAAAAAAAGCAAAAACAAAATAATTTAGTGTTGTCAAATACCTGCTGTAGTTATTCTTCTTCTATGTCTCCTCTGGCTAATTACATAATGACAAAGACAATAATCAGCTTTAATTGCAAATTGACAAAATATTCAGGGAGCCCAGATGTTGTCGATCATGCTGCGATTTAAATGTGTGGTTCTTTTTATGGTTTCTAACTTTCACACACGTGGCAACAAGTTTTAGCCGGCGATGACTTAATTTTTCTGGTTGTTTTGCAAAGAGGTCTGCATGAAATGTTGTCGACGGTAGGTTTTATAATTGGCGGTGAGCAGATCAGTAAAAACAGTAAACTCAAACTTGTGTCCTTTATCACGCTGACATTTAATTTGAAGTTATCACAAAAGTATTGATTGGTAACATTATCCTCCCTCTGCTTTGCATCGTGAGCTTATCCACCCCCTCATGGATTTACCATGAAAGTGATGGGAACCGAAGGGCGGGGCCCTGATCTCCAGCTAGCATCAGCTCCCATGCCAATCTGACATGCTTAAAGAGGAGGAAGTGATGGGTCTTCCTGTGCGCCCATCGCTATTGTGTCCCGTCCTTCATAATTAACCACCGATCACCCTCCCGAGACACATACAGGCGTAAAAATCTATGATCTCCCTCCATATTCCTCTGCTTCCTGTTACTTAGTTACCAGTTGCCATCATTATCCTGGGCCGCATCTGTTTCCATGGCGACCGTGCCCATTCTGTCGTCTCCTGGCTACCTCTCTGCAGCGACGTCCCGATGGCCTGAAGCCACCCCGGGCCTTGACCCGCAGCTCGGTCCCCCTGCCTCTCGGACCCTCACGGCTGTCACTGCGTGTTCACGTCCCGCTGCAGCCCCTCGTCGTGCCAGACCGCCCAAACGCAAACTTCTGGCTGCTGCCCGTGGCGCCTGACAGGACGGGGAGTCACAGTCAATAAATATGCAGTCGGCATGTGCAAAAGAGGCCATATTAAACAGAGGCGTCGGCCCACGATGTGGAAAAACAGCTAGAAAACTAAAAAGAAATTCCATTTGGGTTTTTAATTACAATCTTAAGATTACTCGGACTTCATCATCGTCAAAAGGAGCCGCAACAAGACAGTTAATAAAATGGTCTTATTAAAGGGTCACAGAGAAATTAACGTGTTATTTGTCAGTATGTCAAGTTTCGCAAGTTGTAAATGAAAACTGAAATCAGATCTTACTAAGAATGTAAAAAACAAACAAACAACACCAATGTTGTTTATTACTCATATGGATATTGTATGTATTTTGGTATTGATACTGATCTCAGAAAAACTCTCAATAATGTCAAAAAATGTATTTTATTGTGCAGTTTCTTAAAATTGAAGATAGCTTTATTTTATTTTTTGAATATATATATATTTTTTCAACATCTTAATTGATTTTATTGGCCATGTAAATGCAGCTTCATCCTATTTTTTCCAGTATCTGTGTAGTATTCAGTCTATCAGGTTATAAGATAAGAATATAGTTTTTGAAAGCAATTACTGAACAAGCTACACATTGGAAAATTAGAGGCATCAAAGTTGACAATTATGCTTTTTTTTAAACATAAAACTGACTTCAATACAAAAAATATTATTATTTAAGGTGAAAGTTTTATTTTTGAAATCAAAGTAAAACAAAAAAGAAGCAATATCAGTCCCCTCAGTATTACATGTTCACCAGCATGTAACTGGATCCGTCTTTTACAGGGGGTCCTGGCACAAAAGAGCTGCATTTTCCAGGTTCTCCGTTAGAGGGCAGTATAAATCAAATCGTTCACTCAGGTTTAATCCTGCTGACGGATGAACACACCGGGCTGAGCAGAGTGAACTTAACCGGGGTTGATTCGCCATCACTCCCCCTCAGAGGGTCTGCCTCTCATCCTCTCATTCAGAGTAACAGTCACATCTCTGTTTGTCTCTCAGTTTACTGTGAGGCCTCCCTCTCTCTGACCTCTCTTTGACTGTCCTAGGTGGTTACAGGTGGTTTATTTGTTTCCTCCCCATAAAACCCTAGTACAGGTTTAAATCTCTCATAGAGACCCACCTAAAGAGGAAGATAAGTACATAGGTATATGATGTGGGTTTTTTTTTATTTCCTGACAACAAAAGTAGTTTAAAACAAGCCTGTTGTTCTCTTGGTGTCCCATCATGAATGATTCTTTTTAAATTGTGAAGTTTTTACACTTTTCATCGTTTTAACCTGGAAGTTTTTACCCAGGCAGGGGCCAAGAGGGAACACAACCGTAGACATGGCCATGCCACCACAGAAGAAACCTGAATGAATGACAACTAAACAGAATTTGAAAATCCTGCAGATTTCTGAGATCAATGAATTTCTAAACATGTTTTTTCAAGCTTTCCAGCTCTAAACGGCTAAAAGGTTTATCATTTTGTAATTCGTACCTAATTTGATTCGTTATCCGTATCTGTTTGTATTTGCCTTAACTATGAGATTTATAAAAGGCTTTCAGCGTGTCCCGTTATTTGCTTTAACCCTTGTCACCTGAATGTACCAACCTATTATGTTTAAAAATGTATATTTATTATTTTCTTTTTATTTCAGATGGATTCTACTGGTAATCCCATAATAGCACATACAAAAAAAAAAAGGCAAAATTATGCAAATTTTGGCATAATTCCGTCAACTAGATCAGGGGTGCCCAATTCTGGTCCTCAAGGCCCGGTCTCCTGCATGTTTTAGTTCTTTCCCTGGCTCAGCACACCTGAATCAAACGATGGCTCATTAGCAGGCCTCTGCAGAACTTTGACATGCTGAAGAGGTAGCTGGACAATTTGAATCAGCTGTGTTGGAGCAGAGGCACATCTAAAACGTGCTGGAGACCGGCCCTTGAGGCCTGGAATTGGGCACCCCTGAACTAGATGATGGCAAATTGCTTGCGTTAAGAGGTGTTAGTTGTATACATACGGTACTTTGGCTGTGTGGTAGTTTTAGGCCAATTAGCAACAATACTAGTAACAACACAAAGGTTTAAGGCTTGCTCTCTCTCGCTCTCTTGCAGCCTGAATGAACCACAGGCATCTCAAAACATTTGTAGAAAATGTAGGTTAGGCAAGGCAATTTTATTTGTATAGCACACTTTCAACAACAAGATAATTCAAGGTGCTTTACATGATTATGTGGTAAAATAAAAATAGCAGTAAAACACAGACAAAGCATTTAAAGTAAAAACACCAATAAAGCAAGAAGCACACACAGATTCAAAAAAGCATTGCAAAGTATATAATGTAAGCATACACAAAACATGATACAACAAAGCATTACTCAAAGGCAACTCTAAACAGATACGTTTTTAGTTGTGATTTAAAAGAACTCAGTGTTTCAGCAGCTTTGCAGTTTTCTGGAAGTTTGTTCCAAATTAGAGGAGCATAGAAACTGAAAGTTGCTTCGCCATGTTTGGTTCTGTAGTTGCCTTTTAAACACTTTCTTTATATGTGCCTCCCCCAACATCATTTTATGCGCCCCACTAATACAGAAAACGTTTACCTCAGAAACACAGTTCACACTCAAAACTGTAGTCTTTAGTGCGACCAATCAGAAACAGAAGCAACCTTTAAGTTTATGACCAATCAGGGCCAATCAAGCTGACAAATGTCCAGCTCTGGTAAACTGTCATTTTCTCGGTGCAGCTAAATAAATACTCCATGTAATCCATTTGTATTTTTCTACCAGAGAAGTAGTTTCGGTTTAGTTTGAAGCGTGCTCAACTGAAAAACAAATAAATGTTATTGAAAATCCAACTCAGCATGAAACAAGATTCTGGTATTTTGTTTTTAAAGTAATAGTTACAAGGAGTGAGCATTACAAATGTTTGCAAGATACTGTATTTACACATAAGGCTTTTCTTTGTGCACTAAAAGATTAAATATTTGAAAATACCACGAGGTTTAGGTCAGATGTGTCCTGAGATGCTCTCTTCTCGCTAAATAAAAAACCTAATATAGTCACAAACGGTGCTGCAAATGTTTCTTATTTCTTTTAATATTTCACCATTAATTATTTTATTTATATTATATGCAATAAAGTCTGAGGTTTGCCCTGCCTTGATGCATTAATAAACACTGTGAGTAAATAATGTGTACATTTCAATGCAAGGCAGTTGTGTTTCAATGTTAAAGTAATGAGAGTTGCAGTGTAAAGGAAGAACCTCGTTGTTTGTCAAAGTGAAAGCTTGCCTAACCCTAACCCAGAATAAACACAGCACGAAATTACAATGCAGATTCTATCAATATCGCGCAAAGAATCTAATAAATATCTACAATACACAGAGGAACATGTGTGCAACTGCTTTTATTTACACTGACTTCACCTCTTGCAAGTACACATTTTACACGACCAAGAAAATGCTCCTTATATTTATTTCATGCAGGTGGCATCCCAAGGCCTCAAAATATAATACCAGTACCTGTCAAACACTTTATTATATATATATATATATATATATACAGGGTGGGCCATATATATGGATACACCGTAATAACATGAGAATGGTAGGTGATATCAAAGTCCTGTTTGTGGCACATTAGGATATGTGAGGGGGGAAACTCCTTAAGATGGGTGGTGACCATGGTGGCCATTTAGAAGTCGGCCATCTTGGATACAACTTTTGTTTTTTCAATAGGAAGAGGGCCATGTGACACATCAAACTTATTGGTAATGTCACAAGAAAAACAATGGTGTGCTTGGTTTCAACGTAACTTTATTCTTTCATGAGTTATTTACAAGTTTCTGACCACTTATAAAATGTGTTCAATGTGCTGCCCATTGTGTTGGATTGTCAATGGAACCCTCTTCTCCCACTCGTCACACACTGATTGCAACACAGGCATCCAGTATCCGTAGTTTCAGGTGCTGCACATCTCGTATCTTCACACCATAGACAATTGCTTTCAGATGACCCCAAAGATAAAAGTCTAAGGGGGTCAGATCGGGAGACCTTGGGAGCCATTCAACTGGCCCACGACGGCCAATCCACTTTCCAGGAAACTGTTCATCTAGGAATGCTCGGACCTGGCACCCATAATGTGGTGGTGCACCATCTTGCTGGAAAAACTCAGGGAACGTGCCAGCTTCAGTGCATAAAGAGGGAAACACATCATCATGTAGCAATTTCAAATATCCAGTGGCCTTGAGGTTTCCATTGATGAAGAATGGACCCACTATCGTTGTACCCCATATACCACACCAAACCATCACTTTTGTTGTTCCAACAGTCTTGGAGGGATCAATCCAATGTGGGTTGGTGTCAGACCAATAGCGGTGGTTTTGCTTGTTAACTTCACCATTCACATAAAAGTTTGCCTCATCACTGAACAAAATCTTCTGCGGAAACTGAGGGTCCTGTTCCAATTTTTGTTTTGCCCATTCTGCAAATTCTGTGCGCCGATCTGGGTCATCCTCGTTGAGATGCTGCAGTAGCTGGAGTTTGTAAGGGTGCCATTTGTGAGTAGCTAATATCCGCCGAAGGGATGTTCGACTAATGCCACTCTCCAGTGACGTGCGGCGAGTGCTACGCTGTGGGCTCTTGCTGAATGAAGCTAGGACAGCCACTGATGTTTCTTCATTAGTGACAGTTTTCTTGCGTCCACATTTGGACAAATCCAACACTGAACCAGTTTCACGAAACTTAGCAAGCAGTTTGCTGACTGTAGCATGGGAGATGGGTGGTCTCGTAGGGTGTCTTGCATTGAAATCTGCTGCAATGACCCGGTTACTGCGTTCACCAGACATCAACACGATTTCGATCCGCTCCTCACGTGTTAACCTCTTCGACATGTCAATGGCTGTGAACAAAGAGAAACTTGTAAATAACTCATGAAAGAATAAAGTTACGTTGAAACCAAGCACACCATTGTTTTTCTTGTGACATTACCAATACGTTTGATGTGTCACATGGCCCTCTTCCTATTGAAAAAACAAAAGTTGTATCCAAGATGGCCGACTTCTAAATGGCCACCATGGTCACCACCCATCTTAAGGAGTTTTCCCCCTCACATATCCTAATGTGCCACAAACAGGACTTTGATATCACCTACCATTCTCATGTTATTACGGTGTATCCATATAAATGGCCCACCCTGTATATATTTATCTGTTTAATTTAGAAATTCAATAAGTTTTAAAATGATCCATAGGTAACTGTAGCTTTGAAATGTAATTGTTAACGTGTAAAATATTATTCTCATTATTCAGTGAAATGGTTACAAGTTTGAAACAATAACGTCAGAACAGCCTCTGTCATCAAGAGACATTTTTAAAACTTGGAAAAGTCTCTCTGAGTCCAAAGAAGGTGTCTGGAAAAGTAATGGAATCAACTTGTCTCCTTCTTTGGTACAGTACTTGGCTGGCTTGAGTCTTACCTAAAGAACAGGGACTTCTTTGTTTCAACAGGAAACTTTTCATCAGAACGAACAGATATCACAAGTGGGGTGCCTCAGGGCTCCATCCTGGGGACCCTCTTGTTTAATATCCACATGCTCCCACTAGCCCAGATTATAACCAATAAGATTAGCTACCATAACTATGCAGATGATACTTAGCTCTACATTACGATGTCACCAGGTGACTTTGAACCCATCCAAACCCTAAGTAAATGCATAGAGCAAATCAATGGATGGATGCGTCATAACTTTCTGCAGCTGAACAGAAACAAAACAGAAGTAATTACTTTTGGACCTAAAGAGGAATGATCAACAGTCAGCAAACAATACAATACAGCTAGAAACTACTGATCAGGCAAGAAATCTAGGTGTAGTAATGGACTCAGATCTGAACCTCCAGGGTCACATAAAGGCAATAACAAGGTCAGCGTTCTATCACCTGAAAAACATTTCTAGGATTAAAGGAGTGATGTAACAACAGGAACTCGAAAAACTAATACATGCGTTTATCTTTATTCTGATTGGTTACTGCAACAGTGTCCTCACAGGTCTGCCTAAAAAGTCAATTAGAGAGCTGCAGCTGATCCAGAACGCTGCTGCTCGTGTTCCTCACTAGAACCAGGAAAGTAGAGCACACCACCCCAGTTCTAAAGTCCTTACACTGGCTCCCTGTAGCTCAGAGAATAGACTTTAAAATACTTTTACTAGTTTATAAATCATTGAATGGCTCAGCAACAAAGTATATTGAAGATCTACTGTTACTATAGCAACCCCCCTGACCACTCAGGCCTCTAATTCCAGTCTACTCAGCAGAGACTAGAATTAGAACCAAACATGGAGAAGCAGCTTTCAGTTTCTATGCTCATCTAATCTGGAACAAACTTCCAGAAAACTGCAAAGCTGTTGAAACACTGAGTTCTTTTAAATCACAACTAAAAACGTATCTGTTTAGAGTTGCCTTTGAGTAATGTTTTCATGTATCATGTTTTGTGTGTGCGTCTCGCTGTTTTTACTTTATATGCTTTGTCTGTGTTTTCCTGCTATTTTTATTTGACCTCTTAATCATGCAAAGCACCTTGAATCACCTTGTTGTTGAAAGTGTGCTATACTAATAAAATTGCCTCACCTTGCCTTGCCTTCTTGCCTGTCTAACGTGAAATGACTCTCACGTTACCCAAAGTCTGCTTTACAGGAAACAATGTGACATGGCTATTGGGAAGAAAGATGGAGAAACCAGCGAGGTATGACTGAATGACTGCTTAAATACTGTGTGTGAAATGGCAAAGGAACCAGACAGACTCCTGACTGCGCACACTCAGTGTTCTTTTCTGTGTTTCTCTGGCAGTGTCACAGTGCCACCAGTGGGCCCGGCGTATGTACTGCAGCATTTTAAGCTGGTTTGTTTGAATTCATGTGGACAAATGTTTTCCTTTATTGTGGTGCCGTTTTTACAGATTCTGTTTTTGAAACTATACCTGTTTTGTCTCCGTGTGGAGCAGGCCTTAATCAGACTAAACTTTACCTGTTTAAGGTCAGTTAAGATTACCAAAATTATTTGTATTTGCTAAAAACCAGATTAATAAGTTAGATTTCTTTTGAAAATTCTTAAACTTTCTCTAAATTCAGAAGTTTACGTACATTAAGATTACTATCCTTCATCATCATCAACTAAGTTTTCCGAACAATTTGGGAAAACTTGGTTGATGCTTTGTATATGTTCATTTTTAACAGTTGAATTAACTGGACATTCACCGGCTATTTCTAGATACCTGAAGTTGCCACATTCATCCGTTTAAACAATTATATTCAGCTATAGTCCAGCTATCATACAGTTCAACATAGGGAGAAAAGTAAACTGTGCACTGACCTAGTCCTGTTCTGATATGGGCTGAAAAGCCAATCAGAAACAAAGAAGTTTTTACTTCTAAAGCAAGACAAAACAACAGGTTACAGTTTTCAAATTCACTCTGGGATATGGACCTTATTTTTTAGACATGTCCTGTGGCCCAATGACATCTAAACGGAATAGTTTGGCCTCAATGATTCAATTCAATTAAAAAATACTTTATTCATCCCAGAGGGAAATAAAGTGTTGGTATAGCTCATATAATTAATACTTTAAGGAGTTGTTGTAGATGATGATGGCTGTGGGCAGGAAGGATTTCCTGTAGCGGTCTGTATTGCAGCGAAACTGAAGAAGCCTCCGACTGAAGACGCTCTGTTGTTGCAGGATAGTCTCATGAAGAGGATACTCGGGGTTGTCCATAATTTGATTGATTTTATGAATAATCATTCTTTGCATTATCATCTCCAGTGATTCTACAGTAGTGCCAAGAACAGAATCAGAACCTTTATCAGGTTATCACCCCAACAGATGATGGCTGAAGAGATTACACTCTCCACAACAGACTTGTAGAAGATCTGCAGCATCTTGCTGCAAACCTTGAAGGACCTAAGCTTCCGCAAGAAGTAAGGCAAGGCAAGCCAACGCAATTTTATTTGTATAGCACACTTTCAACAGCAGGGCAATTCAAGGTGCTTCACATGATTTGGTGATTTAAAAAACAAAAAAAACAATGGAAATTGAAAGTAAAAGAAACACACATTACACATGATACACAATAAAGCAAGAGAAAGATTTTTAAAAAAAGCAAGAGAGCATGAACACATTTCATACATATGACATCAAGCATTTACTCGAAGGCAATTCTAAGGAGATGGGTTTTTAGTCTCGATTTAAAGCAGTTCAGAGTTTCAGCAGCTCTGCACTCGTCAGGAAGTCTGTTCCAGATAAGGGGACCATAGAAACTGAAAGCTGCTTCTCCATGTTTGGTTCCGAGTCTAGGGATGTTTAGTAGGCTAGAGTTGGAGGACCTGAGTGGTCTTGGTGGTTGGTACCATGACAACAGGTCTTCAACATATTTTGGTGCTAAGCCATGTAATGATTTATAAACTAGTAGGAGTATTTTGAAGTCTATTCTCTGAGCTACAGGGAGCCAGTGTAAGGACTTAAGAACTGGGGTGATGTGCTCTGCTTTCCTGGTTCTAGTGAGGACGCGAGCTGCAGCGTTCTGGATCAGCTGCAGCTGTCTGATTGACTTTTTAGGCAGACCTGTGAAGATGCTGTTGCAGTAATCAATCCGACTAAAGATAAACGCATGGATGAGTTTTTCTAGGTTGTGTTGCAACATCAGTCCTTTAATCCTAGAGATGTTCTTCAGGTGATAGAACGCTGACCTTGTTATTGCCTTTATGTGACCCTGGAGGTTCAGGTCTGAGTCCATTACTACACCTAGGTTTCGAACCTGATCAGTAGTTTCTAGCTGTATTAATTGAAGCTGTGTGCTGACTCTTGATCGTTCCTCCTTGGGTCCAAAAATAATCACTTCAGTTTTGTTTCTGTTCAGCTGGAGAAAGTTATGGCACATCCATCCATTTATTTGGTCAATGCATTGATTTAGGGTTTGAATGGGTTCAGAGTCACCTGGTGACATTGTATTGTAGAGCTGAGTGTCATCCGCGTAGTTATGGTAGCTAATGTTATTGGTTGCTATAATCTTGCCTAGTACAGTCTGTTCTGTCCCTTCTTGTAGACGGTTTCACTGTTCAGTCTCCAGTCCAGTCTGTTGTCAAGGTGAACTCCGAGGTATTTATACTTCTCAACCACCTCCACTTCTTCTCCCATGATGGAAATAGTTTGTGACTTATCCATTCCTTCTGAAATCTACATTCATCTCCTTTGTTTTGTTCACATTCAAGGTAAGGCAATTATTTCTGTTGGGATTGCATTTATCATAAGATGAACTGAACAGACTGTTCGAAGACCACATTTCCCAGCAATCCTAGCAGTGACCCCCAACACACTCTTATTCAATGACCACCCACGGTGACATCGGCGATGACATCACGCCCATTTTGAATGTTTCTCCAGCTAGAAGTTCTTGGATGGACTACTGCTGAACAGAGGACATCTCACCGGTGAAGATTCTCTTTTGTTCTGACCCGCTGGACCGGGGAAGAACTCATTTCAAAACTTCGAAGTGCGCACCCCGTCTGCGTAACCAGGGTGCACGATATAAGAACTGTTCCAAGACAGTTCATTAGACGTCGATCCTGCAGGCCATCCAGCCTGCATTTGGGCCACAAGGTCCTTAAATCCTGTACAGGTTTTTTTATAACTCTTCTTTTTCTTGCTCAACTACGGACACAATTCGCTCTCCTCCTAGTGGACTGGACCTCCTTCAAGGCAAAGTAGGACTGAACCGGTTCATTTATACTAATATTGTGTCTGGGTGGAGATAAATAGAGGAAATAGAGTTTTAACAAGTTAGATCTTGGTCATTGTTGGTTTAAAGTGTTTTTAAGCGCTGTACCTGTTTGCTCATTTTTGCATTGCTGCACGCATAAGTGTAATTGCTGTCTTTGAAACTGTCTGTTGTATCCTGAGCAGATTACACCTTTCTTTCTTTTTCCTTCCTTCCTATATCTATCTATATATATATATATATACCCTGATATATATATATATATATATATATAAATGTTCCTGGAATCCAACAGGATGGTGCCCCTAAACTTGGTAATTTTTACATAAAATTATTAATTATTAATAATTGCCCTAAGCAATTATTCATAATTATTCATAGCCAAATCCTACCTATATGCGGCACAACATTTCTGATGGGAAAACTTCAATGCCTGAAAACACCCTCAACACTGTGAAGTACGGAGGCGGTAGCATCATGATGTGGGGGGTGTTGCTGCAAAAGGGATTGGTGGGATTAAAATAGATGGCATCGTGACAAAAGAACATTATGAAGAAATATTGAAGCAATGGCTCAAGATATCAGTCAGGAAGTTAAAGTTTGGGCTTTAGTTACAACCTGGGTTTATATACAGTCTATGGTTAAAAAGCAAACTCTTTTTCATTTCCTCCCGTTTAGACATGTGTTGAGCACGTCTTTCAACAAATCACATGGAGGAAATAGGGCATTCATGTCTGTCACGGAGCAGCAACAGCTTTAATTTAGACGTGTCTTTACAAACTGGCTTGAATCAGATTTTTTCGGATAAAGAAATCATTTATGTTGTGACTTTTTAAATAAATGGACTGAATGTAACGGGATTGAAATTGGACCAGCTTGTCTTTACGTAAAGTGCCGTCAGATTACCTTTGTTGTGATTTGTTACAGGATAAATAAACTGAAGTGATACGAACTCAATATAACCCACTAATTAGACTTCGGTAATTTCTTTCCTCTGTATAAAATTTGAGTTTATTCATCGTTTTATCACAAAGGTGGTCTATAAATACCATGGGTCTCACAAGCCTGCAGCACTGTTGCTATGGAACAGAAGCCCGAGGAGGTCTAAACTACAGCAACACTTCTGCAGCTTATAGAACCACTTCATTAAACCAGTGTGCTTTAGCTTGTGGTGTTGAACATGGAAAAGGTTGTGGGTTGTACTGTGTAATGCACATATCACAAGTTATGTCGACTTTTACATTCAGAAGTTTTCACTCGTGAATTTCAACAGCCAATTTGAGTTTGAATCAGTTGCAAAGTGAGTCTGCAATCACCTCGGGAGCATTTAAATATTTCAAGGATTAAGGAGCTAATGTCTGACAGTGATTTAGCAAAGCTGTTTCATGCAGATATCTTCAGCAGACTTGATGACGGTAACTGTGCATTTAATGGTCTGCATATAAGACTGATTGGACAGCAAGCAGCACAGGATTCAGAACAACGCCACTCGAGTCTTCACTAAAACCTTGAAAAGTGGGTCTCATCAGTTCTGAGCTCACTACACTGCCGGGGTCTTGTTCGACGGTGAGTTGATTTTTTTTAGTTAGCATTAAAGGATAGAGAAGTTTATGGTTTATTTTTTATTTTATGCACCAATGATCTGCAGACCTACTGTTTCTGCTGTTCTTTCAAATCAAATCAACTTTATTGTTTGCTAGCATTTAGTTGTCTGTATTATTAAACTCAAGAGCCGTGACATAAACTTTACACATTTTTAAAGGATTACTTTTTGATCCTAAGCATATTTTATCTTTTGTATTTTTGTTTTCATCACTTAAATGATAAGAAAGATACCTTTTATGTTTTCAAGAATGTGCCAAAACTTATTTCACTTCAAGAGCTATTATTTTTCTGAGCAATTATTTTCTAGATTTGCTTGTTGAAAATGGCAGATCAGTCTAATTTTGCCACGTTAAATCGTACATGTTTTACCCGTCGGGTCAAACAGTCTTTGACCCAATTGGGTGGTTCGTCATTCGGCTTTAAAGAAAATGGTAATTCGCACTAGAGTGTTCTGCAGTTAAACAGCATATAGCATCTATTTATTTTTACTTTTTTACAGCTTTTTCATTTTTATTTGTGTTCCTACCTGAAGTAAAAAGCCAATGTAATTCACATCAAACTCATTTTGGCCTCATCGGGGTAATCGCTTCAGAAATTATTGCTTTTTCCTCCCAGAATTCAAAACATTCATGTTGGGTTAGGTGGCGACACTAAATTGCCCCGAGATACTGTGTCCTTGGTTGTTTTCCTAGTGTCTCTCTGTTGCCTCTGTGATAGATTGACAACCTGTCCAGGCTGTAACATATTCAGGGTGTTTGGAAACAGGGTAATTTCGCAGAGCGACTCTGAACGATCCACTTGATCCAGATGAGTGTAAACACACACATGTCTGCCTGTTTGTTTGGAGCACAGGATTAGATTCTTTCATGTGGGCTCTCTCAGTGTGAGACAGTTCCCTGTGGCCCTCCAGGACAGAAGTAGTTCACCTCATGGGGATCGGAGAGCGCTCAGCGGGAGATTGTGAGCATAATTACGGCATCTTTGGCTCATTAGGAGTGAGGAGGCATGACCCTCTCTGGCCACAGGACTGACAGCTGAGGAGCACGCATGGTGCCACTGAGAGATGATCTCTGCTTTAAGGAAATCTCTGTGAGGGTAATCATACTTCTGCATGTCGGACATATTCAGGCCCCTTTATTTCAAAAACTAACTTTAAAAGCTGTCCTTCAGTTAAATACAAAGTAGCCAAAGGTTCAGGCTGTGTTCAAAATGTTGCATGCAAAAATCTGAAATAAAACCTATGAAAATGGTGCACAGGCACAGATTATTTTTGCACTGTAACAGGTTTATTGCGTGTGAGGCAAAAAGGAGTATTCATACTTTAAAAAAATGTTTTTAACAGGTTTTCTTCCAAGATTGTCCCATGTTGAGAGCTGAGAAAAAAGTGTCCCACAGCCTGAGGCTGCCACCACCTTGTATCAAAGTGCTGATGGATGTGCTATAGGTGGTGGCCGTGCCCAATTTCCGGGGTGGATAATCTTACTGGGATAGTTTAGATTATTTTATTATTTTGTGGTCCTGCTGAGAGTGTACGACTAGGTGATGTCCAAACTCTAACAGAAAAGTATTTCAGGTTTTTATGTTGAGAAACAATGACAAACATGACCCTATTTAAACATAAAAGCAAATTTCAAAGGAGGATTTCAATTATGATAGGAACAGAATCAAACCAACCAACCTGGTGCAATGATAAAAGGTAGAATTAACTGAGATTAACCACAAATGTTGAGTTGAATGTTTTGAGCCACACTCAGGTCTGGTCACTGCAAGAACTCAAGAAACCATTTAATTAGAACCAACTTGTCAACGTGAAGTAGGTAAAAAGTGCCATGTTATTGTTGATTTAAAGGACCCAAATGCAGCAAAAGTACAAAATAAGAATGATTTAATGACAGCAAAAACAAGAAACATGAACTCAGGAGGATCTAAGGTACAGCACCGGGGAAAACCAGGAACCAGACGCAAACGTTTGACGACGGACCAGCGAGTTGTGAAAGAAAGAGAGCTGTTTAAATACTGAGGAGGAAGTAAGGAAATGACAGAGAAACCTGAGGACCAATTAGTGGGAAGCAGTTGCAGGTGAGGGCAATAAGTCAAGATGGGTCAGGAGCAGAGTGGCAGGGAGACAACAGGAAAGGAACACAAATAAGAAACAGAAAACAATCCTAATAACTAAAGATAATATATCTAAAGAGGAATCTAAGGGGAACTTAAGGAACCACTGGAAAACGGAAGGAAGAAGTAAATTGGGAAACTATCTAAAGAGAAATAAACTAAGGAAATACAAATGAGAAGGAGGACACAAACTAATGGTGAAAAAATCTAAGAGCAAGTAGGGAATATGAAAACAAAAACGTGCCATAAAATAAATACCAAAGAATACATTAAAATGATAATTAAACCGAATAAGGAAAAGAACTAACTTCAAACACAAAACCCTAAGAACTATGACAAAAAGATCTCAAAAAGCGACACATCGGACACTCATAGACTCAAAAACAGGTAACAAGCAAATATGGAGATTTATCAGTCTGGAAAGGGTTGAAAAGTTATTTCGAAGCAGCAGCTTCACAGTGAGAGTCATTATCCACAAAGACAGAAAACATGGAATAGTGATTAACCTTACCAGGTCTGGCTGGCCGAACAAAATTATTAAAGTGAATCAACAACCCAGAACAACATCTAAAGCATTACAGGCCTCGGGTACCTTGGTTAAAGTCAGTGTTCGTGATTCAACAATAGGAAAGAGAGACGGGGCTAAAAAGGCAATCAGTGGGAGAGCTCCAAGGCCAAAACCACCGCTGATCAAAACTAATGCAAAGCTCTGTTGCACATTTGCCAACGATCCTCTTGATGATCCCCATGACATTTTTGGAAGGTGTGTCACACAGCAATCCAAAAAAAGAACATGGTACTGATAAACAGACATGGTGGTGTGATGTTCTGGGCTGCGTTGGTGCTTCAGAACCTGGAAGACTTGTAATAATTGATGGAACCATTAATTCTGCTATCAACCAGAAAGTCTCGAAGGAGAATGTCCGCTCACCAGTTTTTGACTGAAACTGACTGTGAACTGAAGCTGAAACCCAGCTGGACAACGATCCAAAGAACATCAGTCAAATCCTACAGTCAGATATAGATCCAATTAAATGCAGTCCAATTTAATAAAAGTTATTATATAATGGAGTCTGATTTAGCTGATCAGTCAGTCTGTGGAAATTGATCAAATGTTTATCTGTCTCCAGAAGCTTAGCTGGGGGCATTGGCTCGTTTAATTTCCAGCAATCCTTCATCCAGATAAATCATGTACCAGACGTGGAACTAGTGGTGGGCGATATAAAAGGTATAAGGTAGGAATCATTGAATTTAGCCAACGATAGCAATTTGGACTAAACCGGCCTACACCAATTGCGCATTTTGATGATGTCATCAAGCTGTCATCAAGGATAAATAGTGATGTTCAGTGTTCGTCTTTACACTAGGCAACATTTTGCATGTTTAAAATTTGTTGTTTTCAATTTAATGAAAAACAAACAAACAGTTGAACTTGAAGCATTTTTATTTCAGATATGTGCAGGTTTATTTTTGTGCGATATTTAATTTATAAATAAGTAACCAGGAAAGCAGACAATTTGGAACTTTGTTTTTTTTTTAAACAACATTTAGCTTTTAATTTATTGAAAATATCTTCATCTTTATGTTGTGAGAATTTTTGTGCTGCATTTTTTGAGAAAAAGTTTATAATATATTTTTAACGCTTTTTGCACAATACGTGATTTTAAATGGCATTCTAAACTTTTTTGAAGTTGTTGTTTGGCTGCAATGTATCTGGAAAGTAAGAATGTTCATAAACTCATTTTGCTTTTTTGTTTTCTTTAAGCCACTAAAGCCCCACCCTAGGTGGGGACCACAACATCCAGCGCCCCATCCACCTAGCGATCTCACACGCAAGAATCCCCCCCACCCCAGACGCCCCCAACCCCAAAAATCCCCACATCAGCAACAGTATCCCACATGACAAAACCAAGTGCCCCCCACCCCTACTAGGTGATGGAGCCGATCAAAGGAGCCCAGAGAGATTGATCAGATATGGAGCCAGAGGCCGTCTCAAGACCAATATGGTCCAACAAGAGATATTGATACTGATTATTATCAAGAGCTTTTTTTTTTTCCAGTTCAGGAGGATAGTTTTCTTAGCGATGCATAAGGCAATGTGAACCATTAGAACTGACTTTATGTCCATGGAGACATAATTTAAATTTCCTAGCAAGCAAACTGAGGGAGAATGTTACATTTCAGACACTTTGATAAATCCTCACATATCTGGCACCAAAAACTCTGAACAGGTGGACAGAACCAAAGTGCATGAATATAAGTATCCAGTATATTGCCTGTGCATTGTAAGCAAGTATTAGACATAAAACCCATCCTGAACATCCGTTGACCTGTCGAGTGTACTCTATGAAGGATTTTGTATTGTATTAATTTTAAACTTGGATTTTTAGTTATGTTAAACGTTCTTAAACATATCTGAGATCAGATGTTTTGGTCAAAGCTGACTGATAAATCCAACTCCCATTTTGAAATAGGGATGGCTATTGATTTATCTAATGCAGATAAGGTTTTGTATATTTTAGACAGCATAAACTAATTTGTACATATATAAAGAAAATAAAAGAATATATCGTAACAGATACCGTTGCCGCACATTCTTTAGATCATATCGCAATATAGAATTGAGGCCATATTACCCAGCCTTACGTGGAACCATTCTCTTTTAACAAGAAGTAGTCTTCAATACAATCTGGCAAGGTATGAACGGACACCTGCAGTTACCGGCTTGAGAGCTGAAACGCCATGAAGAAGACACAAACTGCCCTCTTCGAAAACATGGTAAGACACTCAGACGTAATGGTTGGTAACCCCTTCATTAGCTCAGTCCGGGGAAAAACTCTGATGAAGACAGAAGCACTGAATGAGGAGTACTTTCTGTGTAAAAGAAAACAAATAGAGTACCCAAAGTGAAAGCAAGAGCACCTGCAACTTCTCCATCTAGGAAAGAGACAAAAGCACTGAGTAGGAACATTTTCTTATATAGAAACGAAGAAGTTCTGGGCTAGGAATACTTTCTATGTATAAAAAAATCAGAGCGGTAATGGTAGCGATAGCTTTGTCAATGGCTAAGTCCAAGACAGTATACAGATCTAAATACACACATACTGGACCAGGGGTACATTCTGTAGGAACTAAAAAACAAAGAGACTTTACAAAGTTAAGTACAACAATAGCTCTTTCAATGTCTCAATCCCTGGAAGAGACACGGCTAAACACAGATCCGCTGAGGCAGGTGTACTTTCTACGGGAAAGATAAACAAACACAGTGGGCCAGGAGTATTTTGCATGTGTGAGGAAGACACACATGCGGCTTCTGCCGTCGGTCAGAAGCCGCATACAGAAGCACAGGGCCAGGAGTACTTTCTATGGGAAAGAAAACCAGAGAGTTCACAAAGCTAATGATAGCAACAGCTTTGTGAATTATTCCACATAAGAGAGAAACACAGCCAAGCATAGAGGTACTGAGTGATCATTACTTTCTGTGAGAAGAAAAACAAAAAAAGTATGGGGCGACTGTGGCTCAGTCGCATGTCAATCTGCCCCTGGGCAAGGCTCTTAACCCTTAGGTTGTCTACCGAGCTCTGTATTGGTGTATGAATGTGTGCGCGTTGTGAGTGAGAGAACGGGTGAATGTGGCTCCAGTGTAAATCGCTTTGAGCGGTCAGTATGAGTAGAAAAGCGCTATATAAGTTCCGTCCATTTACCATTTACACAAAGTACCAATCGCTCCAACAATTGCTCTTTCCAGGAAAGAGGCACGGCTAAACAGAAACGAACCAGAACTGAACTGAAGAATACCAGAGAAAGCAGCAATCACCGAAGAGGAGCGCATGTTGCCCATTGTGCCTATGGAGCTCAACACTCCCCCCTATCAGCCAGGCACTATACTTTCTGCCTCGTCCTTAGCATTTTTACTGCGCATTTATGGCCCATCCGAAAGACTAAATATTTCACACACATTTATTACCCTACCTCCTCTGACTGCATTTCACTGATTGTCAAACTAATTGTAAGCTTTATCAAAAAGAATGTCATAAACCTTCCATTCCACCTTCAGAAACTCTCTTAGCCACCAGTAATGTTAATTAGCAGAGTAGCTTACATGTGATGCAAACTGACAACCCGACTTGTTGTTCATTTAATTCAGCTGTGCAATAAAGTTTGACATAAATAATCCAGCTGCTTTGTGCAGCAGGTTGCTTCGTGCATTCCAGATAACGTCAACCCAAAGTTACCACATCGACCCCAACCGGGTGAATGAATTCAAGTGTGTAACCACAACGTGTTAATGCCTATAGCTTCATGTTTATGGGTCACAATCTAAAAAAAATCTAAAACGGGAACCACAGCTGAGTCGTAGATGAGTCTCACAGATCCTAAATCTGTGCACATACTTCACATCAGACAGGGTGACATAAATGTTTGCGTCTGAAGCCCAACAGTTACAGCTTTAACATAAATGAACTGCAGTGGTATTGAATGTAAAACCTAAAAGTGATTGTTAAATTTTAACTAATTTAAACATATAAATAAACATGTATTTATGCTTAAGTGTTTGTGTTTCTTTCCAACACAGTAGACCTGATAAGTTCACTGCTTACCAACTCTTTTACTTACTACTGTACAGTATTTTAAATCGCGCTCAAATGGCATCTTTGATGTAAAAACTAAAGTTACCTTCTCAAGCTTTACAGTTGTAGGCCTCTTACAAAATGTGCAGATGTCCTGACCTCGAAATTCCCCAAAAAGTTGCAACAGGGAACTTCTTGCGACACTTTTTGAGGAAGTGGTCCTTCGAGAAGGAGAATCTGCTGCCTGCTTGCTTTAGAGGCAAGGTTTTAGCGGAAGAATCCTGAATATTTGGGTCTTAAAGCGAATCTTTCGAAATTAAAGCAGTTGAAGAAATGCCGCTTAGGGAAGCTGTAGCTCAGCTTGGATGCAGGCCCGTCCTGCGTGAAGAGACAACATGATACCGAATGATGAAATCAAATGAAATAGCACGGAAAAGGTCTCGTTATTTCCCCCCACACCCCTCGACATATCATCCCCCTTTTCGGACAGACACCAAACACGGGTTTGAGCTCAGTGCTTGTTGCAGCTGAGGCTGTGTCTGGCTGTTCGTCATGCAGTCGAGGAGGGGCTTTTTGGCCCAGTGTACGGCCGTCTGAGTCAGGATGGAGCGATGGGGATGGGGCATCCCACTCACCCTCTGCACGGCCGGAGACATTGCTGCTCTGCTGTCATGGAAACAGCAGCAGTCACCACCATCAGCATGGGCCCGTAATGCACAAACACACACACACACAATGAGAACGAGTGTGTGTGTGTGTGAGAAAATGAGAGATTCTAAGTGTGCGGTTTTTCCCTCAAACATCTGCACACATTGAAATAAGACCAAAACACCCCAGTGGGCTGCTGAAGCCTTTGACATGTGAAAGTAACACACTGCTCTGTGTTTTTACATGCAGTTCTAATTTCTTTCTGGGACACACGGTCCACAGGTGATAATTCACGGCTCATACATGTTCTTAGGCTGTTTTTTTATTTGTTCATCAAGGTGTAAACTCCTTACGAGGAACAAGGATACTGCTTTATAACTGTCCCATGCAGTGCGTTGCAGAAGTATTCATACCCTCTATTAAATGTTTCACATTTTTTTTATCACACTACAACCACAAATGGTGATGTAATTTATTGGGATTTTACCCCACAGACAGACCAACACATAAATGTGTACGAGTGAGAAACAGGTGGAAAATAATGCATGTTTGTCAAATAAATGTGAGACATGGTGGTGGCAGACTCATGCTGTGGGATGCTTTTCTTCTGTTTGAGGGACAGTGAAGCTGGTCAGAGTTGAAAGGAAGATTTATAGGCAATAAAACCTGTTAGAGGCTGCAAAAACATGAGACTGGGGAAGAGGTTCACCTTCCAACAGGACAATGACTCCAAACGTTCAGTCAATGTTGCAGTGGAATGATTTAGATCCTTTTTTTTATGTTTGAATGGCCCAATAAAAGTCCAGACCTAAAACCTGTTAAGAATCTTGCACAAGACTTTAAAAATTGATGCTCACAAACGATTTCCATGCAATCTGACTGAGCTTGAATTGCTCTGTGAGGAAGAATGGGCAAAAGATAATTCAGCCCTAGAAGTGAAAGGCTGACATGCAACGCTTAAAGACTTGCAGCTGAAACAGAAGGTGGTTCTTCAACATATTGATTCAGACAAAATTAAAACCATATATCGTTTTCAGTGTTGGTCTATCGCATAAAACCCTATGAAAACACATTAAAGTTTGAGGTTGTAATATGTGAAAAGTGGTCTGAATGCTTCCTCGTTTAGTATCACGACTTTAGCCACACTTTCATGTTTCACCATCAGAAATTAGTGTTTTTCACCGGATACATTCTGCACCCCCCCTCGCTTTCCCCACCTGCCTCTGTCTCTAAATAGGACATTTTACTCCGCGTCTGCATAACGCAGCCTTTCCTGCAAATTAGCCAATAGTGGAGGTCCTCGTGTGCTTTCCTGTGTGTGCTGGGGATCAGCAAGCAGCGCAGCGCAGATCCCATTCAAACAGGTGTGAGGAGCAGAGACGGTCCCAGGTGGCGCATGTTGGTCGGATACGTGGCTGCAGCCTGGAGCCCACAGGCGCAACGGTGAGAGCATCTTTGGCGCTTTTCTGAGTGGCTCAGTAAAGCCGCATCCGAAAATAGTGTTGGCTGTTAGAAAGTAGGTCGATAGGAACTGAGAGCGACGGTTGTTTCCGCGCTTTTGTCTCTGTTCTTTGTTGTTTAGCAAGGACTGTGGTCTTTTTTTTCTTCTTCTTCTTTCTCTTCTTCACAGCCCACCCTTGTTGTCTGTGGAGCCTTTTTACGCACAGGTGGGAGATACCCGCTCAGCGAGTAGGACAGCCCCCCTTCTCTTCTCTCTCTGCTCCTCAGCGGATGATTTGAGGAAGTGACATTTTTTTTTTTTTTTTTTTTTTTTTACCTCTGCGGTTCGGGACAGCTCGGCTCCTCTGCAAACAGGTGTTCCGCTCTCCGGGTCACTTTTCACCAGGAAGCCGGCAGGAGGGGAGGCGAAGCGTCCCAGAACCTGAAGGGAGGCTCCTGGACTCGGGCGGGCCGGGGGAAAGGAAGAGAAATAAAAGCCTGAAGAAGTCAGCTTTTTTATTAGCCTGGGCTGCACCGAACGGGCTCAGACGGAGAGAGCGCGGAGAGAGAGACGAGAGATAGGGGGGCGATGGCAACGAAAAAGGCGTGCGTGGATGCGCCCAAGAGGAGTCGGAGTCCGGTCGTGCTGGAGGCGGAGATGTTCCGAGAATTTCAGGACTGGTGTCTCCGAACTTACGGGGACTCCGGCAAGACAAAGACCGTCACCCGGCGAAAATACAACAAAATCATGCAGACACTGTTGCAGAACGACGAGCCGGACGGGGTGTACGTGGACAACAGCCACATCAACGCCAAATTCAAATTCTGGGTGAAGTCCAAGGGCTTTCAGGTCGGGACCAACGTTCTGGGAGAGCACAACAAGAAGGGAGCGCCAGGGAAGCCCGTCCTATACGTCCCGGTCAAGTCAACGGTAAACTGTGTGCGTGTGCGTGCGTGTTTTTGCATGCGTGTGTGTGTCACGAACTGTCCCGCTGTAAGTATAGTTGTCATGATGCGGGCTGCACCCACGCACCCGACAGGAGAATAAAATGACAACTTGTGATGCTTTTGTGGTCCCGATGAATCGCCACTTTGTCCAATATCCCAACCAGAACAGCCCCGCACACTCTCCACTCTCATCCCCCTGCTGCCATAGCAACGCCGGTGCCTCCTGGCTATGGCAATTGTAAAAAAAAAAAGAGAGAAAAAGGTAGGCCATGATCCGCGCCTGTGAGGTTGAAGTCCTAACAGCAGCAGGCTGCAGGCAGGGAGATAATAGATTTTTTAATTATAAAAAAGAAAAGAAAAGAAGCATGTTTGTTTTTGCTGCTGTTCGTGTTTCATGCAGCCCGGTGTGGTGCGCGGGCACGTGGATGCAGAGGCATGTCGTTTGGGTCGGGTCGGGTCGGGTCGGGTCCGATCTGTCCGGGTATACACTCCTAAGTGTCTACACGGGCTGTACCGCCACTCTATAAAGTGACAACATGTTTTCTCTCTGCTGCGGGGCTCAGCGGGGGGTTTAAATGCCTGCGATTCATCAGATGACGCGCGGCCCGCCGCCACTGTCCCATCCAAACCCGGAGCTCGTGCTTTGGGTTGCCGTCATTCGTCTTCGTCTTTAAGAGCAGAGGATGTGATTCAAAACTGTCACGCATGAGACGTTTTCAGAGGATATGATGCCGTATTAAGGGCGGGCTGTGTTGCGTGTTGTCACCCCGCTCCTCATTGTCCTGGGCAGGATGCGGCTCGGCTTGACTCGGCCCCCCCTTGGCAACTCGTTGCTCTGGCAACACCTGTGTGTAGCCCAGGATAGCCTGCCCCTGCCGCATTTTATTATCTGGGTTACATTCCGACATCATAACCAGCCCGAATGAGACGGGAAAGCCATGAAATGCGTCCCGTGCTCTGAAGCTTTTTTGGTGTGTGGCTGTGCGTAAATTGGTTACCACATGAAAGGGGGGAACAAAAGGCTCTGCTCAGGACTGAGAGCGGCCCACGCCCAGAGTTGGTACTCAGACTTCGTGATAGGTGGTGATGTTTCTGTCGGGTCACATCCTGTCCCGCTGTGCGGCTGCACGGAGCGTTAAGGGTTAAATCACAAGAAAGATAAACATGTTCTTGATGAACTGTCAGCCAGTGCCTCGGCAGCCCTGTCTGTTCGGGGGTAGGGGGGGCTGCTGTGCCATCCAACACACAACCACCATTTTAAATAAGCGCTTTCGGGAATAATCCATCCATCCATCCATCCATCAGTAGCCTACAACCACCCGCTCCACTGGGACCGAGTCTCGGTGGACCTGAGAGCGCCGCAGCGCGTTTTGTGTTAACAAACTGGACCAGATATCGGCCCGGATTAGAAACTGAGCCGTTTGATTTGAGCTCAGCGGCTCTGATCCCTCCACAGGTGTTTTACCTGTGTGAATGGACGATTTAGATTTGGGCCAACTGCCTTCTCAAAACACCTCTAATCTCTGCAGGATATTATGTTTCCCTGTGGGCAGGTGTGCAGGTGCAGATGGTGCCTGAAATGTGTTGTTGATTGGCTTTTTTTTTAAAACTGTGCCTTTTAGCTTTTTTCTTTAGAAAATATAAAATCTTGTCGGACACACACACACACACACATATATATGTATATATATATATATATATATATATATATATATATATATATATATATATATATATATATATATATATATATATATATATATATATGTATGTCTGTATCAGGACCGAGTATTTCAGATCAATCGCCCTGATCTATGTTACACACTTTTCATGGGCAACATAAAGTGATTTGCAGTGCCTTTAAAAACCACTGACATTTTTCAAATATTGTCAAACCACAAACTGCTACGGATTTTATTGGGGTTTTCAGGTACAGACCAACACAAAGTAAGACAATTGTGAAGTTAAATAAAAAATATTAATGTTTTTCAAAAATAGTTTGACATGCTGTTAGATATACCCTAAGGACTTCCAAATTACCAGCTTTACCAGAGACATAGCATTCTTGCCTATTTCTTTTTTTTCTTTTAAAAGCTCAAGCTCAGTCAGATTTTGTTTTTGAATCTTGTGAGACATGGCCCGGACTTTGACTAGACCATTTAACTCATAAATATGTTTAGATCTAAACCACTCCTTTGTAGCTCTCTCTGTACATTTTGAATCCGGTTCACATCCCTTTTGCTTCCTATAAACAAGTTTTCATCCAGCATTGGCCTGTATTTAGCTCCATCTATCTTTTTCGTCAACTCTGACCAATGAAAGCATCCCCACAGCATGACATGATCAGTAGTGTCGGGATGTCATAATTTGTAAAAAAAAATAAAAATAAAATGTTGTTCTTGTGTGCTGTTTATTAATATTACTGCACTACTTTTTGTAACTGAGTTTTTTTTAACCTATAACCTATTTATAAACTTTTATAGCTTCTCCATAAATGTATCCCTGATCCATTTGCTCTGAAGGCAATAACAAAAGGAGGTGATTACAAACGCAAGATAATCTTGCACTTAACACAAAGTATCCCCACAGCATGATGCTGCCACTGCTTTGGAGATAGTGCTTTCATGTTTGGTGTCATCCGACCAGATTAATGCCCTCAAAATATTTGCTGTGTCCTCTAAAGCTTGTGGTTGTAAAAATGTGAGAAACTTATAAAAGTTGCTTTTTGACAACTGGCCTAAATAATAACTTAACACATACATTTTCTTAGATCAGGAAATCTGTTTACATCAGTTATGAATGTTTACACAAGAGGAAGTCCTGTAATCTGTTTTCCTTAAAACAAAAACAAAAAATCACAATGGGAGCCAGATCTCTAAAACAGACAGAAATTGGTATCTGCCTGGTAAAGCCTGATTGGTTCATCTCTAATGAGGATACGTTTTAAAATCCTGATAAGGATATTAAAACTGAGCTCATAATTAATAAAAACAAAGATATAAAAGTATATGAAACCAAAATCCATTTTTAATTTAAATTAATGGTATACAAGTTAAATAATGAAAGCAATAAAATAAACAATGGTAAACAAAATGGTACTTAAGATGAGTATAAGTTAATAAATAATGTTAGTTAGGCTTGTAAAGGTCTGCTGAAAGCCAAACCAAAGAGATGTGTTGGCTTCCTTTTAAGGCCCGTTTGACAACAGAAGAGGAGAAATATCTGAGGCTGGGTCGAACAAAAGCAGGCTGAGAAAAGCTCAGTTCCCCTAAAATAAAATGTATTCTGCTGTTTACTGAGAGGAGCGCACATGTTTTGCAGCTAATATTATAAGGCATCAGGGGGGGGGGAGCCTCCCCCTGACTCAGCTCCACTTGGGAAATTTAAACAACAAACAAAATATCAGCCAACACAAGCTGCTCCTAATGATGACTCAGAGGCCACAAATCAACCAATTTACTTGCATGTTCGTGCATCAGAAAACACGATTCCTGCTTCAGCTTCTGTTTGTGGCTTTTATAAATAGGCTGTCCTGGGCCAGTGGAAGAGTGACACGCAGACAGACGCACACACACAGACGCAGCGGTCGGTGGCTGCTCGCAGGGCTGCAGGGCCGGGGGCGTCTCTCTGCTCTCTGCTCGAGCACTGGAAGCCCCGCTGCAGCTGCTTCCAGGGTGTGCCAAGTTTCTGTATGGGGGCAGGCATGGGGCTAAATGACAGGAGGCTGGGTGGGGGTAGGGATGGATGCTGGCTGATGTGATGACAGAGAGGGTCTCTTCTGTGTGTCGCTGAAGCACACAAGGGCGACTTCAGTGTGCGGCGGGACAGAAGGGCAGGGCGCAGCAGCACAATCTCAGTGCTGGCTGCCTCTGATCAAGCCGGACACAGAAATATTTCCCCCTTTTCTCTCTGTGTGTTTTTTCCGTCCGTCTCCATCCTCCGGTGCTCAGAGAATCCACGCAGCCCTCGGTGTGGAGATGCAACCTCGTTTAGCTCTCATTATGTCCTGATTAGAGGATGCTACAGAGGAGGAGGGGACCAGAGACAGACACAGAGATGCACTACAGAAGTGCACACACAACGCGAACACAAGCCTTTCACCAAGTGTAGCCAATTTCAAAGGAAACACTTAAACGCCATGTGCATTTTCCTGTTGCTTTCTGTTGCCATGCCAACTGAAATCTGTAAAATGTTTTTCATTTCTTCACATAAAGAAACACGTCCTATATTGTTAGGCCTGAGGTGGAATGACCGACAGCTGCTCAGCCAATGCACAGAAAAATGCCCAATATGTTTGTTTATCTTGACTGATGTGTTTGTGTAACAAACAGCCCCAAACCGATAGTGGCAGATGGATGTGTTGATCAGGTAACTATTAAGCTGGAAGCAATCTATTTTGATTCAGTGTTTCTTTTTCCCCCCAAATTACCTTACACAGGGCTCCTGTGCGGTTCTGAAAAGTCTGGAACTGGTTTGTACCAATTTCCAGGTCTGAATAAATATGGAAAAGAAAACTGAGTGTGAAAAATGTTTAATTTTCCAGACTTCCTATTCTTCTTTCTAAACGAAAAAAAAAATCTACTAATACTTAATGAATGTAATAGTTTTACATTAATTTATAATAATTTAATTTATACATTTATAATAAACCAACATGCTTTATCTTTAGCAAAGCTGCACTGGTTTCCTGTTAGCTTCTGAATTGAGTCCAAGATCTTGTTGTTTGTTTTAAAATCACTCGTGGGCTGGCACCTACATCCTTGTCCGGTTTGCTCTTCCTATGTACCAACACTGTGGCTCAGGTCTGCTGACCACCATTTACTCCTCACCCCTAACGCCCGGTACAAATGTCATGGTCAGTGTGCCTTTTCCCATGCTGCTTTTAAGTGTGCTATATAAATAAACTTGGTATGGTAAGGTATCTTTATTTTGGCGCATCATATGAGCATTTTACCCATCAGTGTTTTTGTTTTTCACTTTCTAACTGAATTCACAATTATTCCAAAAAAGGAAAAAGATCAATTTCACTATCTTTTTGGTCTTCAGACAAGTTTAATTTCTGGTTGTACTGTACCTTTGGTTCCTAAACCAGGTCTAAAATGCACAGCAAGGCATTAAAATAGCTATTTTATGGAAGTTTTATAAACCAAACAAGTTTAGCAAAGTTCACAAGCTATTTTTAAAGGATTTGGAAGTAGTTTAGGATACTGATTTTGAAATAGAATTAACCTAGGTTGGTCCAGATGCCACAAAAGCAGTGGCCTTAATCCATAGTCTGAAGATCAAAAGTCCCTTTCAGCATTGTGTTGTTTCATTATTTGTGGAACCTACAGTTGTTAAGACTCAATTTATTTTCAAGAAGCTTCACAGGTAATGCCTTGCACTTAAATATATGGAATCTGATTTAAAAATGCAGAAGAAAATCAAAAAATTGTGACTGAAATAAGTGAGGACTTTAGTACTGAATGTGAAGAACTCTGTAGACTGGCATGCAGATGTGCCCTGCACAGGTTAGTGAGGGGAGCTGAAATGGTGTCCCCACCCTCTGTTTCAGGATCTGTCCCAGAGCCGCTGCAGGAACAGGGTCCCGAACTTTATCACACTCCTCACACCCTCTGCATGTACTTATTGAACTGCTACCAGACAAACGGTACCACAACATCAAAAACAGAACAACAATTACGCACTTTGTATTATTGCAATAACATTGTTTTTTTTTTATTCTGTTTTTTCCATATGAGATTCTCATGTGATGTGATTCAATTTTGTTGTATTTACACAAAAATTGTAAACAAGATTTTCAACATTGTGCAGTTTGCACAAAAAAACAGGATTTATTCCTTCTAAATTTAATACATAAACTTAGGTGAAAATATATATAAACACTGAATAATTTGATCATTTACCAATGCTTTTTACAGAGAATATTACACACTTTTACTGTTCTGCAGGTAACACAGGAAGTATCAAGCTAGTTAATTAGTCAAGCAATCTGCTCAGGTAGCCAGGCTATAGTGAGCTGTTAACAGACATGCCGATTGTAGCATTTCTATTATAGTTTTTAAACAGATCACAAAGAGTGGTGTGATGTGCGGTACTCTAATCCCTGGTAGATTTCAAGCTTTCTTTGAGGTCTGAGCTGCCAATTCAAAATCTGACTGAGGAGTATAACACATAAAAGTGAAATGAATGTCCTTTGATGGTAGTATTAGGATTGTATCCAATAGAAAATCAATAAATTACAATATTATCCCAATATACTCATGTATTCAAAATTATCCCAATTTACTCATGTAAGGTCAGTAGTAAAGTGCAGTGGTTAATTTATTTATAGACCAAAAATAGAGGGAGTGCTTAGTTTTGATGCATTTAACATGTTAGGGAAAAAGCCAATTTTTCAGTATTTCACCTGCTGATTGTGGGAAAATTGGCTAATTTCGAACTCTGATTGACCAATTGTTGCACCTTTCGGTGGCTGTTGTTTAGCTTCTACATCATGACTGACTATCTGTGTTTTTTTAAATCGAAACAGTGCGAAGCAACAGGTAGGGGAGGGACAGTGCTGTATTGGGCTACTATATGGTCATTACATCCAGAGAAAACTCTGATAACTCCAGCTCTTTATCTAGTGTCTTGCTAAAAGGACTGAAAGTTCCATGATGAATTTTTTTAGCAGTTTTTAATACCACAATATTTAAAATGTTGGTATTCTTTGATAGCAGTAAGTGTTTCATAACACTGATCTGTGGAAGATCCCAGAGAAACACTGTCTCTTGTTGTATACAACATTCATTTAATTGATTTGAAATAGCTAAGATAGCTAGCGAATAGCTAGGTTAACTAGCTAGCTAAGTGGCTAATTGGTTACAGCGGACCCCCGCCTATTTGTGGTTCAGTATTCGCGGGTTTTTCTATGGAATGTAACTCGAAATTATTAATGGAAAATCCTGACTGAAGATTTTTTCATTGACCATATATCTAAAACCTTTGAAAGAAAATGCATCTTGAGAAGCTGGAATAGGCACAAATGCTACTTGGCATGCTCCTGGGTGGTGTTAGCATAGCAGTGTCCTGGGAAAATAGCTTCTTCTTAAACAAAGAGGGGCCTGGAGTCCTTTAGGTGTTTTAAATATTTTATAAGCAGATTGGCCAGCTCAGCAAGACAAACCTTGCACCCAGAACTGTGCCATGCTCGAACTCACACCCACACCCTCCTATTCCTAATTTTATATCGTATATGGTAATCAAAGATTATCTTCCTCAGTCCCTCCTACTCAGTCCTGATGTCTGGTCTCACGAGGTTAAATCACTTCACACTGTAGAGGGTCATGATTGAGGTCAGAGGGTGCCCTGCTGATATCTGCTGCTTACAGACGTCTGTTTTAGCACTTTGATGATCTCTACATGACATATTCCCTAGATGCATTTACTAAAACGTGGCTAATCAAGTTTTTTCTAATTACTTCGAAATGTTCCCGTCACAGCAGCCAATCCAGGTACGGCCTTTTTTTCCCCTTGGCACTGATTGGCTGTACCCCAAAAGACCGGAAATAAGAAAGCCTATCGGTAATAGTAGTGATAAGATGGTTTCTATTGTTTGTATTAATGCATATAAAGATATATTTGCTGTTTGAACTATTAAAATAGGTAGTTTGAAGCATTTTTAGAGGGGATCTCAAGTATTTACGGATTTTAGCTATTTGCAGGCGACTGTGGCCCCCTAACTCCTAGATCCACTGTATTTAATTGCTGTGAAATGTGAAGATTTCCTATCTAGATTGAATTGAACATATTTTAGTCTATCGGTTTAAAATGAGTCCAGCTGAGTATTAAAATTTTTTTTGGGTTTTTAAAATAAATATTCTTATGAATGAGAATTACCGGATGAAAACAATTCTATCAGTACTGCCACAAAAAGAGGTTTTCCAAGTGCTGGATTTAAAATGGCCCCCTCTTACAAAAACAAAGGTCTGTCTTGGGACGTCCCCTCCTCGCTTAGAAATCACAAATGGCGGTTCCCAATCTTTGTCCTGGAAATTAGGCACCTAAACGTCGGCGCCTCACGTCAGATGGGATGAGGAACATCGTCATTATTATCTGATTAATTAGTCCGAATTTCCCCTGAGAGCCCGTCTTTTGTGGGAGGGCCGCGGAGTCAAAAGAATACTGGACCTATTATCCCGCAGCATTTGCATTAATGCTGTTTTTGCATAGTGGATCTCCAATGCTTTTGTCCTGCATATTTTTTTTACCACTTTGTTTCTTTTGGTCTGGCGGGGCTGATTAGGAGCAACACATGAGTTCCACTTTCATAGGTTTAAAGAGCAAAATGGGTTCACACCAGTTATGATTCAGGACTTACAAATTGAGGCTATGATAATCATTTTCAGTTCTTTCCAAATAGTTGATTTGAAATATTTTGTACCCTTCAACATACACTTAAACAAATTAGGTTGGGGGAAACATACAAATAAATTTAGCAGCAGCAACCAGATTTACATCGGGGTGTTTGCCCTTAAAGTGAAACTTTGTTGAAGCACCTTTTAAATCAAATTTAGCATTCGGTTTTCTTTTAAGAGGAGGAGGATATCTGCATCTTATTTTGGTCATATTTGCCCGCTCTACCTGGCAAAAGTCATCCAAATCTATTGAATTATGAATATGTCTCTTGTCCACAGTCCTTTTCAGGTAAGGGGGGGGGGGGGGGGGGACTTTTGTCGATCTCCAGCTGTGATCAGGTGAGAGGCGGTGTTCATCCTGGACTGGTAACTAGTTAATCACAAGAGAAATATAACAAAAAACAATGCAAACAGGCTTTTGGACTGTGAGAAAAACCTTAAGAGAGAACCTGTAAGAGAACTTGCAGAAAGGTAGCCCCAGAGCATCATGCTGCCAACACCGTATTTCACTGTGGCTATTGTTCTTTTACTGATGTGCTAATCATATCTTTTGGAATTGTGGCCAAAAATTTGAGAATGTAGCAAATGTTTTGCTAACGTAGCACATGATCAGCGCTTATTGAAGACTTGTGCAGCTCTTTAGTGTTACGTTGATCACATAAGTGACTCCTAGACAAGTTTCCTGTCTTGTGTTTTCATCACTTTTGGAAAAAAACGTCTAGTATTTGTCACTGTAGTTTTTATTCTCCTTCTCCTGACTGATACCTTTGTACGGCGATATTATTTTGTTCCTCTGTAACCTCCCTGCAAACGATGCTTTTAGCTTAAGGATACAAATGTGCGTATAAAATACTTCTGACAGCTTAACTTTTTTTCAGGTTAATGAGATTTACTTTAACTGATCAGAGATGTAAATTCTAGATGACTGAATGCTGAAACGGAATCTGAAGTTTTAGTTTAAAGATGCGAACATTTAGTATTTTGTCTTTTTTTATTTTCTATACCTTTCCTCCTGCGTGGACGTTCTGGCGACCTGTCCAGGGCGTACCCCACCTCTCGCTGTGAGAGAGGCGGGTTCAGACAATTGATGGATGGATATTTTCCCCCCTAACCGATTAGTTTGTTTTTTTAGTCGACTTGTACACAACATATGTCACATTGAAGGTGTCAAAAAGTTTGAAAATCATTTTTTCAATTGTCTGAATTTCATCAGTTTTAAATCCCGGGGGCATTTTAACAGGGGTGTTGTCCAGACGTGCTCTGAGAGTTTGCGTGAACTTGTGCAGTGGTGGATGGGTCGGCCCCTCTCTGGGACTCTTAAAGTTGTAGATGCATCAGTTTGAGAGCAGGGACTCTCCTCAGATTGATCAGGAAAGTTTATTTCATCTAGTCATGTTGAGCGTAAACTGTCTGTCTTGCTGTAGGTGCGTAATGAAATCTATACTGCTCGTGTGTGTGTGTGCTCGCACACAGAAGAGGGGGGTCGCTGATCGCCTGCTCTGTGTTTCCTACCTTTCAGCGCTCTCTCTGTTGCCATGGAGAGACCGTTCTTTGCTTTCCCATAGGAGGAGAAATTAACACCATTTTTAACTGGCCCCGGGGCCTCCCCCCCTCACACACTCGCAGCCCTTTAAGATGACAATAATCTCCCCACTGTCATTTTTTAATACCTCTGCGAGGCCAACGTTTAACGAACTGGGACAGAGTAATGATGGCCTGAAAATGCCGATGTGGACTCTGGGATGTGATGATGTATGAGGAGAGTCATTTACGTGCTGTTTTCCTTTTTTTTAAATTTATTTTTTTAAGTGGCGGTCTGGAACATAAACAGTGGCTGTCTGCGGGGGCCAGTGGGATGCTGGGGATGTCACACACTCCATCAAATATTCCTCCTCGTGGAAGCAACACAAAGCACACACACACTCACACACCTTTACGTGGGACAGTGAGGTCGAGCTCGGTGCACCTAATGTGGGTTTAATGACGGGGCTTTATGAACTGAAGCAGAGTGCAGTGTATGATGGTGAAGAAAAGGAGAGGGAGTGGTTTATACGTGCATGAATCTGTGCACACTGTGGAGGTTGATGGTCTCTTTCATTCTGCTTTCAGTCATAAAAACCTTTATGTTGCACTGTACTCCTCATGGCACACAACATAGCCTACACTCACAGTGGCTAGTTTTGATGTCACCATGGCTAACTGCTCAGGGCGGCGTGGCCTAAGGGTGGCACAAGCCCTCCAAACGAGCTTATTATTATGTCCAGTCTCTGCAGAACAGGCGGAGCAGTGCGATGTAATACTGTATAAGATTTGTTTTCTATCAAAATTAGGAAAGCAAAAACATGTTTAATTCTTTTACTTTTTACCTGGTCAACCATAAACTAAACACGCTATTTTAATGAAGCAAACAAAAATATTTCTTTGTAAAAAAAAGGGATCTGTAAAGCCAAGCTGCAAGCGCATGACATGCCCAATGTTTTTTAAATGTCCGTCGAAAGCCTTTGATTGGTCAACAAGCCAGTTCCTTTAAATTCGTAAAGTGTTCAGCGTCCGTTACAAAAGCGACTGAGGAGCTTTTATCATATTTGTGCACGAAAAGCTCTTATGAGTATTGAAAGAGGCCGGAGCTGTTCAAGTGAAGAGTTTTAGTTAAAAAAAAATAAAAAATAAAAGAAGTTAGTACACACTGTTGTTGACAAGAGACATGACTGTGGCAGGACCTCCCCAGAAAAAGCGCTGCTGCCCCCTGTTGTCCTGGCGGTGAATTGCTTTGCAAGACTCCCCAGGCAACAGAGAAGTCTGAGAGGAAAACGTCTCTGTGGAAACATGTGCGTGTCAGTGCAAACTGGCAGACAGAGAAGTATAACCTAGGCTTAAGTCATTGTAGATTACATACAATAGTACAAAACTCATCTGAATTCCGAATTTCATGATAATTAAGGTTTTTTTTGTGTATTTTTTTTATTAGTAATAAGAGTGGGATGAGGCTCACTCTTTGTTTGAAAAAGCCTGCTTTATTTAGCCGTGTTGAACAAATTGGTGGTCTATTTTTGAAAAAAATCACTGGATGTTTGTGGCCTTATTTGCTATGAAATTAAGGCCTTGTCCACATGTAGCCGGGTATCTCACAAAACGAAGATATTTTTCTACGATTTGGCCCATCATCCAAGCGAAAACACAGATTTACGGCATCGAAAACAAATCTTTCTAAAAACTCAGGCCGAAGTGAAGATTTGCGTTTTCTCCGTTTTAAGCGTTTGGGTGTGGACAGAAATAATCTGAGTTTTCAGCTCTGCGACGTCACAAAAATCCTCCGACATCACATGTGCGACCTGTGTTTACACTCAGAAAAAGCATTTATTCCCTCAGAGCTGTGTCGGCATCATCGATTGTCCAAGCGCTTTTTGCTTGCTTGTTTTTACAAGCTCAATTACTGCTCTATGTAGAAGTTAGAACATAGAAAATTAGACTGAGTGGATAGGATTTGGGGGGACTACTGCCCCCTACAGGTTTGGCATGTGTTTAACAACGCACTTTTGTGGTTAGGTGTGAGTAAAAAAAAAAACCCGACTACGTGCGTACATGGTCTAAAACAAAAGTGAAAAACTGTGTTTAATGAAATACAAATAGTTGTTATGTTGTACCTTTAAGATTCACATTAATGAAAATGTAATCCTTTAGAAAATATTGAAACATGGTTTGTATGCAGCGGGGCATCATTTTCAAAAAGTGGAAATAATCTGAGGGCCCCAAACAGATTAAGATACCCCTGGTGAAATATGAGATTCACGGACGTCCTTCTTATTCGGTGCTAAATTAAGGGACCATTTAACTTTCTATTGGTAATCTGAACCACATTTGATCACCTGCAAACCTGAACAAGATAATTAAACTGAAAAGAAATTCTTTAAAACACATTTTGAGATTCATGAAAGCAACAACAACAAAAGAAAGCAGTTTCAGTTACTTTTTTTATTTTTTTTAAATTAGGACCTCCTTAGATTGAGAAAAGCATCAAAAACGCACTGCATGGACTCATCAAACCTGCATTCAGTTATTCTTCACTGATTTTTAAAAACCACGTTTGAATCTTCAGGCAGAGAAGGATGGCCATTGATGGGGCAGAAGCAGAGACTTTCGTGTAAGAGCCACCACTGCACTGCACTGCACTGCACTGCACTGCACTGCACTGCACTGCACATACAGGAGAAACAAGGCTTTGGCCCATTTATGTGTTCATTAGCTAGTTGACAGATTTACTGGTGGAAGACGGGACTTTAAGAGGTGACCCGTTGTCACATCTGCAGTGAGATAATCTGAGTCATGAGGTTTGTTGACACAGCCATCTTTACTCCCCTCCTCTCTGAACACACACACACACACACACACACACGTACACACACGTACACACAACTCCCTCCTGTTAAGCTACTTATTGTTCAGCCTCCTCATGAGAATAAAAAGTCTCCATCTATCTGCTGCTTGACTTGGAAAAAAAGTTCGGTT
This sequence comes from Valencia hispanica, assembly GCA_963556495.2. NCBI lineage: Eukaryota > Metazoa > Chordata > Actinopteri > Cyprinodontiformes > Valenciidae > Valencia > Valencia hispanica. Next base: position 44,176,937 of record OY747709.1, on the reverse strand, counting down.
CAAATGCTTCGTTCCTGCCTCCCTGGTCTTCTGCTCGTCACACTCTCAATTTCTTGTGGGTCTCGTCTCTCCACGGCGGCGTGCCTTTGTGACCCGGCTGCTTCCCATGGAGCCCCCCCCCTCCTCTCTCACCGCCACCGCCACCTCCTCTTCCTGACCTGCCTGTGTGCAGGACCGCTCCTCTCTCCCTTCGCAGCTTCAGTATGTGTATATGTGTATATGTGTGTGTGCCAGCGGGGATGGGGGCAGCAGACTCAACCCCTCCAGTCTCCTAGCAACAGAACGGTTTGTTGCGGGACGGGGGGGAGAGGCGCAGGGGATGGGGGCTGGTTGTACAGTGGCTGGGGAGAGCAAAGTCCTGCGGGATTAGAAAGCTGGAGAGGAGGAGGAGGAGGAGGAAGGAAGGAAGGAAGGAGGGAGGGACAGAGTTTTGCTGTGCTGTTGGTGATTAGTGATGCTACCGTGTATCGTTTGCTCCATAAAGTGGCGTGCTGCTGAGGAGACTGAATATCTGTAACCCTGCTCAACATCTGTCCTCCTCTGAGATGTTGCGGCTACAGGCTCTTCCTGGTCCTAACACGCGTGCAACACTTAACACACATCCTGACCGCCTGCTGAGGTTTAGGGGCCAACGCTGCCATTCGCTGTTGACTTGTGTTTGGAAACAAGAAGCTCACTGATGCAGCAGGGGGGGCGTAACATTTTTAACCAGCATGGACATGCCTGTCTTAGTTTTTAGGTTATTACTGTACCTCCGTCGAGGAGGTTATGTTTTTCGCTAGGGTTTGTTTGTTTGTTTGTTTGTTAGCAAAATAACATAAAAATAAAAAAAAGTCATTTTCAGGAAATGTGTGCAATGGGACCAGGAACAAGTGATTAGAATTTGGGGGTGATCCAAAAAAGGGATTTTTGTGAGTAAATACTGAACTAATAATGATATCAGTGAGAATCCAGCTGCTAAAGGGATTTTTTCATGGTCAAGGAATCTAAAAAAGTTACATAAAACATTGGGAGGAGGGGTGCTCAGAGTGCTTTTCTAGTTATTAATAATATTTATTTTTATGTTTTCTAGTTTTATTTTTGCCCCCTTTGGATTTATTATTTACAGTTTTTTTATATTTCTTAACTGGTTTGACCATTTTCCCATTATTTTAAAATGTTTTTTCAACTTTTTTCTCAACTTTTTTCCTCCTAGTTTTGTAATTTCTTAATGAGATTTTTTGAAAAATCATACATTTTGGTTCGGTTTTTTCTAATTACTTGTTCCTGTTTTTTTCAATTCTTCTTTTTCCTCAAATTTAGTCATTGTAGCTATAATTTCTTCCAATCTATTTTTTTTAGTTGTTAATTTTTATCTCAGTTTTTATTCTCAGCTTTCCTCATTTTTTTTTGTTTTCTGAAATTTTTTAATTTTGTTTCTGCTTTTTATTCAGTTCAATTCAAATAAAAAATACTTTTTTATCCCAAAGGGAAATTAAATATTGTCATAACTCATATCATCAAAGTATCTTCAAAGAGTCGTGGATGCTGGTGCTGTGGTGCAGGAAGGATCTCCGGTAGCAGTCAGTTTTGCAACGAATCTGGAGAGGCCTCTGGCTGAAGTCTATTGCTGTATGACAGTCACATGACGATCATGACATGCTAAGAGCTCATTTTCTGGGCAAAGAGACAATATTTCATAGTAACATGTCCTGGATGACACCATCAGTTGCTAATCCACCTCATTTGTTTTTGCCGCTCCTCTTTAAATCTCTGTCTGGCCGTATGTCCACCTTCTCTCTCTGCACCCATGAAGCCTCTTTTTCAACCCCTTCTGGGATTTGAGGTCGTAGCTCAATTATTATTTGAGCTTTTGAGACACTAGTCAGCTGCTCCCAGTTGTAAAAAGGATTACCTTGTTGCCATGGTTATGCACCATAACAACATGATCATATTTTTATTGCTATTGTTTCCAAATGTTTTGCTTTTTCCAATTCTATGTCAGTTTTGTTAGCTTGTTCACATTTCGTCCCGTTTTATTTTCCACATTTTTCTTTGTGGCATATTTGTGTTTGTGTGTGCGTGATGATGTCATTTTCTGTTTAAAGACAAACCTACTTCCTTGTTGGTGATGGCTTGTTTCGTTAATGAGTTTAATCGTATCATACAGTGCAGGAGTGCCAACCAAAGCAAACGGTGACCATCATGAAGACCAAGTTTGGTCACAACACTGTGGTCGGTGTTGTTTTTGTAAAATAAATATATTTTAAGACTTTAAAAAAAAATCCCCAGTTTCCTTTGCTTATTGTCGAGGTCATTTGGTGATTATATATTCATCATCAGGCATCTATGGTTGCATTTAATTTATTTGTGGAAAGCTGAGCCTGGATCTTTAAGACCTCTTCTGGTTTTGTACACTCATTCCTCTTTTTTTGTGTGTGGTTTTAGTCAGTTTTCTCACAGTGAGATGAATATATTCAAGAAATCCCGAGAATTCTTTCTTTTTCCCCCTGCAGGTTCATTAAAGAAAGTTGCAAAAAGGGTTTTGAAGGTGCTGGTCTCAGTCTCTGACTCCACCGGCAAGGGTTGGTGTGTTGTGTATCGATTGAGGTCAGAGAAAATGCTCCCAGCTGAATATCCTGTGTGTATGTGGGATATTTGGTGGAGGGATGCAGCAGCAGCAGCAGCAGCAGTGGGGATGTGGGTGCACCCCACAGTCGTATGAGATTATCCAAATCCAGCGTGAATGGACCTGACACCATTGTCCCGAGCAGCAGCAGCAGCAGCAGCAGCAGCAGCAGCAGCAGCAGCAGCAGCTTTAGCGGTGGTGGCGGTGATGTCACAGGGGGGTGAATAAAAAGATGATGATACCTCCAACAGCGATAGATTACAGCTGTGATGAAGAGGCGGAGGGTCACTATTATTTCATTTATTATCATTACACGGAGGCCCGCGCTGACAGGACGGCGCGGGGTGGGGTAGTTCTCGTGGTGAGGCGGGGGGGAGAGAGCGAGGGGCCGGATTAAAACAAACCCGCTCTCTGTGAGCGGGTTTTAGTTGCCATGGTAACGATCATTACCTCGCACTTGGGAGAGCAGGAGCGAGGAGGGAGGAGAGAAACGGCAGGATGGGGGGGGGGTGTGTTGGTGGAGGGAGAAGGGGGGGGAAGAAAAAAAAAGACAGGATAGGAGGTACGGGATGAGGATAGCAGTTCGAAGAAAACATGGAGATGTTCAGTAGGGGTACCTTTAGGGGAGGGTGAGGGGGGAAAGGGACAAGTTCTTAAAATCAAAGCTTCCAACTTTCACCCAATCCTCCCAAAAAAATTCATTTTCATCTAAAACTAGTTTGGAAACACCCTGTGTTTGAAATATCAACATTTGGGAGAGTGTGGAAGACGAAGACGGGACCAAAGAGTTGCTTCAGAGGTAAACACGCAGGAGAGCCCCATGTGGTGGTGCTGCTGCTGCTGGATGGAGGAGCCTGTTGTCCTGGCGGTGTGTCACATGACCTTCTGCCCAGCACACCTGCCCGGGAGAAATCTGTGGCAGTTTCTATGGCGACGGGGTCAGCAGTACGGGGAGGCAGGATGGCTGCCAGAGGTGGTGGTAGGAGGGACTGCTGGTCTCCAGCCGGTGTCAGTGGTGTTATTTTTAAACATGGCAGAGATGAGGGGATGGTTGCAGACCCAGCCGAGGATGAGACTCCTCCAATGGATGGAAAGATGGGGAGGGGGGGTGAAGAAGGAGAATCTGAACTCTGCAGGAGGTTGGACACTTTATTCTGTCTGCAGCCACATGACCTATGACTCATGTGCCTTTAAGATTCTCCTTCTGTAGCTTCACATTAAACATCCCACAGGATGATTTACACCTGCCTGAGGCATGACCATAAACTGAACTCTTGTTTTTTTTTTGTTTGTTCACATTTTTCAGTGTTCAGATGGGAATTCGGCCCAGGACAACTCGTCCCTGAAGCGCGTCGCCGTTGTCGAGGACTTCTTTGACATAATCTATGCCATGCATGTGGAGATGGGTGCCGACCCGGGACGGGCACCCAAACACGCAGGGCAGAAGAAAACCTACAAAGCGGTGAGTACAAAACACCGGCCAGGCAATCATGTGGAACAAAAAAAAAAAAAAACAACCACACACCTATGTTCTGCTGCCTTTTGTCCCGTCCATGGTCCTCAGTTTGAGCGGTGCGTTTTGTTGCTGATGGAAAAACAGGACGGTTAAGCACATCCTGCCCCAGTTGGCTGCAGGTGCACAATTCAAAACAACATCCAGGAGAAAATAGGAGGTTGTCCATGCACACAAAATGTGCAATCTCCCAGCTCTATCTATTTGTCTGACCTACAAGATTTACTCAAACAGTTGCCAGCCAGCTCTAAATACAAACCCAGTTGAGGCAAAATGGAATTATATAAATTCAGGGATGAAATGCTGACCTAAAGCCTCTTTTTTAAAACACATATCTGCATTTGAAAATGTACAACGCAGAGATAAAGTGGTTGAAGACGGCTTTGCTATACAGCGTCTAAATAGTTGAGTGAATGTGAAAACTGTAAGATGTATATATATATATATATATATATATATATATATACATACATCCTGCCCCATCACTCCCCTACCCCCTACATAATCAAACATTATATATATATATGCTGCAGAGAAGCCACTTCTTTAGTGGCCATCAACAAGATTCTGGTATAATAATGGTTAGATATTTGGCCAATACCGTATCAGAAATTTTGGAGTTCATTTAGGGTTGATGGTTTTCATGGACAGAGGTTACTTTTTAAACTCTAGCTCATAAATCTTTAATGGGGCCATTCCACAAGCTTAATGCTTTCTCTATTCCTGGTACAACACCAGTTATCTGACCCAAACTGTCACCCTCAGCAGAAAAGGAAATGGTTGAGGTATTCAGGAACAATCCAACAGTCACGAAGCCTCAAGCCTATCATGAACTAAAGGGGGCTGGAAGATGAGCGTGTATGTGCACAGTGAAATGAGTCTGATATTAGCATGAACTGGCCCAGAAAGATATCCCTGCTCCTCAACAACGACACCTCCAGGTTTCAAAGGAATTGGCTGCTGCCTAGTTAGAGATGGCCAAATGTCTTCTGGAGAAAGTTTTTTACTTGAGATGAAACAAAGATTGTTCTGGGCCCCAATCACAACATGTATGTTTAGAGGAAAGGATTTCAAACCCAAGGACACCGTACAAACTTTCAAACATGGTGGTGGTAGCATTATGCTGAGGGTCCGTTTAGCTCCTATTTGTGCTTTTGCATTGCACAAAGTGGGTAGAATAAAGAATAAGAAGAACTATCTCCAACTATCTGCAAACACACATGAAAATTTGTTCTGGGATGGCTAAACAAAGCTAACATTAAGATTCGGCAATGGTTTCTGGAACTGTTTGCTTAAAAGTCGGGTCCATGTGGACAGATATCATAGCAGAATTACACCAAAAGCTTATTGACGAGCATGGGTTCGTACGATTTTCAAAGTTGTCTATCCAATTTCTGTTTGAAGTTAATGTATCACTCAACCCTAGAAAAACAAAAGTTCAAATTAATTCTTGAAAGGGCCAAAATTAATTAGACATTACAGCCCATTAAGGAGTGTATGTCAATATTAATTTTTATTTTATTTTATGGCATGTGCACCATAAAATAAAATTGAACAGCATTGGACCCCATCTATTCACTAATTTCTCCACAGAATGCAACTCCCAAATATTTGTGCAAAATTTGCCTATTTGTGGATTTATCTAAAACGTTTCAAAAATAAAAATAAACCATGGAGCTTGAGAAGCTTAAATACACTAATACAATGCTACTTGACATGCTATTGGCTGGTGCTTGAAAAGTAGCCAATTGAGGAGCGGCAGTCATTTTCAATGTTGCTATAGATATTAGCTTCTGCAGTAGAGTAAAGATGGTTTCCACTGTGCGTATTAATGCATATTAAGGTATATTTGGTGTTTAAGTATTAAAATAGGCACCTATAAGCGTTTTTATAGGGGGTCCCTCTTATTTACAGATTTTAGCTATCCGCAGACATAATTGGGGTCCCCCAGCCCCTATATATATTTATTCTATAAAAGCTCTGTTAAGTGTAGAATAATTCGCGTCAGCATTGTTTAGTCAATGTATTTTAGATTTTGACCTGTAGATGATCAAATGGGGTCCATGTCCTTTAAACACATTGCAATATACCTTTAATTTAGCAGCCCTCATGCTGTCCAATTGACTGTACCACCCTGGTTGGTGAGCCTCGTCGCCCACATCAAGAACCACCACTGAAAGATGGGCAACATCAACTTTTTTGTCAAATTAAGTTGTTGCACCAATCTTCTTCTCCGTGCGAATCTAATGTTCCCGGATGATAGATGAAGGTTATAAAGCTTTGATGGAAGACCAACAGTTAGAGTATTATCAAGATGCAAACCTCTCCAACCGTGACGGGGGCCATTTTTAATCCACCGTGGGGTCGGCTGTGAACCATATGATATTTCTTCACGTTTAAAGCAGAGGAAAAGACCAGCTCTGGGAATATAATGTTTCATTTATAACATCAGGAGTTACCAGGGTAACAACCAGCCAACGTTCCTAGAAAAGTACTTGTCATGCTTTTTTTGTGCCCTATTGTCCATATTTCTGGAACAAAGGCAGTCTGTTTTAATGAAAACACAGAGTTGTGGCCTTATTGGTTGCATGTGTTACAGATCTTTGTTTATAGCCTCAAAGGTGCAGATAGAGTATTGGGGTTGTTCAGGGTACCCCTCCTCTCCTTCTACTCCACCAGGAATTAAAATGGGGTGGGGAGAAAAAAACATCCTCCTGCCCTGTAGAGAGGTCCTGTCACGTCTCATAGAGTGTACCCTTTTGAGGAGGCAGCATCTCTGGGGCAGGGCATAATATGGAACTGTCACTGTGGCCTTCTGGGAGGTGCACGCTCCTCTGGGTGGCCTTTCCCTCTCAGCTGCCTCAAGGGGCCGAGAGGGGAGGATGGGGATGGAGGAAGCGAGCTGAACGGGATGGTGGGCACCCCCACTGCCTTCTCCATGGTCACGTGAAGGTCGCATTTTGCAGGAAAACGCCAGAGGGGGTGATGTGGGGACGGTGGCAAAGCGTTGGAGAGACAAACAGAAGAGAAGGAGGTGCACCTGAGGTGGCAGGAGAGAAGACCAGGAAAATGTGGAGGAGAGGAGCTGGAATTGGGCCATCGGAGGGTTCCAGCTCCCGCCTGAAGGGAGGATTCCTCCTCGTGTCATGTTGAGATAACACCTAAATCTGAACCCCGACTCTCACACGTGCAAACCGCACATAAAATAAAAGCCTCCTTCACACACAGCTTCAGCTCATCCAAAATAACCCTCCCTTCTTCTCCTGTGCTTGCTCCCCCGGCGCAGATAGCTGAGACCTATGCCTTCCTGCCCAGAGAGGCGGTGACACGGTTCCTAATGAGCTGCGGAGAGTGTCAGAAAAGGATGCACATTAACCCCAGCACCGCAGAGTTCAAAGGTATAAGCACACACGTGACCTGCCGAGGCATCATTAAACACTGCTATGTTTTTAACACCAACCAATTATTTTACATAACGACACAGATATTACTTAAATACGTTGCAATAAGTCATATAACCAAGCCACTCCAACTTATAACCCTTTTTACTCTGTTAGGATGCCTTAACAGCACAAAGTGTAAGTTCTTCATCTTCCTGTCGGACATAAAATGAGCTGAAATGATCTAATGTGTTTGAATAGTTTCTGAATGGAGCTCCCATTAAATGAAACATGTGTATATCCATCACTGACATGATGTAACAAAGACTCAAGAGGATTGGCTCCCTGGGATTGTCTGAACCCCTGAAACATGATCGCAGAGTCCCTCTAGTGGACGGAGTGGGCACTGCAGATGGCTACCGCGCCATTGTTTCTTCCCATGTGTTACAGAAGGTTGAACTTCTGCATGAAATGATTCAATGATTCAAATTGTGCTGAGTGGCGGCCTCTTTAAACAGCTCTAAGAAAACCAGCCATCAAGGCAGTGTTTCTCTATCATGATGTGAGATTTTAGATGTTCAGCAGCGTGGCGCCTCTGTTGTTGTTTTTTTCCTTATTCTTTTGAGAAATTTTAGACGTGAGCAGGTCTGATCTGCAGGCAAAACAGTTTCTTTTTGAGTTATTCTGCTGTATGGTTGCACAGTGTAGCTTTCTCTTGTCAAGCCAAAGAAAGCAAAGGTTTAAGTCCATTTTGAAGTAGCTTTGGCCTTAACAAAAATATCATTTTGGTTTCTTTCTTATAATTACATATTTTCTTACTTTCTTACATTTTATATATTGATTACAGCCAATAAACTTTAGAGACTTTTGGAGCATTTACAAGTAAAATAACCAAATATTTAACGAATTAATGAATATTTAACCTAAAAAGTAGTTTTTCCACCCTTGGCAGAAGCAGTTTTGTCCCATACTTCATTGCAGAGTTGTTGTAATTCAGTCACATTGGAGGGTTTTTAAGCATTAATAGCTCATTTAAAGTCTAGCCAGAGTATTTCAGTTGAATTTAAGTTCAGACTTTGACTAAAACCTTAATTTTGTTCTTTTGAGCAATTCGATGGTAGGGGTGAAGGGCTTCGGATTGTTGGCGCGTTTTCACTATCAGACCTTCAGGGTAATTTTACCGGACCTTCACGATTTGCGCGTGTCTCCACTTCACCGGCCCGGGCCGACAGGGCCATTTTTGGGACCATTTGAGGAACCAACAGAGTACCTGTGTGGGGGTATGTACTCGGAAATGGCCTGGTAGAGTAGCTGGGTTGGAGCTGTGATTAACTCACGCTGATTGGTTGTAATTCAGAGGGAAATGAGCAGACGTCGGCAAACAACCGGATTTCTAAAATAAGAAGAGTTGCTGGCGAAGAAATTTATAACAACATGACAAACAGAAACACGACTGCAGACCCTGCTTCTTCTTATGTCGATCTCTTGTTATTTCTACTGCTGTGGGCGCCTTTTGGCGCTGATAAGTGACGCTACTCGCTGCTGAAATGGTGGTGATATGCTGATGTCTTAGCTAATTCCTTAAAGGACCAGTTTTGTATGGAGACATGACAGCTGAGAGGAGCAGGCCAACAGATTACCCCATCAGAAAAAGATCCTGTTACATTAAACTGAAGTTCCGATAATGGAAACTCTCCTTAAGTGTGCTTAAGCTTAAGGTCTTGAACTGGACATTCAGGATTATTTGAAGAAGACAATTTATAGATTACCTTTGTAAAACTAATACCAGGACAAGTCTAATTATGCAAATGAACCTGCACTCCTAGGAGTGTTCATCCAGATCTTTATAAGCTGTTGTGGTTTCTGAGAGGAAACATATCCCCAACAAGAGGGCTGTGAACTTAAGGTGTCAATCAAGATGGAGAATGGGGGGAAATGCAGGTTCTGTCATGCTGTAGGAGGAGGAGGACCTAGCTGATGTTAGAGGAGAATAAATTTAATGAATGAATGGTAAACTTACAATAATGTTCAGGCAGAAACACGCAGAGAACACAAGGAGGAGGATTTGGAGGGCAGAAAGAATCCAGCAGAGATGGGGAGTGATCAGAGAGCTTAAGTGTACTAAGGAGTGGAAAATGGTAAAGAAACCAGGAGAGACAATCAAGGACAAACAGATGCAGGTGGGAGAGCCGTCAGGGAGATGGAAAATTAGATGCAGCTGGGAACAGGAGGCAGAGCGGCGGGAGGAAAACAAACAGAGGGAACAGAGGAAGGACAGGTAAAACACTGAGCAGAAAGAGTCTCTAATAAGAGATAATAATTCTAAATAGTGATAATAAGGCGGAAACAAACACAGAGAATCAAACTACAAAGGACCAGACAATTTTTTTTAAACCAGACTCAAAAAAATTAAAGCGGAGGAGGTACAACAAAATAGCAACTGGGATTTTCTCAGATTCCCTCCCCCCAACATTTAATCTAAAAAAGTTCAAACTTTTTCTGAGGATTGTTTCACTACTCCAGAGTCAGACTCAACTTCATTGGCTGAGCTTGTCTGCACAAATAAGGAATTCGACTCTGGTTTAATGTGCTCACAGCCCATCGACATCAAGTATAAAAATAAAATTAAAAGAAGAAATATGTACATATGCACTGCTCAAAAAAATAAAGGGAACTCTTAAACAACACAATGTAACTCCAAGTCAATAATACTTCTGTGAAATCAAACTGTCCACTTAGGAAGCAACACTGATTGAAAATCAATTTCACATGCTGTTGTGCAAATGGAATAGACAACATGTGGAAATTATAGGCAATTAGGAAGACACCCCCAATAGAGGGGTGGTTCTGCAGGTGGTGACCACAGACCACTTCTCAGTTCCTATGCTTTCTGGCTGATGTTTTGGTCACTGTTGAATTCTGGCGATGCTTTCACTCTAGTGGTAGCATGAGACAGAGTCTACAACCCACACAAGTGGCTCAGGTAGTGCAGCTCATCCAGGATGGCACATTAATCCAAGCTCTAGCAAGAAGGTTTGTTGTGTCTGTCAGCGTAGTTTCCAGAGCATGGAGGCGCTACCAGGAGACAGGCCAGTACATCAGGAGACGTGGAGGAGGTCGTAGGAGGGCAACAACCCAGCAGCAGGACCGCTACCTTTGTGCTACCTCTGCCTTTGTGCAAGGAGGAACAGGATGAGCACTGCCAGATCCCTGCAAAATGACCTCCAGCAGGCCACAAATGTGCATGTGTCTGCTCAAACGGTCAGAAACAGACTCCATGATGGTGGTATGAGGGTCCGACGCCCACAGGTGGGGGTTGTGCTTACAGCCCAACACCGTGCAGGGTGTTTGACATTTACCAGAGAACACCAAGATTAGCAAATTCTCCACTGCCGCCCTGTGCTCTTTACAGATGAAAGCAGCTTCACACTGAGCTCATTTGACAGATGTGACAGAGTCTGGAGACGCCGTGGAGAACGTTTTGCTCCCTGCAACAACCTCCAGCATGACATTTGGCAGTGGGTCAGTAATGGTGTGGGGGGGGCATTTCTTTGGGGGTCCACACAGCCCTCCATGTGCTCGCCAGAGGTAGCCCGACTGCCATTAGGTACCGATATGAGATCCTTAGACCCGCTGTGAGACCATATGCTGGTGCGGTTGGCCCTGGGTTCCTCCTAATGCAAGACAATGCTAGACCTCATGTGGCTGGAGTGTGTCAGCAGTTCCTGCAAGAGGAAGGCATTGGTGCTATGGACTGGCCCGGTCGTTCCCCAGACCTGAATCCAATTGAGCACATCTGGGACATCATGTCTCGCTCCATCCACCAACGCCACGTTGCACCACAGGCTGTCCAGGAGTTGGCGGATGCTTTAGTCCAGGTCTGAGAGGAGATCCCTCAGGAGACCATCCTCCACCTCATCAGGAGCATGCCCAGGTGTTGTATGGAGGTCATACAGGCACGTGGAGGCCTGTATGCACTACTAAGCCTCATTTTGACTTGTTTTAAGGACATTACATCAAAGTTGGATCAGTGAGTAGTATGTTTTTCAACTTCCATTTTGAGTGTGACTCCAAATCCAGATTTCCATAGATAATTTGTGTGTGATTTTGTTGTCAGCACATTCAACTATGTAAAGAAAAAAGTATTTAAAAAGAATATTTCATTCATTCAGATCTAGAATGTGTTATTTTAGTGTTACTCTGGCTGAGAGACAACGTGGAGGAAGAAACTGTCTCTGGAGCACCAACCCAAAGTAAAAGTCTAAGACATGTGTGTCCAGGATGTGTGGGGTTTGCAGAGATGTTGGCGGCCCTTTCCCTGACCCTAGACCTGTGCAAGTCCTGGATGTAGGGAAGGTCAGGCCCCTTTACCATCTCTGCAGACCTGATTATTCTTGCAGTCTAGTCTTGTTCTGTGGATGAGTCAAACCACACACTGATGGACGAAGACAGGACAGACTGAATAATAGCTGGGTAGAAAATGACCAGCAGCTCCTGAGGCAGGTATGTCAAATGTCGTATTCCTCTTTTCAAGCTGCTCCTGAACAACAAAAAACGTCAGAAGCGTCTTACCTGAGGAAAAAGAAAAAAAATCCTGCAAATTTTGCATCTCATTTGGAAACCAGGATCCCAGAGTCTGGAGGAACAATGGAGAGGAACACAATCCAAGATGTCCAGTGTGAAGTTTCCACAGTCTGTGTTGATTTGGGGAGCCATGTGATCTGCTGGTGTTGGTCCACTGTGCTTTATTAAGTCCAGAGTCAAAGCAGCCGTCTACCAGGACATTTTGGAGCACTTCATGCTTCCTTCTGCAGACGAGCTTTATGGAGATGCTGACTTCATTTTCCAACAAGACTTGGCACCTGACCCCACTGCCAAAAGTACCAAAACCTGATTCAGTGACCATGGGATCACTGAGATTAATTAGCCAGCAAACTGGCCTGACCTGAACCCCATAGAGAATCTAAGGGGCTTTGCCAAGATAAAGATGAGAGACATGAGACGGAACAATGCAGAAGAGCTGAAGGCCGCTATTGAAGCATCCTGGTCTTCCATGACACCTCAGCAGTGCCACAGGCTGATAGCATCAATGCCACGCCGCACTGAGGCAGTAATTGATGTAAAAGGGCCCAAACCAAGTATTGAGTATATATGCATGATTATACTTTTCAGATGTCTGACATTTATCTATTTGAAATCCTTGTTTTATTGATTTCATGTAATCTAGTTTTCTGAGATTTTTTATTTGGTGTTTTCATAGGCTGTAAACCATATTCCTCAAAATTACAACAAATAAACGATTGAAATATATGGCTTTGCATGTAATGAGTCTATATCATATATTAGTTTCACCTTTTAAGTTGAATTACTGAAATAAATGAACTTTTGCACAATATTAAAATTTTTCACGTTTCACCTGTACTTCTTAAGTTGCAGCATGAAGTAGAGTCTCTGCTGGGCCTCCTATGTGAGAGGACGATCTCAGGTCCCGAGAAAGGGTGGTTCCTAGGAACCGGAAATGATCAAGAGTAGACACACTCCTGTTGAGGGTGGTGAGGGTAGGGACTTTGGGGTGGGGTGTTCAGCTGCTAAATAATACAGTTTTGCCTCAAATATCTGATTTACTTCTTTGGTGCAAAGTAAATTAACTGACTGAAGATCCTCCAGGGGGAGGGATTTCATCTTTAAAGTATTTTGTCAATGTAGAGTAATTGACATGGTTCCTTCTGTGTTCATTAAAATATGTAATCGTGTGTGTTTTTGATGCTTTTCTTTGTTAGAAAATGACCGACCCACCTCCCTGGTCCCCGACCTCATTGACTACAACATGCCTCTTACTGCCACCTACCTGAAGCAGATGAAACTGCAGTGCATGACAGCCACTGAAAGGGTAAGTGCATTTCTCTGTGACAGGATGTGTGCAATCCAAACTGTGGTCATTGGACAACATGCCACCATGCAGCAAAATGTATATCCTTACAAATCTTTAGATTTATATTCCTTTAAAGCTGTGGGGAGAAAAGAGGCTCTGTCCAGGTGAATCAGAGCTTCCTTACTCTCCAACTTTAAATTCAACATTAAACAAGGAGAGTAGTCCTGCTGGGAGGAGGAGCGATGTGTGAGGAGAGGATTTAGGAAAGCTTTTATTAGAGTGACGTCACGTGTTTAAGACCCCTCCCACGTGTCGCCGCTGTGACAGAAACACTCAAGAACTGCTCCCACTGAAGTGCAGGGAAGCAGCACTTGGTCATGATGATGTAGGCCTCTATCTCAAGCAATTAGGATTATACAGCCAGGACGAGCAAGACTGTGATCTGTGGGTGAGTACAGAGGAGCAAATTCTCATCACCGGCTGAGTTTTAATGGGACAGTTTTTTAATAATTAACCTTACAGGGTGGTATATCAGCATCGCTGGAGACTTGGAGGGAGGGTTTCACTTTCTGTGATGCTGCAGTTTATGTTTTAAAGCAGCAGCTGCTTCAGAAAGCTGCAGTTTTTAGTTGGAAAAGTCACATAATAAGTACACGTATGCATCCTGTTAGGATTTCACAATCTGACTTCTAATTTATTTATTTTTTACAAACTCTGGCTGGCTCAAATGTGATGTTTGTGGAATGCATGATTTAAAAAAAAAATAAAAATAAGAACAAGACATAAATTGATCCAAAGGCATATTATTATTTTAGTTTTCAATTTAAAGAACCTGAAACAAAATTCATGCTGCACACACCAGAGGTAGACAAGACAGAAGCAAAGAAGAGTGAAATTTTGGTTGCATAACTTACTGGTAAGTTAAGCATAAATATCTTCATACTAAACTGTTTATCACCTGCTTTATAATAAATATTTGAGGTATACATGTTTCTAGGATACTGTAATCTTAAGACTTTCTAACATATCAGTTGTATATTCTCCCAAATCCTAGATGTTAATGTTATGTGGAGTCGTTGTGATTAGAGACTCTCCTTAATCCTGCATGGCTCACTTGGTGCCTAATAGAGCTGTCAGTGAGCATTCCAGTCCTCTACAAACCCCTCTTACAGAGGGATGGACTCGTTTTCCCAGGGGTTTGGGCCTATTTGTCTGTTCCTGTGAGGCGAATGAGACAACAACACGTATTTCTGCTCCCTTCCAGTCACACACAGCGGTAGCTCCGCTCCCTCTGAGCGAGACGCCAGCTGACACATAACAGAGTAAATGCAGGTCATTTGTAAGCAAACTGGCCTGTTTCCCTCGTGTTGAAGCATTTGGTTTTTTTGGTCTGCCTTGTAGGTCTGAAGGTCGGGTGAAGCTTTGAGTTGTTTGCAGGAATATTTTGCTCAAATTTTATAAACCTTACCCCAGTGATGTACTCGTGTTTTTTTGTACGGTACAACAAGCATCTTCAGTGTCCCTGCGTAACAGAGTTAAAAATAGCAGTGCTCCAAGAAACATAGTTAACACAGAGACTCCTAGAACCCCTCTTATATTCTCCTACTCTACCTAACAACAAAATATTACAATTCTTTTTTCTGGTCATGAATTAAATGGGTTGATTTTTTTTTTTTTTTTCTACCATAATTGCCTGTGTTTAAAGGGGGATTCTAGAGCAATTATTTTGTAAAACTCTGGAGTCTGAGGCAAAAAGGATCCTTTTACATAAGACCAACTATCTGCACAAAAGCTTTCAGACCACTCTGGCTCATCAAGGCATTGTTTAAGCAAAGCATCTCTTCACATAAAAAACTTAAAGTCTGCTCTGATAAAAGCTCAGTTACACCCATATTTGCAGTACCTTGCAAAAATCGTGATATGAATTAAACTTTTCCACATTTTATCATCTTACAACCACAAAGTTCAGTGTATCTCCTTGGGATTTTATGTGATAGACCAACACAAAGTAGTGCAAAACCAGGAAGGGAAATATGATATTTTCAATGTATTTTATAAATAATAATCTGAAAAGTACGGCATGCATTTTCATCCAGTCTTCTAGTGCAACAATTGCATTCAGAAGTTGCCCAGTAAACAGAGTCCACCTGTGTGTAATTTAATCTCAGAATAAATGAAGATGTTCTGTGAAGGCCCAGAGGTTTGTTAGAGAACATTAATGAAGGAACAGAACCATAAAGACTAGGGAACACAGCAGACAGTTGAGAGAGGAAGGTGCGGAGAAGTTTATAGCACGGTTAGGTTATAAACAATACCCCAACTATGAATAATTAACAGAGCTTTGTTTAGTTCCTCATACGGAAATAAAATGAATGCACAGATGAAAAGCTACCCAGATATGACCACCACCGAATCTAACTGGCCGGGCAGGAAGAACATTAATCAATAAAGCAGCCAAGAGGCCCATGAAATCTCCCCAATCTGTCTAGAAAACAATTCGTCGTAATCTGGACTTCATGCCATAGTGGCAAGAACAGGGCCGGATGTAGAAGGATGTGGGCCTCTGGGCAGGAGTTAGGTTTGATGCCCTGTCTACAATAGGTTGGCTCTACACATCAGCGTGTTGGAATTTGAATGGATGGTCCATTTAGAACGTCCTTTGGCGGATACCTCGATATTGTTCCCGAAAAGATGTACTAAAGCTCGATAATTTCAAATACCTGAGTATTGTTGGTATTCATTTGTGTACAAAAGAGTTTAATATAGAGTACAATATTGACAAAAGATGCTTTCATTCCAAAAATAAGCCAAACTCTTTGGGGCCCCCCCAAAACTCAGAGCCCTGAGCTACTCCTCCTGTAAGACCGGACCAGGACATGCAGAGGCTCTTTGATGAAAGCTGTCTTCTCTGCAATTTTCACAAACTGTACAAGGAATACAGCAAGCATGTTGAAAAACGGGCTCTTGGCAGTTAAGACCAATATTGAACTTTTTGGCCTACATGCTATGTTTGGTGAAAAACTGACAAGAAAGCTTGTGAAGAAAAGATTGTTGGAGCTGAATTCAGGGCGATCATGGAAGAAAACCTTTCAGTCAGAGTTACAATAAAATGCTTTAGAAAAAAGCATACTCTGGTCTAACCTGAAGTCCTAGTCAAAGTCCAGACCAGAGAATCTGTAGTACTTTAAAAACCGATGCTCACAGAAACTGTCCAATTAGTTGAACTTGGCTTGGTCTATTTTTGCAAAGAACAATGGGAAAGATGTTAGTCTCTTTTAGTGAGCAGAACAGGTAGAGAGAAACACCACCCGAAAACTTGCAGCTGTAATCGCAGAGAAATGTGGTTCTTCAAAGTTTTGATTTAAAGCAGAGGCTGATAATAAAATCACAACACAGTTTTTAAGATTTCGGTTTTGTAAATTTTGAAAACCAGGCATCATTAAAATGTGAAATAAAATATAAAAACACGTTTTCAACTGTATTTCAATCAGCCAGTCAACTCGCTCTGCTCCTTCACTTTTATTTCTGAGTCTTAAATATTCTCTGCTACATAATTGTCCCTCAGGATGACAGTTCGGTGAGCAGCGAGGACATGAACAACGCTGAGCCCACTTGGGTCGCAACAGAGCAGCCACCAGTGCCTGAACCGAGTCCACCCAATGGAGAGCGGGTCAGCAACCCGACCGCCATTGTGAAAGAAGAGGATGGTAAGACTAAGGAGTAATATTCATGGGTGAATGATGTTTAAAAACTATTATTTTAGATTATTTTTATTTTTTCATTTTAGTTGGTCTTAAGTTTAGATAATGGACCTATGCTAGTTTTACATACCTTTAATGACATGACAGCACAAGACAGTAGTACAAACATGTTTTTCCAAAATGTCTTTAACCCTGCACAAAACTTCAGTAGACTGGCTAATTTCTGCTTAATCTAAATGCTATAATTAATATTAAAAAGTGGTACCACTTTATAATAATTCTCCCCTATAAATGACTAGTAAATAGTTTATAGATATGTTATTAATTCTTCTGTAAATACTTTATGAATAATTAATAAGTATTTATCATGCATTAAGTAAGAAGGAGAAAGCACAAAACAGATTGGTTTCTTACCAAATAGTGAGCTAAACTATGTATGTAATCTAAAGTTGCTCGATTAAACATCGGCAAAGTTACTACCTTGTAAGCAAAATGAGTATTTGTAAACTTAATTCTTTACCATATCGTATTGTACTTTATTACTCCAATATAAATATGCAGTGTCAAAGCTATTTTAAAGCTGTGAAGCTACCTACTACAAGGTATTGACTTAGTCTAAAATGTTTAATTTAGCCCCTCCAGATGAAATATGTAGGTGAATAGATTTGGTTCACTATTAGGAAAGAAACTGGTCAGTTTTGTCACTTGCATGATAATCTATAATCTATATCTATTTATCAGGCATTTATAATGGGAGCCTTATTGTAAAGTGATACCAAATAAGTTTAGGATGTAGAATCATTACTAATAATTGTGCTTAATAAAGACTTTTAATTTCAACGTCATGTGTTGCATCAAATAGGTCTGGAGAACCATAAAAATTTATTTTTATCTTAATTAATGAATAAAAATCATCAGCAAACATTCTAGGGCCCCAATAAGGAACCCTGTGGAACACCATCATTTTATTAGCTGGTTCAGGATTATTGATTTATTGCTATGTTTAGATTTTTTATGTAGTTAAACCTTCTAAAAAAGGCAATTATTAATGTCCACTTTTTTGAAGAGCAGCAAAGGCTCAAATCTGTCGAATACTTCATGCTTGCTCAGTATGAGGGATTGCTGAGGGATTGCTGTGGTTGGAAAGTCTGCATCAACAAGGCCCAACCTCACGCCAATGACTGACGCAATCTGCTGGCATTCCTTAAATAGGAAACTTTTTAACTGATTGGAATGTTTGTATAAATGTATTGAAATGAGTTCTTGTTAAGTGCCTTGAGATGACATCTGTTGTGAATTGGTGCTATATAAATGAACTGAATTGAAACTGAATTGAATTAAATCAATACCCACCTGCACAGCCAACTGTTTGTATATTTGATCATAGATAAAGATACTAATGTCATGTTTAGTTGTTTTAAGGAGGACCCAAATGCAGAGAACTATTGCTTAAAGATTAAGAATTTAATCAACAAAGGTTAACTACGTACAGGTAAAAACAGTCACAGGGGAATCTGGGTAATAATACGGAAGGAGCCAGTGGAGAACAAGGTGAACTGGAGAGCTTAAATATACGGAGGAGGAGTGGAAGTGGCAGAGAGAAACCAGAAGACTAATTAGTGGAAAGCAGATACAGGTGAGAGGGAGGGAACAGGTGGAGGCAACGGAGAAGGAAAACAAAGGCATAAACAGAAGAGAAGACCAGACAGAAAATAATTCTAAATGAGAGAAGTAAGAACTAACACTAAGAGATCTAAAAAAATAGGAATAAAGGAAAGGAGGCTAAGAGAAACAAAGTAATACTAGTAGTACTAATGGACAGGGAAGAGAGGAGAGAAACAGAATAGAAGGAAAAACTTAAGAGATTCAAATCAGAAAACAATCCTAAAGAGAGAAATGAAGTTAACAGAACTAACACAGAGAAAGACGACGAGGAAAGGAGAAAACTAATAAGAGATCAGATCAACCCAAAAACAATGAAACAAAAGTACAAATATCTATGGAGAGACAGGAGGTGAGAATATGGAAGGAAGATAAAACCTAGAATCACTAAACTGTAATCCTAAAGTAAAAGATAACAGAAGCTATCACCGAGAAATAATAAAAAATGTTAAGATAAACTGAATAAAGATATGAAATAACTGAAACTAAAAACACAAACACCTAACAATCCTGACAATTAATTGATTTTTCTTTTCTGACCACATATCTATAGTCACCAAGAAATTCCTGTTTCTCCCAAAAAATATATTTGAAGTATCTCGAATTTAAGAAGGTGTTCATATCTTCACTTTAACTTGCTGTTTGTGCTCGTATTTCTTTTTGTTTACATCTCTTCTGACACAGAACGGACGTGTACAGTACAGATTGTACAGATTGGTGTGCAGGAAACAGCTTGCCTGTTTCTTAGCGGACTAATCCAGATAAAACCAGTCGTACAGTGGGTGTAGCCACCATCCACTGTGCACCCCTTGCTCTTAGGGTCCAGAGCTTTAGGAAGTGGGACAAAGGCCAGATTAGAAACATATTCAGAATTGGTGGGGGTTTGGTTTACGAGATGATGCCAGTGTTTCATTGGTCAGACATGTGCAACATGTAGAAATCATGACAGTGAGTTAGGCTCGTTTAGCTTGTAATTCCTACACTGAGGGACATCAAGACTCCCTTCCCCCCCATTGATTTCTGGTTATCCTCATTCCTCTCTTTGCTGTGAAAACCTCCAAACGACTTCAATTCTTATCTATCCTGACAGCTGACCCTAATGCACACTTCCTTTACAATTTCAGAGCACACAGCATGAGGCAGGAAGCCCCCCCACATATTAACCCCCCGCATGCTTTTTGTAGCAAACAAAGCTGAATTAATGCTAAAGGATGACAAAGCATTCGCACAGCTCATTGGTGCATCTTTGCCCTCTCTGCCAGATGAGAACTCCTCGGAGAGCAGCAGCGCCAATGGGATCCCAGCCCTGACCTCCCCGGTGGTGCTGGCGGCGGGTGCGAACCCCCCAGATGGCGGGGCTTCCTACGGGGAGGTGGCGGAGAACGAGCTGAGCGCTCCCCTGGACTTCAGCACCACCTCGTCCTCATCCTCCTCTGAGGACCAGCAGCCAGTGAATCTGAGCGACAGACTGCTTCCTGCAGGGAGTTCGTCGCCGCACAGCTACACCGCAGACCCCAACAAGAAGTACCCCATCAAAACAGAGTTCTCCAACAAGGTCAGGAGAAAAAAAAAAGAAGAGCTTCTCACTGACCGATCTTGTTTCTTTGCTTGTAATCTGTGATAACAGCATTTTGTGTTTGTCTTCAGTCGCCTCCTTACAGCTCAGGGAGCTATGACTTGGTGAAAACTGAACTGAGCATGAGCGCTGAGGACTTGACCTCCGGACGGGCACAGATAATCGACGATGACGACGACGATCACGATGACCACGATGACAACGATAAGATCAATGATGCTGAGGGAATGGACCCTGAGAGACTTAAAGCCTTCAATGTGAGTAGCTGCTCAAACTGTTGCTGCCAACTATGACCCCCAATAATGCCTCGTTTCGACTGAGCGGTACGGCACGGATCGGTGTGGTTCGCTATTTTACGCTCAGGAGAACATTTCCACCAGTTAGTCTCTCTGGGTAGGCGGGGTTAAACCCAAATGCCTAACGTAGCATCATACTAATAGACGACAAACTCTACTCAGTAGTATGTCTCGTTCTAGTCACAGGCGGTGACGGTTTTTTTGTCCTCCAATCAATGGACTGTATTGTGTGACGCCAGTAGCTCCGCCCTAACCGTACATTACCATTGTCCTACGGGGCTACCACTGAAGAGGGCCGAGGAATGGTGCGTGTGGGTCGGTTGACAAAATAGCATACTGTGCCGTACAGCTCAGTGGAAACGAGGCATAATAGAGCAGTTAACTATCCTGCCCCTCAAATGGTAATACATGTATCTTTGAAAAACTTAGTTAAACCATTTTGCTGCAAAGTCCATCTCCTTTAGGATTTCCTGTTAAAAGACAGAACAGAAACAGAACCAAATTGTACTGTTGGCTCCCTTACGAAACAACTGGACCACTCTGGAAGTCCTGCTCCCGCTGTCCCGTTTCCCAGCTTCGCTGACGAAGCTAGCTTAGCAAAAAAGTAATGGTTCCAGCCTAAATGGTCACTTACACTGAAAGAGCAATAGTCAAGGTTCAGTTCTTGAATGTCCTGGCAGTTCCACTCGTTGAATGTGGAACTAGGAGATAAGTGGGCAAAATAGAGCCAAAATCTTGCCGAAATTTTAAACAAAAACAAATGACCATGTAATGAACCCTACAATACTGAGAAAATAATTATTTTTTAACAAAATCTGAAAAGGTTGATCAGTCCAGGTTGTAACTTGACTGAGGAAGGCTTTTTACTGGTTCAATTTTTATTGTAGTCTCAAAAATCGGCTTTGATCCCTTTTCGGGAGCCAGAGCTGTAGGGTAAGGAGTCATCACAAGGTGCAGATCAACCAATCAGATGTGGACGTGTTATAACATTTCCCCGTTGCCACTAGACAATCAATAAAGAAAATACAATCTTTTTCTACCGTCACCGTGTTTTGAAAGAGACTCCAAAATGTAATTAATCTATCCTTGTAGATAAAACCATCTCGTGCCTGGAGCTGTTTTCAGATTCAGGGCTTAGCACAATAATTACTATTTAACGTTTTGACAAACTGAATTGAGACATTTTAGTGTGCATTTGGACACATATTAAAGGCATTCAGAGAGGACTCATTTTCTTAGCATTTGTCGAGGAAACAAGATATTTATTCTTTGAAGACTTGGCATACCCCCTGTGTGGATGAGAGCTTGTTGCTAAATCTAAGAGGTCCATCAGGAATAATTGTTTGAAGGAACTTAGTAAAAAGCAGTTAATGTAGATGAATGGTCCGATCTTAGTGTGCATGTACCCTGAAACTAAATCCCTTATGGAAAAAGCACATGGTTTCACATGGGCAAGCTCACATGTGAAAAATATTTGACCCATGTGAAATTCACATGTAAAAACATGTTCAAAAACATGTGAGATGTGCGAAGAACATGTGACCACCTGTGTTTTGCACACATTTCCCTTGTGAATTTTGAACATTTTCATGGTAATACACTGTGAAATCCATGTGATAACATGTAAACCACATTTGAAACATGTTATGTTCCACATGAAACCTACATGTGAAAAATATGTGTTAAACCCCAAAGGAAATGTGGCACCCATGTAAAACCATACATGTGTAGTCCATGTGTGCTACACATGTGGTTTACCATGTACCACATGGGATAGAGCTGTAATCGGACCTTAAAAGTTGGGCCCGACCAGACCCGAACCCGAGGGAATTCAGCCCGAGCCCGAAGAGTATATTTTGGTGTACTCATTAAAGCCCGAACCCGATTACAGCCTGACATTATTCAAAAGTCACACATCAGGGTTTCCGCTAGAAAACAATGGCACCGGACGACGTGACCGGCAGGTTTTCAATTTAATGGACAAATATTTGAAATTGCCGTCAAATAGGCCTATTATCTGAAGCTTAAAATGATAAATGAGGCCCTGCCTATAAGAATAATATCAAGGCATGTCGATTTATAATCTTTTTTTTTTTTTAAGTCTGCAGCTTTATGAAATAAGTACCGTCAATTAGGCTATCTCACATGCATGACTTCTAAAATAAAGGCTATTGCACAAGCCTGCCATCTTTAAACGTGAACATAAAGAAACTGAAGGCTTACCTGTTATCACATTAAATAATTTGCAAACACATATTCACCAGCGGCTAACCTCCGTTTCACCTCCTCGGCATCCATTTTGCATCTTGTTAGCGCTAATGAGATGATCAGCTGACCGCTAAAACCCGAGCCCGTGGACAATGACAAATTAAGCCCGAACCCGGCCCGACCCGTCGGGTCCCGACAGGTTCGGGCAAAGATCTTCAGCTCTAACATTGTATAACATGTGATTCCATGTGACTTTTCTGTATTACCTTGGGCTGATATTATACTTGCTAATACAAAGATGAGAGAAATACATCCCAAACAGTCCTGCTTGCTTTGTGTGAATTACTGTCTGAGCATGAACAAGCCTCAGAAAAACCAATATAACAGTTGAGTTGCAGAAATGCAAATGTGAGGGACTAAGCAAACACCAGATTTTATCCACTGACTTTATTTCTATTCCTCCACCCCCTGCCTCTCCTTATTCGCTCCCCCTGCATTCCCGCCTCCTCCTTTCTCTCTTTTGTTTCAACTCTCACCCACCATTCGACCCCGCTCCCCCCCTCTCCATTCTTTCTGCTCCACATCCCCTCTCTCTCTCTCCCCTCCCCCTCGCCTATGGTGTCTGTCAGATGTTTGTGCGTCTGTTTGTGGATGAGAATCTGGACCGCATGGTGCCCATCTCCAAGCAGCCCAAGGAGAAGATCCAGGCCATCATCGAGTCCTGCAGCCGCCAGTTCCCGGAGTTCCAGGAGCGCTCCCGCAAGCGCATCCGCACCTACCTCAAATCCTGCCGCCGCATGAAAAAAGGCGGCTTTGAGGTAAAAGAAAAAGTTCACAGCCCAGTTAAACTCTTTTCCATCCACATTCCTCAAAATTTACATAAATAATGCTGCTGACCCTGTCAATAGATCCGGCCAACGCCCCCTCACCTCACCTCCGCCATGGCTGAGAACATCCTCGCTGCCGCCTGTGAGAGCGAAACCAGAAATGCTGCCAAGAGGATGCGGCTTGATGTCTACCAACCGACGGTAAATGTCTCGGCAGGCGGTGTGTCTGAATGCATCCAGGAGGGATTTAGGAGAATACACAACCATGTATGCGCCAGTAACAATAAAACTGCACAAAACAAAACCACACATATACTGTACAGTTGAACCCAGAAGGTCACATCCACCTCTTTTTATTACTGTCTGTAGATTAATCAGACCCAACTTCTCTTGTTTTAGGTCAGCTGGAATTAGCAAAATTATTTCTATTTGCTAAATGCCACAATAATGAAAGAATACGTCAGAGATTTATTTATTGATGTCATCAAAATTAGAAGTTTGCATACTTATTTCAAACACTTTGGGTATCCTTCCACAAGCTTCTTACAATAGTTTGGTTGAATCCTTGTCCTTTCCTCCTGAACAGAACTGGTGTAGCTGAGTCAGGTTTTTTAGGTCGCCTCCCGCACAGACGCCTTTTCAGATCTGCCCACAACTTCTCTTTTGGACTGAGATCAGGTTTTGTGATGTCCACAATAAAACTTTGATTTTACTACTAACAAAATACTCGTTACCCATTCTCATTATGAATTTTTTATACAAAAACAAACCATCGGTGTTCAGTGTTTTCTTTCCCATGCTGTAGCTATCCAACATTAATATCCAACATTTTTAGATTATCCCATTTTTTGAGGCTATTATTTATTTCTGTAGAAGTCCAGCAAGTCCTACCATTTCACCTCCCCGAGTCTGTCAACCAAAATGTCTCTGTTTTCATCTATCTATCTATCTATCTATCTATCTATCTATCTATCTATCTATCTATCTATCTATCTATCTATCTATCTATCTATCTATCTATCTATCTATCTATCTATCTATCTATCTATCTATCTATCTATCTATCTATCTATCTATCTATCTATCTATCTATCTATCTATCTATCTATCTATCGTTATTAGTAGTTGTAAAGTCCTTCATTTTGACCAACAGGGTCAAAAAAATACGGTCATAATCTATTTTTACCCTTCAGTTTTTAAATATAATATTTTAATACATATTCAATAGTGTTTTTGTTTTTCATTCATTTTAGAAGTGTAAAAAACAAGCTGAACAGGGACCCACATATAATAAAGGAAATTAAACGATTGCACCTAAAATACGAATACCTGCTGTGGCCTGAACGCAGACGTTTCACAAGTTTCTCCTGCTCCGCAAGGAACTGAAATGCTCATCCATTTGTACATAATGAAGTAGTGGGATTGTCGAAAAGACTTTCTGAATGAACTGTTTCCTGACCCGTAAACTATTGCCTCAGCGAGAGGAAAGCCCGCAGGAGGAAAGCCAGCAGCATGCGCTGGTGCTTGGCACACATCAGGCTCTTTGGAGCGCGTCTAACCAGCCACACCGGCCACAGTCGCACTCCAAAGCCTCAGTAACTTTTCGACTTGCAGTCAGCTCCGCAAGATCCATTGAATACGGTGTCTGGGTCTGAGATGATGCTCAGATGCTCTCATGGGAATCTTTTCTGTAACTGATTAAGTTACCTGGAAAATATCTACTCATTTGCACCAAGTTGTCAGAGGTGTGAATGCTAATCTTATTTGTCTGCCACTGTTCTAAAAAGCTGGTCAAATACGCGAAATATTCGGTTAATGCGACCCCTTCCGCGGTTTCAGGCCTCCCCTCCGGAAAAAAATAAACACTTCCAGGACGCGCGCTGTCCCCTTGATCTCGCCGCTGCCAGCTTGGTCCGCCCGCTGATGGCCACGCTGATGGCCACGCTGAGCATTAACTTCTTCAGACTTCTGAAGAAGTTAATGCTTGTTCTGACAGAAAGGTAACAGAAAACACAGTCCATCAAAGTTTGTTGTGAATGGGGTCTGCCAGGAAGTCCATGCTGACCATTGTTCAAAAGCACCAACAAAGCAGATATGAGCATTAGAACTCTGGTTCCGGACATCCACAGGGATGTTAGTTCGACATATACCCCCTCCCTGAGCATTGTTGTAGCAGGCCATGTACAAGCTTTTTTCAGCAGGATAATGTGTCCTTTCACAAAGCAAAAATGGTTGTGTTCCTCAAATAATTTATTAGACAGTTTAAGTGAATACCTTAGCCTAAGAAAAGTCCAGATCTAGAGACATAAAAGTCTTTTCTTAGAGCCCCAACCTCCCGACCTACAACACTTACATGATTCCACGGCCAACATCTTCAGAAGTATAGAGGAATGGAGTCCAACCGTCGACGGGTCAGTCAGTTTCACAGGTGGACATAATGTCATGCATAATCTGTGTATATTGTTCTATCCAAAACTGAAAACACATGTATTTCTCCTAGGATGAGCCCATCTCCGTTGACAAACCCATCACAAGGGATTCAGCTCCTGTGGCGCCATCAGGGTTCACTATTGCCAGCGCGGCTTTTGCCCAAGACCAACTTTACACCAACGGAGGCCTCAACTACAACCTGCGGGGATACGGGACGGTTGGCAGCACCCAGCAGAGCTCCGGTGCCGCACAAACCAACGGTGAGTCCAGATCAACGAGAGAACATGGCCGACGAGAGGCGGTTTGTGAACAAACTTGTGAAACATAACGCATTTTAACGCTTGGTTCTTCTAATTTGCAAGATCACACTAGAAAATCAAATGTCATCAGCTTCCTTCTGTTAGTCCAATTAAAAATTTAAAACCGTCTTGATGATGGAACAATATAAGAAAGAAGAACCTGTGCCAATGATCAGAGAGGAGAAAAAGCTGTGTCACTGGTTGTCATGGTGATTCCTGACTTTTCTCAAAAGCAAGAGGACGAGTCCACAGCATCATTCAGGAGTTGTAGAACCTTCTGGTGGCCACACAAGTACATTTATGTTTCTGTACCGTTTTATAAAAATGTAAACAAAAGTTTTTTCTGAGAAAACAGTCAAAATTCTGCGGGCGAAAAAATCTGAATTTGACCTTTTCTCTTATAGTGGCTCTAATCCTCTTCTTATTCTTCAATACATTTATCTTGGCACCTTTTAATTATTTGTACAATTCTTCTTAATACCTCGAAGCTACATGGACCAGTAACAGTATATTTATTGGTTCCGACTTTACTGTCTGTATCTCAAAAGAAAAGTTTACAGAATAAGAGGAGAAAGAGGAGGGAATTATGTCCTTAAAATCTGTCGTTTTGTTTTTCGTATTCAGTTGCAACTTATAATAATAAAAATCCCAGTAGTATTTTGTTTTATAGATATCAGACATTTTCAGTGTAAACTAACATCATTTTTTTTCTCTAGCATTAAAATAAACCCCAGCGAGCTCTAATATGTAACCTGTATGCATTCACACTGTTTCAGGCGTGTTTTCTGTCCACCTTCTGTCGTTTTTGCTGCTCACACTGTTACTCACTTTTCAACCACATCCGCAGTTTCAATGTTTAATCAGTTTTAAATGTTTCAACATGAGGATTTTACATAAAGCTATTAAAAACACACGGGGTGTGTCAAGAAGTACGCAGATAAATGACAGAAGAACATCAACATACGTCTGCCTTACTTTAATGACATGTTCTCTTGTTATTGCTATTTTGAAAAGCGGTGAAAAGAAAAGTGTGATGTCACAGTTCCACCCCAAGAAAGCAGGACATTAATAATTACTAATTGAAATGTGTCCATCCATCCGTTGATTCGTTTATCCATCCGTTCGTCAGCTATACCATCCATCCATTCGTTCATCCAGCAGTTATATCATTCGTCCGTCCGTCCATGTTATTATCTTTTTGTCCATTTATCTATCTGTCCCTTTGTCCATCCGTGCAGCCGTTCATCATTTTTGTCCCTCTATCTGGAGTCTAGAATTGTACAGACTTATGACAGAAAATAAATGCCTTAATTACAGTGGGGCAAAAAAGTATTTGGCAGCCACCAATTTGTGCAAGTTCTCCCACTTAAAAAGATTAGAGAGGTCTGTAATTTTCATCATAGGTACACTTCAACTGTGAGAGACAGTATGTTGAAATAAAAATCCATGAAATCACGTTGTATCATTTTTAAAGAATTAATTTGTATAATTGTGCAGAAAATAGAAATGTTTCCTGTAGGTCTTCACCAGGTTTGCACACTGTAGCTGGTATTTTGGCCCATTCTTCCTGCAGATCTTCTCTAGAGCTGTGATGTTTTGGAGCTGTCGGTGGGCAACACGGACTTTCAACTCGCTCCACAGGTTCTCTGTTGGATTGAGGTCTGGAGACTGGCTAGGTCACTCCGGAACCTTGCTTTTTATGTAGCCACTCCTTCGTTGCCCGGGCGATGTGTTTGGGATCATTGTCATGCTATAAGATCCAGCCACACTTCATCTTCAATTCCCTGATGGTGGAAGGAGGTTTTTGCCCAAAATTTCACGATACATGGTCCCATTCATCCTTTCCTTAATACAAATCAGTGGTCCTGTCACCTTTGCAGAAAAGCAGCCCCACAGCATAATGCTTCCACCCCCATGCTTCACAGTGGATATGGTGTTCTTGGGATGTAACTCAGCATTCTTCCCCCTCCAAACACGGCGAGTGGCGTTTCTACCAATGGGTTCTATTTTTGTCCCACATGACTTTCTCCCAATCCTCCTCTGGATAATCCAGATGGTCTCTGGTGAACTTTAGACGGGCCTGGACATGTGCTGGCTTAAGCAGGGGGACCTTTTGAGCGCAGCAGGATTTTAATCGATAACGTAGTGTGTTACCAATAGTAACATTTGTTACTGTTGTTCCAACTCTCTTCAGGTCATTGACCAGTTCCCCCTGTGTAGTTCTGAGCTGTTTCCTCACAGTTCTCTAGATGATGTGTACCCCACAAGGTGAGATCTTGCATGGAGCCCCAGATCAAGGGAGATTGTCAGTGATCATATATTTATTCCATTTTCTAATAATTGCTCCAAAAGTTGATCTCTTCTCACCAAGCTGCTTGCCTATTGTATATTGGCTCATCCCAGTCTGGTCCAGGTGTACCATCGTGTCCCTGGTGTCCTTGGACAGCTCTCTGGTCTTGGCCATGGTGGAGGTCGTAGTCTGACTGTTTGAAGGTGTGGACAGGTGTTTTTACATAGATAACGAGTTCAAATATGTGACATTATTACAGGTAACGAGTGGAGGATAGAAGAGCTTCTTAAAGCTGAAGTAACAGGTCATTGAGGGCCAAAAGTCTTGCTTGTTTATAGGTGCTAAACACTTATTTTCTGCACCATTATTCAAATAAAATAGTTAAAAATTATACAATGTGATTTCCTGGATTTCCTTTTACATCCTGTCTATCACAGTTGAGGTATACCTATGATGATTTCTCATCTTTTTAAGTGGAGGAACTTGCACAATCGGTGGCTGACAAATACTTTTTTGCTCTACTGTATCTCATCTGAGTGAATGTACTTAAAGTAAATTGTTGTTTTTTCTATATTTTTCAGCGTGGCATTATGCAAGGGCATAAATGCAAAAAGACGTGTTCAGTTTAAGAAGTCTGGTCTTGTTACAGAGTAAACTGAATGTTCAATAATTGCCCCGGTTACATCCACAGGTCCCACAGATCTGAGCATGAAGTCCGTTGGGCCAAACTCCTCCTCCTCCACCTCCAATAGTCACGGTCAGGGAGGCAGTGGCGGCGGCGCCTCAGCACAGCTCAGTCCTCCGGAGGTGACAGCGGTGAGGCAGCTCATCGCCGGGTACCGGGAGTCTGCGGCCTTCCTGCTTCGCTCTGCAGACGAGCTGGAAAACCTGATCCTGCAGCAGAACTGAGTCCAAGCCAAACCGTGCCAACGCCCTTTCCCCTTCTCAGCCTGTCCTTCTCTGTCGCTCCGTGTCTCACACATCCTGGCAGACTTTCACACACAAAGACACGATCCTACACGAGTGATGCTGCAGTGCGTAGTGGGTCATGTAGGTATGGCACCTTCACTTGTTCCCACATGGTTATGTTATGTCGGACAGGCCGAAACATATCACGGGCTGAAACATGATGATTTATGCATTTGGTTGACCTTAGTGCCCTGCTTTGTGTAGCCATCTCACCAACTTCATCACACCAGTGGAACCTCCATTTGTCTCAGGAAGCGATGATCAGTCACAAAAAAACAAAAACAAAAACAATGACTGAGGTGTTGGATTAGATTAACCTCTAAAATAGCAAATTAGTGATCGGCACCATTATTTCTGGTTTTAAACCGATGTAAAATATGTGTGCAGTGCAGGTTTAATTGGGTTGTCTGAATCGAGTTATTTCTAAGTCCATGAAGGAATTGCTGCTAAAAGAAGTGGCACTGTGTTAACCTCAACAGCTGCTGATTTACATGTACGCCAAAAAAAAAGCAAAAGAAAGAAAGAAGGAAATAATCTAAAGAAAATGACAAAAGAATCAGACAGATTTGTAAGAATGTCCTTAGCTAGGTGGACTTTATTTTCAGTTCATTTTAGTGTAAAACTCTCTAATGCAGGCTGTTTATTGTCATTTATTAAAAGGAGGAGAAATTTTAGGAAACGTGGGTATGTAAATTGACATCAGAAATACATCTTAATGAATTAGAAAATAACTGAATTGGTAATTTATTCCATTATTTCAATTCAAAATGAAACTCTTATATTGTTTAATATAATACATTGTTTCTGATCAGATTAAAAAAACACAAACATTCTTCTCTAGAAGGTGGAGATGAAGATTATTCCTGTTTCTTATGCACCTTCTTCAACCACATGTTTTCCTTCCACTCAACTTTCCTTTAAGATGCATAAATACAGTGCTCTGTGAATGTAATATTCAAGCTTTTTGAAAAACTGATTTTTGGCTTTCCTTAGCTGTAACATTACATGAAACCATTCAGCTGGGTTTGATACATTATGTGTACGATGTATGCATGTTAAGTTATGTAACGGCCACATTATCACTAACAAAAACGGCAGCTTTTACAGTTTACCAACAGACATTCATTGATACCCTCCACAAGGAGGACAAGCCGAAAAAGAGTCACTGCCAACGAACCTGGCTGTATCCATGTGTAATAATGGAAAGTTTGGTGAAAGGAAAAAGTACAGGAGCAATGTTGAGACAAGAACAATGGATTTTCTGCAGCTGTAAACCATAATTATCAAACTTCACAGAGATAAATGCTTAAAATATATATTGATGTTTAATGAATTTATATCAGTTTCACTATTTAAATTCAACTAATGGAATAAAAAAACTTTTCAGTGATATTAATATTAACTGAGATGCACCTCTACTTGTCAGGGAGAAAAAGATTAATATAATATTTAGACTCTTGGTTAAGAACCAGTGCTAGTGGAAAATTTAACAAAAAGGTGCAATATTGAATTAATCAGTTGTTGTTAATAAAATTAGGGAGTTGTTGAAGGATTTTATTTCACTTCAGCCCTCTCTAGCCGTCACAGTCAAGTTTGTAAAAAGAAAAGATATCTAATGCAGCATTGTAGCCAATTTCAATGTTGTTGTTCGTCATCAATGCTGACCTCATGACTGAGACACTATCAGTCATTACTGTTGTGACAGAAAGGACCTGGCAGAAAAACGAGACTTGATATTGCACGTCTTCTTTTACTTTAGCGTGTTTTGTTTTGTGAAAGAAGCGTTTACTTCAGATCTTTGTTTAAAAAAAAAAAAGGCACACAGAGAGAGAAGCTGAGACACGTCTGTTACTGACAGACGAGCGAATGCAGAGCACTCAGTCGGCACACACTCGTCCCTCCCGTCTTTCCATCTGTCCTGATGACCTCGGCGGCGTCAGACTCTGAATCACGTCCCCGCGTTCTTCATCGTGTCCTGACACACACTGTTTGAGAAGAAGCAAGAGACAATCTGGAGAAGATGCAATCGCATCGCAGTTTACTCTCCCAGCTTTCTGCTACGGTGTGTGTTTGTACGGCGTGCACGTTTGTGTGTCAGAGAAGGTCCGGAGCACAGTTTGAACATCTCTTACTGGTGAGTCACTCGGCACAAAAACTGTTTGTATGTGTGTGTATGTGTGTGTGTGCAGGTGTGTTTTCCAGCTGTCTTAATGTTCGCCGTGTGCTGATTTTGTGTTTGTGGAGTGGAAGTGGAAGTGGAGTGACCCAGTTTGTACGACATCAATCTGTGAAGATTTAATTCAGTGGGCTGAAACATTCCTAACAATGACAATGACTCTACGAGCGGCCACAAAGCGGCTTGCACCTTATCGATTTGTCTGAGGTTCAAAAATATATATTTTCTGTATCTTTAAAACTTTTCACACACCTTTTCCACCCGTCTAGTTTCCAAGTTGGACATGCATGACCTAAACGTTCTTTTCTTTGCTTTCTCACGACCAGGCCGAGTTACATTTCAGTTTACTTTCTATCATCTTGCGCAGGTTCGGAAGCACTTTATAGCTCAGGATTAAGGTAGTTTAAGATGGTGATTTCAGCGCGTCTATACCTCACTTGAGATCTCAACTTCAGTTCACACGCACATCTTGAAAATATAGCAAAACAAGTCCTTCTTTGTGCATGTCCTGTCTGAGGGGTGTTTCAAAACAGAGGCTCAAAACTAAATTGTACATGCGAAAATGTCTGCAACACCTATTTAACATATGGTGGGTATGAAAAGTCTATGGCAGGTTAAAATGCAAAGTTTCTGTGATTTAAAATGAGAGGTTGAGAATTACATTTATCAGAGGAAGCTTACTGTCAAAAGGTATCAGTCAGGAGAAGGCCACCAGAGAATTTCTAAGGCATTAGATGTATTGTGTAACACAGTAAAGACAGTGATCCGAAGTGGAGAAAATATGGACCAACAATATAAAGAGCTTGATATCCCTTTAAAACGGATGAAAAGTGGCTGCCAAAACGCCTGCAGCAACATTAAAGGAACTATAAGTACTTGCTGTGTATTCTACCATAGCCTTTTTCCTAGGAGAAAAACAATGACATGTAGCTAAATTTTGCATAAACAAATTTGATGTGGGAAAATGTCTTATTGCATGACGAAACTGTAGTTGCGATTTCTGAACTGTAATTCCAATAAGTTTGGTGCAAAAACAACACGGTCCATCACCAAAACAAGACTTTACCTGTAGTGAAGCACGGTGGTGGCAGTGTTATGCATTTTGGTTAACAATTTAAAAAATACCAGTTAATGTTGGTCGAAACCATCAGGCTTCTACTAGAAACCCGCAGATGAGGAGTAAGTTTACTATTCCGGCACGACAGTGTCCCAGAGTCTGACATCCAAATCAACGAAAGAACGTATTCACCTGGAGAGGAGTGAAGCAGCTCCGTCTGCTGTTCTACGTTGCTTTAAAGCTATGAAACTCGGGGGTTTGTTTCCTGGCGCGAGCAGCTTGCAAAGACTTACAAATGCACTTAGTGTTTAGTTTAAATCCACACAGGAATCTAAGGCCAATATATGTAGCGCAAACTGGGTGAATACTGGACTCAGGTCATTTTCAGTTGTCGTCTTCTTCCTGAAGTTATAGAGCTCATTCTGCAAGTACAAGACCTGCAGGCTCACGGGCCATCGTCAACGTAGGCAGTCGCCTAACAACACCACAATTCACCACACGATTCAACAATTACAGCTACAGTTACTCTTGGAGCACCACCAAAAACCTCTTAAGCAAACTGATATGTGTAATACTTTTCTAATTAAAGCACCACCTTTCAGTTCAAGGGTTTTATGTATCAGGACAGTATGAAAATGATTTGATCTTCACAGCTTCTGAGACGATTCAAATCTAAGTTTATGTGTACAAAAACACACGACAGATTCCATACTATTTGTGCCATTGCCTACTAAACAAAGACTGAGGTAGAGCCGTGTGTGGAGAAACTAAGTACACCCTATTATTATCCTCTGAGTGGCTGAAAAAACGAGCCCACATCATCACCCCTTCGCCTCCGTGCCGCCGTGATATGCTGAGTTTGGTTTTTAGCAAACATAGTGCTGTGCCTTATGGCCAAACATCTCTATCATGGTCTCATCTGTCTGAAGGACATCGTCTTGTGGTTTGCAAACCTAAGTCATGCTGCCATAAATCCTTTTTCTAAAAGAGAGGAGGCTTTTTGCTAACAAATTCCAAGTAAGCCATATTTGTTCCGCTTTTTTTCTCTCTAATCTAAGTTTAACTTTTTAACATGCTAACCGACGTTTTGGAGAATCTGAGCTGAATGTTGGGTTTATCTGCTGAGAGGTCCACTCCTCAGGTCTGTTTTATATGTTTTCTACTCCCTTTGGAAACATCTTCAGAAACCTTCCCAGATTCATGCCCTTAGCGAAATGTGGTAGTCCTGAAGTACTTTTTATCTACTATGTACTATATTGGAAAATGTTCAAGTTTATTGAGGTATACTTTAGGGATACTTTAAGTACACTTCAATAAACTAAATTGCGAAGTACAATAGCAGTATAGTACTTAAAATGTACTTGTAGTTCACATTTTAGTTTATTGAAGCGTACCTAAAGTATACGTCAATAAACTTGAAAATGTTCCAGTTTTGTACGAAGAAGTATACTTGATCAGATGAATTTCAAATATACTACTTTTTGCTAAGGGTGAGCAGGAACAATTGCTTCTCTGAAGTCATTGCTGATGTCGTTCCACCCTGGCGTTGTGTTAACCCACGCCTGTTTGGTCCGGACCAGCAACCAACCAAAACTCCTGTTTTTATACAGGTGTTCACACTGATGATGACCAATTCATTAAGCGCATTTGATTAAAAGCACCTGGTTGCCACTTTCTTTGAATCCCATGAAAGCAGAAAGGATTTATTTAGTTTTACACACAGGTTTTCCAGTTTGGCTTCATCTTTGTTTAATGACGCCGTGTTTGAGTCTGTCGTGTGTTTTTTTTTTTTTGTTGCACACAGTTTAGATCTGATCTGCATCATTTAAGGCATTTCCTCTACAATAGAACTGAAACATTCTGTTTCAGGTACAGATAAATTGCCTCTTGTTGTATTTTTTTGCAACACCCCTCCAGACTCGACGCTGACGTTACCGCAGACGAGTGCTCACACGTCTTCCACGTCCCCGTCCCATTCTTGTTTGTTACCGTAGCAGATCCTCTTTCACTCCACTTCTCGTCTAGCTCACCGACAACAGGCCGAGGCCCATTTTTTTGA
This sequence comes from Valencia hispanica, assembly GCA_963556495.2. Taxonomy (NCBI): domain Eukaryota; kingdom Metazoa; phylum Chordata; class Actinopteri; order Cyprinodontiformes; family Valenciidae; genus Valencia; species Valencia hispanica. The sequence goes on along the minus strand of OY747709.1, from coordinate 44,142,014 downwards.
AACCAAACACCTGCCTGCAGATCGGTTCTTCGTCCCCCACCCCGCCCCCCCGCTGAGCAAACACCTTTAGCTGTGTGCTGAAGTTACTGTGATCAACAACGAAAAAACTTGTCATGTTGTTGTTTTGTTATTTTTCCAACGATGCCCAATGATTTTGCTCTTTGTATTGACTTGACAATGTAATCTATTGGTGTTGACTAAAATGCCCTGGTAGCTTGTGGATTGCTAAAGTGGTCAGATTAATGTACTGTATAGCTGTACAAAGAGTGATAAAAGATGTTTTGAACCTTTCTTTTTTCTGTGGGTACAGCACTGTTAAAAAAATCAAAGTGGTTTTAGCCCTTGCCTGTTTTAACTTATCATTTTGTGATGGTCTGTATAACTTCTATTGTTATTTATATTATTTGAGTTGTTGCCTCTCCTGCACTGGTAAGAGACTGTAGCTCTGTGCAGGGGTTTGTACTGTAAACCTGTGTGAAGCTTTGTATTTTCCCTCTCTGGTTTTGGACTCAGTGAAAGTGTGATGTTTACATGTACAGTTTTTCAGAATATTTTGCGTTTTTTGTTTGTTTTTTGCATCTTATTCTTTCCCCACCCCCTCCTCTCATCTATCCTCCCCGGCCCCCCTGATCTGTGTTCATTCGCTTAGAGATTTTTGCTTTCTCTTGTTTCACTGCATCGGTTGCAGACGTGACCTCTTTGACGACTCGGTCACGCGGTCAGAGCGTGCCGTGACGGCCAGCTGCGGTCGGCTCGGCATTGTGGTGGCTTCCAGCATTTAAAATGGTAATATTTAAAGAAAAAAAAACAACAAAAAAAAAAAGGGGGAGCTTCACAACTTCTCAAAGTGGACCAGCAAAGATTTAATAAGGATTAAGATGACTTTAACAGTTTTAAACCCTGGTGTGGCCTAAACAGACTTAGCAGAGAAGGAAGTTCTCGTAATGACTTAGTATTCTGGCGTGTTGTCAGGGAAAACTCCTCGTCCTTAATCCGACTGGTGCCCTGAAAGGTACACTTTGACCTGTTGTAATATCTCCTGGTAACATGAAAGCCATTCCCCTCTTCTGGCCTTTAAAGGGGAACCCATAAACCTCAGGAAATACTGATTCTCCGACTTTAGTTTTATCCACTACTTTCTTCTGAAGTGAGATTTAAGTCTCTTAACTTAAAAAAAAGACAAAAAACATTAACATTTATATGAGATGTCTATTGTTTTGTACATTTATCATTGTGATTTAAAGGTGGAGCTTTTTTCAGTACCTGTGACTTAATATTTTGACTTTTCTTTTTGAGTGTTTATTGGTATTGATATTTATTAATATATGTGAAACACACAAAAAAAAGACTAAAGAAAAGGTTGAACCTTTTTTTCGTTGGTATGTTTCATGCAAAATTGTCCAGGTGAGATTCTCTCTGCCTCTTACATATCACTAACGAGGGACCTGTGTTCGTTTGGAAATAGCGCTTTTTTCAGTGTTGCATCAACGCTATGAAAAACTAAAAACAAACAAAAAAAAGGATAAAAACAAAAATTGTGAGGAAAAAAAAACTGAAAGCAAAACAGTGGTTTACCAACTGCAGAGCTGCAAAGCTCTCTTCTCCCGAGATGTCAGTAAATTGAATAAAACAGTGTGATGAGCTATCAAACTGAGATTAGCGTCCTGGTTTTTCTTTCTTCCTTGTTCTGTCTGCAAATATGTCTGCTTCTGGGAAGGAAACACAGTCAGACAGCTGCTTCAGCACTTATCTACTGGTCCTCGGGGGCCCATGGCCCAGCATGGTTTAGGTGTTTTCCAGCTGCTACAAACTTGACCTGAATAAATGGGTTAACAGGGTTCCACAGCACTTGATGGGATGCAAGTGGTAGTGCAATCATTTAAACCAGGGGTACTGGAGCTGAGACGCATCCAAAATCTGAAGGACGATGGGGCCCTGAGGACCAGGGTTAAGAAACACTGACTGGGTAATGCATCCTCTGCTTCCTACACAAGGGGGCAGCAGATTCACAGGGAGCTAAATCAATAGTTGCTGCGTTTGCAAGCTGTAGGAAAGCAGCCTGTAGCCTTCACCTCTCCAAAGAGAAAATTAGGGCCACAATTGTCTTCAACAAACTTTAATACAGTATCATTGTCAGGTATTTACTCAGTTATAGTCTGTAAAAGTAATTGGTGAGCCTTTGTTTTCAGGAACTTTTATCTTTTATTTGCAACTCTTAAACTTTTTAAATTATATAATGTTGCAACTAGGAACTTCATATGTATTGTAGAGAGATTTTATGTGATACACCAGCAAAAATGAGTACAAAAAAAGAGGGATTTTCAACTTTCTTTTGCAGCTCAGTCTGTAAAGTGATGTGTATTTGTATTCAGCTTTACTCAGATACCCCTAACTAAAACCCAGTGCAACCAACGGCCTTCAAAAGTCACAGAATCTGTCATTAGAGTCGCACTGGGTGTTATTTAACCTCAGCATAAATGCAGCTGTTCTGTGAAGATCTTAGATGTTTGTTGGAAAACATCAGTGAACCAAAAGCATCATGAAGACTAAGGAACACAGCATAACGGTCAGTTGAAGGCAGAGTTAGATCTGAGAACCTCACATGGGCAAACCTACCAAGACATATATCCACTTTAGCTGACAGGGCACACATGTGGAGCTTTAAGCCTCGCACATCTCCCTGAATTAACCATCCCAACGACAAAATATGGTGGTGGCAACATCATGCTGTGGGAAGACTTCAGCAGGGACAAGGTAATTAGTCAGAGTTGATGGGTAGGTGGATAAAAATAAATAATGGAGTAGAAAAATGTAACAGGCTGCAAAAGACTTGATACGGAAGAGCAGGTTCACCTAAACAGAGTCAGAGTTGGATTGGAAAGGTTTAGATCCAATCATAGTCATGTGTTAGGTCCAGACCTAAAACAGATAAAAAAATGTAAAGTTTGGCTTTCACAGGCACTCTCCATCCAATCTGACTGAACTTCACCTATTTTGCAAACATCCATCCATGAACTGATCCATTATCTTCCGCTTAATCCAGGATCGCTTCGTGGAGGAAGCAGCCTACTGTAAGTAGAGAGACCCAGACTTTCCTCTACCCAGTCACTTGGGCCAGCTCCTCTGAGGGAATCCCAAGGTGTGCCCAGGCCATCCAAGTAAACATAGTCCCTCAAGCGTGTCCTGGGTCTTCCTCTGGAACTCCTCCCGATGGGACGTGCCCGGAACACCTCACCAGGGAGGCGTCCAGATCCCCAAGACACCTCAACTTGCTCCTCTCGATGTGGAGGAGCAGCAGCTCTACTCTGAGCTCCTCTCGGATGACATGCAAACATAAGTGGACAAAAAATAACTTCCATCTCTACATGTGCAAAGCAGGTAGAGATGAGCCTAAAAAGACTAGCAGCTGTAATAGCAAAGGATACAAAGGATTAGATCTAGGAGGACTGAAAACAAAAGCACTCCACACTTCTCAGACTTTTATTTGTAAAAGAATTATGAAAACCTTTCCTTATTGCATTTATGCATTTCTTCATGTTCGTCTAGCACTTAACATTTCACCAAAATGCATTGAGGGGTGTGGTTATCATGTGAAAAAATGCTAAAAGTTTTAATTGGTATGAACACTGTCCTGTGATTGATCTAAGCAACTTGTCCAGGTTTTTTAAGTTATTTACATTGTTGGAAAGATGAATGATTGATGTTGCTTAGTAATCATGCTGCATCATTAAGAAAAACAAAATCCTGCTTCTACATCTTGGAAAAACAACAAAAGCTCTTGCAAAAAATTAATTTACTTGTTGACAATAAAGGGAATTGTTTTCAGAAAGATTTGTACAAATAAGTTGGAACTTGTTGTATTACAGTACATCTAATTTTAGTTTTCTATTTTCTTTCTTCTGGGACAGTCTGTGTTCATGTGCCCTTAATCTAGCCGGTTTAAAATTTCCGGTTCTTATGGCTTGACTTGCTCTAGTCTGGTCGGGTTCACAGGTGGTTCTGCAAACAGAGTTTTGTGTGAAACTGGACATCGTGTTTCTTCAGACCGAGGTCAGCATTCCAGACCAACAGTGACCTCGTTACTGTTTATTTACTTTAGTTAGTTTTTAGAGTTAATTCTTTGACCACCGGTTATTATAATTAAACTGAAGAGAATAAAATGTGTAACGCATGGTGGATTATCACTTTAGAAATTATTAGAAAATACAAATTAGATTTGAAAAGTAAAAATTGTTCCTGCATCATGTGAACTTCAAATAAAAATTTAATGCTTCATTGTTACATGTAGAGTGCTTTGCAAAATTCACTGTCCCCATAGCTTAAATACCTTAAATTCTTTCACATTTGGTAACGGTACAAGGAAAAACTTCTATTTTTTTTTTAGGATTTTATAAAATCAACTGATGCAAAGCTGTTTATAAAGAGAAATTTAAGCATTTCATCTGTGCAGCAACACAGAGCACGTTTCAATGTTCATAGTTTGGTTGTAAACAAAAGGTACAGTAAATAAACCCTGCACTCATCAGAACAACCTTTCACCCAGATACTACTTTCTGAACTTTTTTTGCGGATTAAAAGCAGGTTTAAAGTAGAGATTTTTCAGTAATTATTGTGACCAAAAAAATTTGAAAAAGATTAGCACAAATTTTTTTTCTAATGCTGTGTAATATCAGTATTTTTTCGTATTATATTTATAGACCCTAAATTAAAAGCTTTATATTCTGTATTTCAACATTTTCTGCTAAATAAAAAATAAATAAATAAATAAATTTAAACTTGACAGAAGATGCAGACTCTGTGACTTTGAAGCATTAACTTTATTCATCTTTATCCTTTGTTTAGTAAATTGATTGTTATGCTTCTGCACACAATCCCTTCATGAATTTCCCCATAAAATTAGTTTTGTTTCAAATTTAAATTTCCGGTTACTCTTTGCAAAAACATTTTTGGGAACGAGCCTCAGTTAAAATCTCTACAATGCTGCCGAAGATGGCGCTGAAATGTGTTTTTGGTGCATTTTAGACCTCCAAACTTGGCCTACAAAAGGGAACACAAACAGAAAACACAAACAACCCGCAGTGGTTTGGAAAGATAAATGATCACGAAGGGACTACGCAGACATGCAGCTTTTTCTGTCGATACAGAAAGTCCCTCAGGGACACGTGAACTCAGTCAGGTCCGGTGGTCCATGCGGCAGGCCCGTGTTGCTGATCAAATACAAGCCTAAAACAGGACGACACTTTAGACCCAGCAAACAGAACAAACCCCTTTACCTGAGCTTAAAATATACAGTGAGTCACTGCATCTGCTAATGGTGTGTACTGGATGTCTCTTTCCCCTCATCTTATCTTATCTTAGGGGAATTAACTTGTGTGTTTGGTGAGTCCTGGATGTTGGACTGGTGGGCCGAACCGGATACCTTTGCCCCAGATTCTATTTGAGCTGACGGGTGTGCACAAGCGGTCTGTGCAGTGACAAGCTGGCCATACATGATGCAGCAGAACAGGCAGACAAACAGGAAATAATAAAAAAAATAAATTAAAACTAACAGAAAATATGATTATACAGATTTAAATAAGTTATTTACAACATTTCACAAACTTCTATAAATTTGTAAGATGTAAGATGCATGCAACATTTTATTACAATTTATGATGTCAAATATTTATGAAGTGATGCTGAGAATAACTGACACTGGTTTACGACTTAAATGCATCCCAGGAAACTCGATTCTGATGCTGATCACAAATAAAGTCTTGAAATAACGAACAACTACCTCTTCTAAGTGACCCTATCACGATGCTGGGGTGTTGTGAGGGATTTCAGATTAGGTAGAGAAGTCATGTCTTGGTAGGTTTGAAGCAGGGTAGAAAATCTTGTGACGGTGATAGTGTTGGTAAATCTTGCAATGACATATCAGTTGTGATATAAGCCTACTAGCTTTCATCACTCTGCAACCTTTAGCATTTTGAACAATGTTTTATTACCTAATTCTGCTTTAAACTTCATTCCTTACATGTCTGCTGCATTCCTTGGTCTTCATCTTCTGTGACAAACCTCTGAGGCCTTCACGGAACAACCATATTTATGATGGACTCCATTAATTAGCTAACTTTTGCAGGCAATTGGTTGCACTGGATTTCATTTACAGGTGTCAGAGTAAAGGGGGCTGAACACAAATGCAAATGAATTAAAAAGGTTGAAAGCATTTTCCTTTCTCTGTCTTATCCCAGTATGTGGCAGCACAAGCTCTCCAACCAGAGCTGGTGCTGTTTGCTTTTCATCTTTGAACAGACGGGTTATCTTCCAACAGGACTTTGGTCAGTCTATTATTAGTTATCACTGTTCATTTTAGTAAAACGTTCACTGTTTGTTGTATTTCTCAGAATAGTACATACAGAGAACCAATGATTTAACTGATTTCTTTTAGCTACCGGTTAGACAAGATTTAAGATTTGGATTTTTTTAATGTTGCACAACACTAGATTGTATAACGACATTGGAAGACACAGTCCATCTGCTACACCATCACTTCACCGCTCACAACGTACTGCTGTTAATGGAAATGAATGTTAATGTCAAGTAAAGCCTTTTCCTGCCAACGCTGGAAATACAGCACTGAATTTTTTGGTGGGAAAAGTGTCAAATGAAACAGAAATCAAATCATCACCCTTAAATTAGGAATTAGTTTTAAAACAGTTTTGATTTTCTCACTAAAACGTACATGTACAGTTAAGGTCTAAATTAGTCATTCCCCTGGCAGCTAATGTTTTCATCCAACCACGACCTTTCTTTCTGAAAAGCCTCTCTCAAAAGATAATTAAACAACATAGGGTCTACTAAGTTTGGAAAACAAAATCTTTTTCTTTTTACATTTTCTTAAAAAATGGCACTGTGAGAATTATTTATAGCTGTTTTTTAAGTCTTTAATGGCATTACAGCAATCAAACCGTTCTTACAATTGCTGAGGAGCTTTTTGCGGCAAAAGAGCCCCGCAGGATGCTGCTACTACCACCATGCTTGACAGTTGCTAGAGTGTTTTTCAATCTGAAAACTTAATCCTCGACACATGCAAACATAGCTCTGGCTATTGTGGCAGAATGATTCAATCTTTGTCTCATCTGATCAAAAACATTTATCTAGATAACATTTAGCTTCTCCATGTAGGTAGCTTCAAGCTCAAATTTCATTTGGGAGCAGGGGCTTCTTTCTCCTCTCAATACATTAAAATGTATGACTGGCTACATTAGAGATAGTCAGAGTGGTGTTTCAGGGATTTCCAGTACATTGTGGCTTCAAGTCTTGGTGGTTTATAACATCCATTCACCCATTGTCTATAGCCGGTTATCCTTGCAGGTTCGCAGGGTGGGTGGTACCCATCTCCAGGGGTCATTAGGGGAGGGGCAGGTTCACCCTGGACAGGTCGCCAGTCCATTGCAGGGCAACACAAAGGCACTCAGGATAAACAACCATGCACATGCAAACTCACACCTAAGGACAATTTAGAGAGACTAATTAACATAATCATGTTTTTAGTCTGTAGGAGAAAGCCGGAGTACCCGGATAGAACCCTCGCATGCAGAGGGATAACATGCATACTCTATACAACTTCTTGTTGCAAGGCAACAGTGGAGCCCTGGCCTTATACATGCCAAGCAATTTTCCTTCATTTGAGTTCCTTGTTGAGGTCAGAGGTCTGAAAATTGGGCACAGTTGGGTGTTTCAACAGAATATTGATGTCAAGCGCATATCAGCACTGTTTTTAAACATGTAAACCATTGTAACATGTTTTTAGACATGAACCGTATTAACCAGATCTAAGCTATATACCAGCTATAGCATCTACTCTTCTAGGAAGGTTTTCCACAAGGTTCAGAAGAGTGTTTATGGTAAGTTTTGACCATTCTTTTAGAAGCATCTTTAAGGTCAGATGCTGATGTTGGACATAAAGGCCTGGCTCACAGTTTTAACTCCAAATCCTCCCAGCGACGATCCAATCAGTCATGACCTTCCACACTAAACTCCTTAATCCATGTCTTTATGGACTTTGCTTTGTTTGAACAGGAAGGCTTCATCCCCAAACATTTTCTAGAGAGTTGGAAGTTAAAATTTGTCTTGGTGTGCTGAGGTATAAAGAGTTTCATTAACCCCAGAGCATAATCCAGTCTGTACTTTACATCTGACACTTAGCAGGTGCCGTTCTCCTGGCAAATGCCAAACCCAGATTTGTCCATTGGATTGCCAGACATCTCCAGTGGAGTCCACACTGGAGATTCATCCCAAGCTCTGCATTGCACTTGCTGATGTAAGGCTTGGTCACTGAAACCCATTCCACACTATTCTGGAGGTAATATGAGGACCGCATGCCGTTTGAAGGGTTGTACCTCTTGACCGTGCAGAAAATTGACAACTTCTACCGCTCAGTACATTGCTATTACTCCTAATCTCTTCCAATTCATTAGAACACCTCAGTTGACTGTGCAATGTTTATTGACTAGACTTATTCCATAAGTGGAATCCTAGAATGGTACCGCACTGCCTGGGATTCACAGAACTCCTGATAGACCCATTCCTTCATGTATGTGGAAGCAGTCTGCAGCCCTATAGGTGCACTTGACAATATAGTGTACAGTTGCCCTTGTAATAAAAAAAAAAAGATTCAAACTTATGCAATAAATTGAACATGAAAGTCTTGTGAAAATAACTGTCCATTATTAATCCCCTATAAATTGAACATCCATGGTGAGTGTTTAACATACAATAGGGGTTAGACGTTTAACGAGGGACTTAAGATATCTGGGCCGGGTAAACACCTTATCTAGGTTTAGTTAATCTCCCTGACCTTTAGTCACCATGACGTCTTCAAGAAGCTGCTGACCCACATTAAAGCTAAACTGAGACGTTACATAATTAATCGTTTCTAATCAAGTCAGCGTCATAAACAGATCAAGTCGTTTGTTTTCCCCTTCTGTAGGTTATATAAAGTCTCATCTGGGTGCTTTCAATGAACAGAGGTAAATGGGATGCTTCCTAAAACATTGTTAGGTCCTCAGCATGTAACGGTTAAAAGAGAAATGTGACACAAAAGTGGTGATTAGAAGAGTTTTATTATCGGTTGTAATTTATTACAACAAATGCATAAAAAAAATTTAATATGAGAGTTTTTTATAACTTTTGGTCATGATATAAACATACTATGTACAGGCATAGAGGATTTTTTTTTACTAAAGGTCATGAAACACCATCAACACTACCACCATCATTACATCTCCACTGCTGGACTATGTAAGTGGTGGCAAGTGGATGCAAAGGAGGGGAGGTGTTAGATGCTAAGAGACCGAGGACTAGGAGGAAGTCGGTGGAGGGGACATTGGTTCATGTTTTCCATTGTCGCTGCTTTCGCTGAGTTGTCTGGTCCTAACCATTTCCTTCGCGATGCAAGTCACTTGCCCGTTGGTCACCGTATAGGATCCATTCCTGCAACACAAACCAACATTTAGCTTACCATCCAGACAGACAGCATAAATGCTCCCAGGGTGGTTATATTTGCATTACAAGTCACCCACTTTTGAGTTTCTGACCCATTTTGCACAGAGAGCTGGTTCTGCTTCGCAAAGAAGAACGATGTCCACCAGTGACCAGAGTCTTGCCGTGGAAGTGCTACGAGGAACAAAAGTTTGTTTAAACCTCCCTCGTCCTTCAGGAGGACCCAATTTTGCAACACGTTTCAATGATAATGCTCCTTTCCATACCTGGATGGTGTGGAATAACCTCCCCAGTGTACTCAGAGCTCCCACAAGAGCTGCTACTGGAGTTGGACCCGAGACGTCCTTTAAAGAAATGGGTAACATTTAATTGTTGTAGACTTATCCAAAGACAAAAAGCACTAAATATGCCCTATAGATCATGCATGGCTTACTTCTGTAGTAGTCGTGTGTAGCGACGAGAGAGCCGCTCGATGGAATTGATGCCATTTTCTCCGACCTTAAGTGGAACACCGCTCAAAGATGGAAAATAGTAAACCTACAGAGAAACAGACATGTTAGGAAACTCTATAATTTAATTTCCCATTCAGTTTAGATCTTGACCTAGTTATGTTCTCTTGGCTGCTATGGAGCGACAAAACAGTAGTAGCTGGCTGAGTGTCAGGTTTCTCCAAGCTCAAATGACAAAAAAAAAAAAAAGGTGGGGTGCCCACATGTCATACATGCTGGTGTGCATGCACCGCCTGCGTGACACACTGGCTGAAACTTATGTCACTTTTGTAATTATAGAGAGGTCAAACTCAACTTCTAAAGCCATGAAAGAGAAAAATATCTGGCATTATTATTGATCCAAAAACATGTATTAATGTGCTGAGTTCATGCTCTCAACAGCCTACAGAGCCAGTTGAAGGCTGTTCAACTTAAATGTCTGAACAGCAGATGGCTTTAGGGATTTTACAAAGGAGACAAACCTAAGACTTCATGGCCTATAAACACAGCAAATAACACAAACACACTACTTAAGAGATTATAATACATGTTTAGTCACAATTTTAGTTTATTTATGGAGGATGAAAGATGCCCAATTGAAAAGAGAATGAGATCAATTATTCAAAACCTTTTTCCCATGAAAAACTGCTTTAGGTGTCTGACAATTGTTACAAAAAGCGGGATAAACAGGAAAAAACTAAACCTGAACGGTTAATTATCCGTAACTTACCTTTAAAGTAGGCAGAAGATGCTTGCAGTAGAAGAGGGGGCAGATGTAGGCTAACTATGGCCCATTTGTGGACGAACAACCTGTCTGGACCGCTGTGGGATCACTGCACTGCTGTAGTCACACAGGCTGGCCCACGAGCGGCTTTTATAGCAGCAGACGCGTGTGGGCGGGGCCTGTGTGGCGTGGGAAGCTGGAGGACGAGGAAGAACGTGCTACTCTGTGTTCCGCGACAGTCACGCTTAAACCGGCCAAGGTGACACCATCTGAGGGGAGCACTTAGGAAGCTTACAGAGGCTTTACTTAACCCGATGGCAATGAGCGCTGGACTTATCCCGTCCCTGTAGCGAACCCAGACGGTACCAGCTAAGTAGTCATGGACAGAGACGGCCACCATCTGAGGGAGAAATAGTTTCAAAATATAGATCTCCAATTACAAAACACTAATCTTATATATTTCTAAACAAAATTACCACATTAAACATTCACACTATCGGCAGCTTGATAATGAGGTATGCCTCATACAGGATGTACAGCTCCCTGGTGGTCTAGTGGTTAGGATTCGGCGCTCTCACCGCCGCGGCCCGGGTTCGATTCCCGGTCAGGGAACACCTTTTTCCCCCCTCCTCAACTTCTTTCACAAGTTCCTTCGGTGGACGTGGGAAATATCAATATTTTATCATCTTATTTATTTTTCCTAAGCTTTAGGACCTGTAGTAAGGGCACAAATAACTTGTCCTAAATAAAAACAAGATATATTAAATAAAAAAACCGAATTCTCTATCGCCACCTAAAGGCACACATAAAATATGTCACTTATTTACATACATGTATTATTGTCATTATTGGATTTATTTATTTAAACATTCTATCGAAGAGGAAGAGGTAGAATTTACTCCTAAAAATGAATTAAATTATATTACAATAAATGTTTAAAAAAATAATACTTTAATACTGTCAATGAATGTATATAATTTGTAAAGATTAAAAAAATGTAATTAAGAGTAAAAGGAAACAGAAGCATGCCACAAGATACATAAAATAGGTTACCTATGACTTTTCACTTTTATTTTTAAACTGTTATTTTAAAGGGGCTATATGCAACTTTATGAAATTTAAACTCGCGACTGACACCTGTGGCCACAAAAAGGAACTGCTCTTTCTTACTGCTCTCTCTCGCAGCGCGCGCTCGTACGCCGGTCGCTCTCAATCTTTGATCTTTTTCGGGCACTTGTCAGGGGTTTAACTTTTTTAGTCTTATGTGGAGTTACTGTTGGTGTCAGAGTTGTCCTTGGTCTCTTCTGTGTATTCGCACAATCCATTGAACTGCTTGCGAGTGCTGACTAGCGGTGGTGGCAGTGATCTGAAACGTTAAACATGAACGCGCTTGACGTCACATCCGCAGACAGCGCGGGAAAATCCGACCCAACAGAAAATAGAAAAAAATGGATACAGGCTTATAGGTGCACCCACTGTGAGCTGACAAGGTGTCAGTATGCTCATCAGGTTTATTTTGGGGAAAAAGTTGCATATAGCCCCTATAATAATACCAATCTTTTTTTTTCTAAATATAAAAATAAATAGATCCACCTCATTCCCATCAGATTTTATTTAAAACTGGGGCTAATTGTGTGGATTGAGCTGTAGAATTTCTTAAGTAGCTGATTTCTTTAGCTATATTCTTTCTATTTCCACAACAGGAAGAAGTTACCATTGAAGACATTAGACTGAATGTATTCTAATGCCTTTACTTGAAAAATCTGACATTACAAAAATACCTTGTAATACATCTGATTTCAGAAGACGGAGATACAAGCATGTCAAAAACAATCAGCATGTTTAAATGACTGAATTTCATCATATTATGAAACATTCAAAGTATTAAATGTTTATATCTGAATTATTTTTACTTAAACAAATAATATTGTACGTTCAATAATTTCCCAATTACCCAAATGTACATCTCATCTATTTCTTAATCTGTATTAACATAGAAACTGTGAAAACAACATCACATTGATGAGGGAGAGAATTAACATTCTCTCAACTTTGTGAGGTGTGAACATTTTTCATTTTAGTGAGTTGCAGCAGATTGGTTCGTCTCAGGTTTGGTTGCGTGAAGATCTTCTTTCAAATCCCGAGGTCTCTTCACTGTTTGATACACCCCCAGTCACTTTATCCTTTGCATTCAGAAACAATTGGTCGTCACTCACACAGTAAAAATCGCATGCCCTGATGTTTACTTTCCTAATACACTCACCTTTACACTGCCAACAATTTCTTCAATGGACTTGAATGTGGAGGAATGCCTAAAGTTAAATATGAAAGGCAAATAAAAGTTAAACAGTCCATTAACTATTTCAAACGTGGAGGTGAATAGTAACTTGTCTGTTTTACCTCATAGATGGGACACTTATAGTGTGGCTCAGGGAGCTGAGTGAAAAAAAGAGGAGCTTGGTAAGTACGTTTCTTTTTAATGATTTGTGAGTAAAAAAACAACAACTTGTCTTGGTAAATGGTTTAAATGATCACACATCTGAGTTTAACTAAGCACAATATAAGAAACATGATCCAAATACAGATTACTGTATGATGGTCAGTCACAAACTAATTAACAACATATTTCTCTATTTACGTCCTAGTTTTCTTAGCTTGGATCTTACCGTGGCGGGCTCGGGAGAGGCAAGGCTCTGTTGAGTTTGCAGCATAAAAATGAAAAAGAAAAGAAAATGCAGATATAACAAAACGTCAGGGAATGTTTCTTCTGGCCTGATAACAACAGACTTATAAGAAACAGCTGCTATTCTGCAAATACAATGTTGATGATTATAGTTTGAGCATGCTTTAATTCAGTTCAATTCAAAAATACTTTATTTTAAATTAAATGTTGTAACTAATATTATCCAAGGTTTCTCAAAGAGTTGTTGTAGGTCCTGATGGCTGTGGGAAGGAAGGCCTCCTGTAGCTGTCTGTATTACAGCGGATCTGATGAGGCCTCCGACTGAAGACACTCTAGACTGTTTCAAAAGACAATGCTGTCATCAGCGAGCCTTTTGGTCATTCATAAGTGCGCAGCCTGTGGCGCGATCAGGTGTTTTTCACAAAAGGTTGTGCGATGATGGGATAAAGGGGGTGTGGTGGTGGCGTCCGCGCTGTCGACGTGCAGGGTTGTGTATAAACCGTGAGACTAAAGAGTCCGTGGTAAACAGACAAAATAGCTTGGACCTAACTTGTTTTTTTTTTACACCGATTGAAGCCCCGCTCCTCAAGTCTTTTTGGGAGCCACTCCAAAAGGTGGCTGTCCATCACAGTCCCCCGTGATCTGTCTGGCGATCTAGTCTTCAGCTCTAAAGGCCAGAAGCTCTCGCACATCTGCATCACTCCGGTTTGCCATTTCAGCTGATACAGTTGTTCAAATGCTAACTGAACTCCCCATGTTTACTTGCATTTTAAATACTGTTTAGCCTTTTTAAGTCCCTGGCTCTGATGCTGCTACCCCAACAGATGATGGCTGAAGGGATTACACTCTCCACAACAGACTTGTAGAAGATCTCCAGCATCTTGCTGCAAACCTTGAAGGACCTAAGCTTCCTCAAGAAGTCCAGCCTGCTCTGTCCCTTCTTGTAGACGGCTTCACTGTTCAGTCTCCAGTCCAGTCTGTTGTCAAGGTGAACTCCGAGGTATTTATACTCCTCAGCAACCTCCACTTCTTGTCCCATGACGGAAACAGTGTTTGACCTAACCCTGTTTTGTTGTTTTTTCTTAAAAAAAGATAAGGTGATGGTCCAACTGAAAGGTCATAATGAATTTACTTTTGTGGTGTTCAAACTGGAAGAGTTATTATAGCAGATGCACACCGAAACCAACAATCCATCGGCTTGCTGCTCAGTAGTTTCTGGCCAGCATGAAAACGGAGCGAAAATAAATAAATGGAATCCATTTTGCATTGTCTGTATTACGTAATGTAACTTTCAACCTGACCCTGATTGGTTGGTTAGTTGAGTGTGAACATTCTGAGATTTAGAACCCACGAAGAAGAAAATAACGAACCAAGTCAGAGAGAAGACTGGTCACCGTGCTGAGATGAGCCTCCCTCGACATCTGCCACATTATTGTTGTCTATTTTTTAGTATTTTACTTCCTCTATACACCATACACTTTAGCCTAAACTTTGCAAATTATAAATATTATTAATCTGGTCCTGTTGTGATCCAAAGTGGAGAGATAGCCTGCCAGATTGACCTTTGGTGGATTAAACTGAAGAAACCTGACCACAGGTGTGGCTGTAGCTCAGTGGAAAGAATAGTTAATTAAACAATTGTTAGTTTGACTCCAGCTTCCCCCGCCACAGGCAAAGGTATCCACGGACAAAACTCTAAAAAAACAAGTTACTTACCTTTCGGTTTGAATGTGACTTGCAGTGTAAAAAAAAATGTTTTATGCTGTTTAAGATCCGCCAATTTTCTTTTTATATCTCTAGAGCTGAAAGAGGCAAAGATGGGGAAAGATGTCAGACGAAATGCAAGCAGGTGCTGAGCAGATAAGGAGCTCAATTCTTCCTAACCTAGCTGTGGTCTGGTGCTGGACGGAAATTTCCACTGTAATTCTCAAGACTGAAAGCATTTTAGTTCCCTAATCTCCCAATCTTTGGTTACAGTAGAAAAGTCAACTTCTTCTTTAGGCTCCAGAGAGACAGAAAAAAAACTCTAGACAGATCTGAGGTTTGCTTAAAGGATAGCATTTTAAACGTTAATTTCCAAGTTATAACATTGTGC
Organism: Valencia hispanica; assembly: GCA_963556495.2. Lineage (NCBI taxonomy): Eukaryota > Metazoa > Chordata > Actinopteri > Cyprinodontiformes > Valenciidae > Valencia > Valencia hispanica. The sequence goes on along the minus strand of OY747709.1, from coordinate 44,126,538 downwards.
CCGTTGATAGTAGCTACACAGTGGCACAGCTGGTAGCAAGAAGGTGCTCCTATAAATCTTGACCTGGACTCTTTCTTCATGGAGTTTGCATGTTCTTCCTGTCCGGGTTCTCTCCAGGTACTCCGGCTTCCCACAGTCCAAAAACATGACTGTTAGGTTAATTGATTTCTGTAAATTGCCACTAGGCATGAGTGAGAGTCTGCGTGGTTGTCTGTCCTGTTCTGTGATCGACCGGCGACCCGGAGCTGCAGATAGGCACCAGCCCCCCCCAAAAAACAGTGTGTTTGGATACCCTGATGCAGACAATAACTCCAACATCTGTATGCACCACATATCAAAAAAATTGCACGATGTAACCTCTCAGGCCCATGCAAATTCACCATGCAACCCCTGAAAAACACAAGGATCCAGTAACTGTCTGTATTGACCCCATCGCTTATGTTCAATCTGAACCGGTTAGCTCCTTGTAAATAATTTTAAAAGCCATGTATAGGTTTGCATGTGCACCAAATCTCGTCCAAATTGGACCACTTACAATCAGCAAAAGTAAAATAAATAATAAAAAGAAGTTAAATGATGTGTTTAAAAGAGAAACCTTGTTCTTGAAAGGTATAGATTTTAGTATGGTTAAGGGAAGTCAACAGCTTTATTATTTAAGTAACATATTTGTGAAGATATGGTATGAAAATTGCAGGACTAATTATGAATACATGTATTTTATTCTAATCTTTTTTTCTCTGTTCTTACTTGACCCATATAAAACTGGAAAACATGCAGGACACAGCTGATCAAAGTGTGGGTGTACCTCATCTGCGCCAGTCTTCTGGTGATGGCCACGCCCACGTTGGACAGAGCGGCAGATGTCACCTGGCCTGCTTGAGAAAGGCCATCACGTGTCCTCACATATCTGCAAAAAAACAGTCAAAGTGGGTCTCTGGTAAAAGCAAAGCTCCGTGGGTTTCTGTGTGTTATATAACAGAGAGACCAGTAAGCGCATGCAGAAGACAAAGGTACAAAATGACACGTAAACAACAATGAGCTTATGTGCGTCAATTGCCACAGTCCATCTGGCTGCAGCAGATCCCTCGCTTACTCTGTTTAAAACCAACACTTGAGGCTCGTCATGGTGTGACTTTGTAAAGCCACTGCCTCTTGTGCCAAGTCAGGCTGTGGGGCTATTATCAGGGCGCCAATCCTATTTGACCAGGAAAATCCCATCAGTTGGTTCTTAGAAGTGATCCCTCTTTAGGAAACATGCACAGGAATAACGCGGAATAGATCCAGTTGTTTTAAAGAGTAAATACATTGCTGGGCTTGATTAAATAATGATTACAAAGACTCACACGCTGGAGTTGCTGATGTCGTCCAGAGTGGCAGAGGCTGTGAGATATCTGGAATGACAGGACATGCATAGGTTGACAGATCAAGTGTGTGCTGACTTAAGAGGGCAGCCCTGATCATTGCCAGTTTCCCTCTTTTGGTTATGTAACCATGTCACACTAAAACAATGCATGGTAGAATGTTATCTGGGCCTAAATTACTTTTTTTTTAAAACACCGAAACTTTACAGAAATCTTTGTGTCTGTGTTTGTGAAAGTCTGAGTGCACCTACGGAGCTGAGGTCTGGACTTCCTGCCAACTTTTGGACAGGTTCTGTTTCACGTTACTGAGAGGACTCATCCCCAGCTGCCTCCTGATGTCTGCTGCATATTTTTCTTTTGCCAGAAGGACCTGCCTCAGCGTCTGAATTTCATCCTCCGTCTGCGCAAGAAGAAGGAAAAATAAATCCAGGAGAGACGTTCATCATGCTGTGCCACAAACAGGACAAAAAATCTGCATTACCTTTGTGAGCTCAAAACGCAGACTGTCTAGGTCATCCTCTCTTAGACTTGTGTGTGAACATCCATTGCCTGTGATTCTCGTGGAGAAGTTCAGCGATGAAGACGTCCCGTTAAAAACTTAGAAACAGAGATGGGGGGAAATATCAATCTAGGCTGATGTGAATGGCGAATAAGGAAGGAACAGAAGATAAAATAAAGTAAGATTCAGATGTAATCTGATAAAAATGATAATGTGGTAAGGGATGAGCATAACATCTTTAATCTATTTTTAAGGAGGGTCTGGAGCGATAAAAAAAATCCCTATCAGAACCTACTGATCTATCAGGGGATAGATTAGTAGGTAATTGGTCTTTAAGGCTGCTTTCGATTATACTCTAGGTCTGTTTTGAATTTAACTCATGCATTTTGGGGTTTTAAAATTGACTTAATTTAAAATATTTTTGGATGAAGTTCTTTGCGATAAAAAATATGTAAAATAAACGTATAAACTAAAAATGACTACTGTAGATTGGACCAACATTAACATCATATAACTTCTCCAACTAATTCCAGAGTCAGTTCTCCTAAATCTGGACAATACTTTATAGATTTTAAAATCAGCAACTTAAAAAAAAAAAAAAGAAATCGGTATTATTTGTTTGTTTTAGGAATTTTATACTTTTGGGTGGGTGTTTGAATGTGGGAAGGAAACGTGTAAAAAAAAGGTGCTGTGCTTATTTTGTCAATAAAGTATTATAATTTTTATTTTAAGCTAGATAGATCTTTAAAATGCCCCAAGTTTAATGAAAATGTAACAAAGGAGGTAGGTAAAAATTGACAACTTGTTTTTAGGCTAAATAGAACAGACACATATGTACATATGTAAAAAACAACTAAGCTTATCTGTCTTCACATAATGCATAAACAAAACATAAAGAAGCAACAAAACGGCAGTATGCTAGTGTTTTAAATGCTGCTGCATTAAGCAATTTGCATGTGGCTTAACTAATTGAAGAAATTGCATAGTTATTTTGAATTTTTAATTAATTTGATGCATTGTTGCGAGGCAAAATGAAGCTTTTACTTTTCAGAATTTAAACTGAAGATTCTGTATGTAAAAAAACAAAGAAAACAAAGAAACAAAATAAGTAACATTCTTCTAAATATTGTAATTTCAGATGCACACATCAAAGACTAATTGGAAAAAAGTGCTGTTCAGTTTAAAATAAATGAATATATAAATAAATAAACATATAAAAACACACATAGAGATAAAGTAGCCTTTCATTCTATCTGCAGTCAACAAAATACATCCTTCTAAGACTAAAGACACCTCAAAATTTACATTTAATATGACTTTAGTACAAATCTTCGAATCGTAATTGTAATTTTAGCACTAAATATATATTTGTATGTAGTTGCAGGTTATTATTTCTCTTGGTGTTATTTAGGGTTAGTGTTGTTGAACATGTCAGAGCTGTCCTTGGTGCTGAACTCCTCCCTCACTTTCTGCTAACGATCTAAGCGGCTAACAGCTAACCTGTTGCAATGCTAACATCAGCATAAAGTTACCAAAAACTAGCAAACAACTGAAAAAAACGTAATTAATCCACTAAATCCAGTCAAAACCTGATTTAAATTAAATATACAATACCCTATGAGCGATGTGAGTAGGTCTCACCTTGTCGGCTCATCGCTGCTTTGTTCACGGTGTTTTGATAAGCTAGCCGCTGCCAAATGTCTCCATCCAGTTAGCTGACCTCACAGAACAGCAGTGGGCAGTCTGATCACTCCGGCTATTAATGGGTTCTCTCTCTCTCTCTCTCTCTCTCTCTCTCTCTCTCTCTCTCTCTCTCTCTCTCTCTCTCTCTCTCTCTCTCTCTCTTACACACACACTGTAATCTCAGTAAATCACAACAGCAGGATATAAGGAGATCACAATAAACTCATGCCAGCTTCAGGTATCTATCTATCTATCTATCTATCTATCTATCTATCTATCTATCTATCTATCTATCTATCTATCTATCTATCTATCTATCTATCTATCTATCTATCTATCTATCTATCTATCTATCTATCTATCTATCTATCTATCTATCTATCTATCTATCTATCTATCTATCTATCTATCTATCTAGATATAGGTATATATTTTTGTGCTTTTAAAAACCTGCTATTTACTTTTTGTAGAAATAAGTAGATCTGTAAACCCTTGAGGATCCAGAACATAAAGAGGGTCTCTAACAATATAAAGAGGGTCTCTAGCAATTGCGTTATTATATGTTAGTTCTTTTTTTTTGTTTGTTTTTTTGTCTTAGCTCAACAAAATGAATGGAACATGGGGTCAGTCTTTCCTCTAAAGTACTTGCTAAATTAATCGATGAGGGAGGAGTACCCAAGTGTGCTTTTGGGTAAAAGTTGCTGCATGTTTGTGGTTCTATTTACTAAGACATTAAGGTGAATGCGGAACCCTACTTAATAAATGAGATTTTGTTTTTCACGCTTTTTATTTTAGGAGGATTTTATTTGTTTTTGAAAATGTTGCTATAAAAGATAAAAAACAAACGTGTCCGTCTTCATTAACTTACTGTGCTTGCAGGCCAGATTTGCTTCAAATTAGAATAGGCCTCAAATGGTCTCTGGGCTGCACTTTGGACACGCCTGGTGTAAACAGAACAGAAGCTCTTTAAAATACAAATTGATGTCAAAGAGCCATTTAATTATGAAAACCCTAAAAGGGCCTTGTTTCTGATGATTTACTTTTTTGGGCATGTTTGGCATATTTTGGCCAATAATGACACAGTGTGTATGTGGCTTTAGTTGTCGTCTTGCTGGAAAACTGCAGATCCTGAACTGCTCAAACCTGGAGTGGACTATTCCAAACAAAACAGGTATTAAAAAAACAAAAAAAAACACAGTCTGTGTTTTTGCATGGAATGTGGCGACCCCTCTTGTCTTTAAAGACCTGCTTCCTTTGTGTTTCCAGGATCAGAACTAAACAAAGTGAGGCAGCATTTAGTTTATATCCTCCTCAGCTCTGAAACAATCTCCCTGAAAACCTGAGATGTGGAGAAACTGTTGGCTCCTTTAAATCAGGACTGAAGATATTTTTGTTTATAGCAACTCTTTGTTATATTATTTTTGTTTTCCCGTTAATGTCCTGTCAAACACTTGGGACTGCCTTGTGTATAAATGGTATTAAGTATGTAATCTAGCCATGCCTTTGAGAAAACACAAAATAGTAATGATCTATCTGGTGTCTCCTTGCAGGGTCGCAGAGGGACTGGTGCCTATCTCCTGTAATCCCTGAAGAAGAGGCAGGAGACACCCTGGACAGGTCTCCAGTCCATTCTCAGGACAACATAGAGACAGACAGGACAAACAACCAAGCACACATTCACACCTAAGGACAATTTAGAATATTCATTTAACCTAACAGTCATGTTTTTAGACTGTCAGAGGAAGCCACAGTACTTGGAGAGAATCCACACATGCAAACTCCTTGCAGAAAGACCCATGGCTGGAATATGAACCCAGGACCTTCTTACTGCAAGGCAACAGTGCCTCCAACTGCACCACTGTGCAGCTATTTATTTATTTAGTTACTTATGCTACTATGATACCATTTCACAACAAACGTGATCTCATCAAATGGACTTTAAAAGACAAACATGGCCAGTTTATATCTAGAAATTTATAATCAGATCAAACCAATCCATTGATATAATTATATTCCCTTTTAATTGCATATATTCCTGTTTAACCCTTGTTATATTGCAGTTCATACAAAGTCATTTAACGATAAAAATTGGTGGAAAGTTAGATAGATAGATGATATCTTGAGCAAGCTTGTGGTGACAGTAGAAAGAAACAACTCAATTTTAACAGGAAGAAATGTCCAGCAAAATCCAGTTTAGTAGGAGAAGGCATCTGCTGTGACTGACTGGGGATTTGGAGGATAGTGCAGACACCCAGAAAAGCAGAGGAACTAGTCCAAGAGTACTTTCTATGAGAAGAAAAACAGCTTATACAGAGTTAGGTGAACATTCTTGCACGTAGTTTTGTCTAGGAGAGAATGGCTAGAAATAGAGAAGAGTTGAGCCTGAAGTGCTGTTTGTGGAAACAGCACAAATAGCTAGGTGCAGCGGTAGCTCCTTCAATGGCTTTATATTTAATGAAAAATCAAAATGCCTCTTGGTAAAGAAATGTCAGTTTATAATTATCTTTGTTTTGATTTTTCTCATCCTCTCCCTAACATTTGAACAATTAGTTGTTCATTTTTGTTAATTTTATAATTTTTCTCACGAATTTTAATTTTAATCGATTTTGTTTCTAATTTGTGTTATTCCTTTTAGTTTCAGCTTCTTGGATAGTTCTTGCTGTTTCCTAAATTATTCCTAAATAAATGTAGCTTGACTTCATAAACATATTCTAAAGATGAAACATTTGCCATCTGCCAGTTAAATTGGTTGCAAAACATTCATTGGTCAGTACAGAGCATCTTCGTTTACCATAACAGCCAAACACAAAGTCACAATTGGATTTACGGTATGAATGAAATTACAATAATCTGACAATTTAACGCATTGTGGAAATATATTTGTCTCCATCTGGTGGTAAAAGTTACTTCCAGACAAGGATCAGCTTGGTAAAAAGAAAAAATGCTACCATACTTTGGTTTCTTTTTGCCCATACTGGAATTATTATTATTAATATTATCATTATTAATATTAAATGGTGTTAAAATAGGACATAAAAGGGAATTTTAGAGCTACATCTGCTTAGAAGCTACAAAAATGACAAAACTTTACAACATTTCTGACTGTTTTCCACTTCTTTTACTGAATATTTATACATTGTGGTGTTGAAACTTTTAATGTATTGAGGTAGATCATCACCTCCTTCACCACCAAACTTTTAATGCCTATGCCATTTAAAAAAGTAGATAAATACATGAGTCAAAATGTTGAGGAACATTTATTCAACAACAGCAAATCAGATCAATGATCCACTTGTTTTCTTCCAGACACACAGTTACCATGCTACAACATAAACGTCAAGGTTTATACTTTATATGGGCCGAGTGTATGTACAGGCAGCTTCAACCATTAAACCATCCCTGGCTGGATTTAATGGTTTACATTGCAACACCATACCATTTAAAATGATCGGAAATCCTCCTTTAAAACATGACATGAATATGAAATAAATAAAAATTTCAAAAATGCATCATAAACCATTTCACTATAGTTACACTATATACTATTTTTGTGGAGTCATTTCCTGATCCATTATACTTTTTTCAACACAGTGCATTTAGCTGAAAACATTTACAGTAGCATTTATCAGTATCTGAATGAAAAGCCATGACAGGAACATCTATGTTGCATCGAGGGGTTACAGGAAACATCATACGAGGGCCACAGAGATCAACATCCATACCATTAATAGCAGAGGGGTGGGCTACAGGGGCTCACCAATTGTAAACCATTTAAACACATCGGTTGTAGTCATGAAGCTGCAAAAGTAGCAAAGATGTACATGTGGCAAAATATGCAACTTGAGCTGTATGAGAAAAATCTTCTTTTTTCTCTCTCTCAGAGATGCATATTGGAGGTTCAAAAAGTCAACGACGATGAACAATCTCAGCATGGAACAAAATATCAGGCTTATCAGATTTAACCTCAAAATCCTCCAGGAAGAGTGGGACATTTATTGTTTGGTCTTCTACTAAAAGGTCTTCTCTTCTAAAAGAGAAAATAAAAACGCTGGCACTATCAACCAGCTTGGATGAAGCACAGCTGGATAAACTTGAGCTCCTTGGCTTAATTCAGCACAATAAAATAAAATAAAAAAAGCTTGGGTGAGATTAATCTTGACAAAGCTGAGCTTATTGTTGCACAGTGAAATAAAAATTAAGCAAAATAAAAACAACTGTATGGGATGAGGCTAAAACATATTGTGCTTAATATAGTCAAATAAAAAATTACAATAAAATCATCTCGAATGAGGTGCATTTTAACAAAATTAAGCTCCTTGGCAAAGTTAATTTTAAAGTTGCACAATGCAAGAAAAATACACTAAAACTAGCTTGGATGAGGTGCAGCTAAAAAAAATTCAGCGACTTGAAGGAAATGTTGTTTTGTGTAAGATTTCTTCTAATTGTTGTATCCAGAGTTAATGTCAGTGTTAAGTTGCTGATATGAAGATATGAGATTTGTGACCAAATTCATTGTAGTATTTTGTTTTAAAATAATCTCAACAACCCGTTGCAGGGAGGTCCAGAAAGCAATCCTTGCCCTTTGGCATGTGAGCGGATGTGAAGCTGATACTAAATTATAAATAAAGCGTAAAATCGCACCCCACCAGGTATTTATGAACAACTATCGACAGCTAAAGCTCTGAGCCTTAACAACCTCACGACTCAGCTCAAAACCATTCAGGGGGAACACAGAAGAGACGTACAAAAAAACAATGTCAAAGCTCTTGTTGTGCAGTAAATCGTACCGATCTCAAATTAGAAGTGAAATGTGCAAATGTGGGGACAAAGCAGTTCACTAAAGTTTAATGATGGCACTGACTGCCTGAACCTTTATGAATGTTTCCAACCAGTGTGTCCCTGATGAGCCGTGGCTCTCCATTCCTCCAGCATAAAATATCTCGTAAACTTCTCCTCCTCCTCCTTCTCCTAGTGAGCTGTGCTCATTTTAACATCACTGCACAAACGTTATGAGTCTCGCTAATGAGTAAAACTGTTGCCAAGGCATAAAGAAATTGTAGGGACAATGTTTTCTGCACAGTGCATGCTACACCATGATGCAAACAATGGGTAAAGGGGAAACGGGGCGGGCGACCTGTGTGGTTAAAGTGCAAAAGAAGAAACCAAAGGGAAACAGTTTAGTTGTTTCTCTTTCCTTCTTGCACGTGGGAAAAGTACAAGTCCACTCTCCTCTGCATGGCTCTTCTTCTGATGTGGAAAGATGGATTTGCCTTTTTCTTTCATCTCACGGATGTGGAGCAGGGAAGCAGGCAGGACCCCGGGATGGGACTGACGGGAGCGGAGGGGTTAGTTGAAGCCGGTGTCGGTGTGGTAGGAGTAGTGCCCATCCGATGTTAGCTGAGTCGTCTCTGTTGCCGACGGCTGCAGCACTATGGGTTCACCAGCAGCCTCTGTTTGAGTAACAGAAACCCCATTTCAATACGTGCTCCGACCCCTCCAGCAAAGCGTCATATGCAGGTTATTCGGTCTCACCTCTCTCGTCAGACTGGAGCTGAGCCTCCAGGTCCTCAGGGGACACGTAGAAGTCCTGCTCCTGGCCCTCCCGAGGCCGAGGTTTACATCGTCCACAGCAGCAGTTACAGCAGCAGCACAGGCAGCAGCAGAAATAGCATCCGGTGGCCAGGCCGCAGAATATAAACAGAGCCTGCAAGCAAACGGATTCATGGAACCAAAAACTGATGATCCATCTGTTTTAGTAATTCAATCTTAAAAAGGGAACATTTTATGTATTATATAGATTCAAACATAGGAGTGACATTTTTAAATGTTAATTTAGCTGATTATGACAGTAAATTATAATACAGTAAATTAGCAAAATTAGACAAGACCTATAAAAAGTGAAATATAGATTTTTTTTTCCCAATACAGATATGTGGACCCACTGAAAAGTATGTCTGTGTATGATACTTTATATGTACTGAGTATATTTGGTTGGATCTCCTTTTCAATGAGTTACTGCATGAATGCAGCACGGCATGGAGGCCCTGCTGAGGTGTGAAGGAAGCACAGGTTGCTTTAATAGCGGCCTTCAGCCTCCATCTTCATAGATTATCTTTGAGGTTTATGTCAGACCAATCTCCTGGCCAATCATGCACACACTTAAACAACAGTCATTAACCAATTTGTTGGTACTTTTAGCAGTGCGGACAGGTGCCAAGTCCTGCTGGAAAAGGAAATCGGTATCTCTATGAAACTTGTCAGAAAGGTAAAGGGAAGCATGAAGTGTTCTCAAGCCTCCTGGTAGAAGGCTGCACTGACTTTTATAGAACACAGTGGATCAACAGCAGCAGATGAAACGGCAGCCCCGAATCAATGATTGTGGAAACTTCCCACTGCACCTCAAGGGGCTTGGATTCTGTGCTTCTCCACACTCCCATCAGTCTCTGGGACATTGGTTTCCACATGAAAAGCAACATTTAGTTAAGTCTGAGAGGAGGAGGGGCGTCACGCGGCGTGGCGGTAGAAGCGGGTGCCCCATGTGCGGAGGCTATGGTTCTTGGCGTGGCTGTTCCGGGTTCGACTCCCGACATCGAGGCTCTTTTTCGCATGCCTTCCCCCTTCTCTCTCTCTCTCCCCATTTTCTATCAAGCGCCCATCACATAAAGGGCTCTAGTGCCAGAAAAAAAGAATCCGGGAGGAGTTTGGACCACTAAGTAATAGTCCAGTCCTTTTTCTCCTTAGCTCAGGTAAGATGTCTTCAACGTACTCTCTGGTTCAGAAGTGGCTTAACACAAGGAATGCGACAGTTGCAGCTCATGTCCTGGATAGATCTGTGTGGTTGCTCCTCAACCTCAGACTCGAGCTGCAGCTCTCCACCTCTGAATCTCCTCCAAATTCTTAAATGGGATTTTCTATATAATCATCTCATGTCTGCGATCATCCTTTATTGCGATCATTGCTTGTGCATCTTTTTTAACCACACTTTTTCCTTCCAGTAAACTATCCATTGAATTCTTGGAGACAGGACTCCCTGAACAGCTTTTCAGCCATGACCTTAAGTTGCTCACCCTAAGTGTCAAATCAGCAACCCCCTGCATGACGTTTGCGTCCATAATATGGTAATTAAAATATTATTTCTGTGTCTAAATGTGTTTTTATTGATCCTTTGTATACATCCATCCATCATCTATACCCGTTTGTCCTTGCAGGGTTGCAGGGGCTGCTGCCCATCTCAGGGCAATCCAAAGTAATATTTACATTTTCTAAGAAATTACATTTTGGGTTTCTGTGAGCAATAATCATCAAAATGAACAGAATTACACCAATAAGATGCACCACTCTGTGAATAATTAATTTGTATGTTGCATGAGTTTCATGTTTTTAATTGAACTGCTAAAGTAAAGGTATTAAGATATTAGGATGCAGCTTACATGGTTAAAAAAAGGAGTTGTTTTACAGATTATTACAGATCTTGCTTGTTTTATTGTCTTACCTTTGCCCACCAGCTTGAAAGGACAAAGTAAGTGTTGACATTCTCCTCCCCAAACTGCTCAGCCACATACAGTCCCAGAGAGCCATATTTATCATAAATATTACGCTTCGTGGGGTCGTTCAGGATGGCATGGGCGTTGTTTATCTCTTTGAATTTGTCCGCTGCCTCCGGATTGTCTGGGTTCTTGTCGGGGTGGAACTTTAGCGCCAGTTTCCTGTCGCAGAAGGCAGGTTAAAAATGACTGAATGACGGCGAAGGGGGATCAAACTGGTCTGACTGGGAAATGGCAGAGCTCAGCCTCACCTGTAGGACCTCTTGATGTCGTCCGATGTGGCCACCTTGTCCACTCCCAGCACGTGGTAGAGAGACTCCCCGGCGGTGGACAGAGAGCGCTGCCTCTGCTGCTCAGCCATGACACCTCACAAGCTGGACACAGAGAAATGCACACATATCCTTTTTTGTTTTATATCTGGACAGTCAGAGAGAGGCCTGTGAGCTTGAGAGCTCTTGACAGGATCAGGGAAGAATAAACACTAAATCCCAAAGTGCAGATCTGCATTTTATACACAAAAAAATCATGTCTGTTCTGGTCCAAATGATGAACTGATTACTTTCACCTGCATTTATCTTTTTTTTTTTCCCTTTGGTGAATACGCTGTTCTACCTCATTACTGACAGCGTTGCATCTTGGCAGGTCCACTGCTTTTAGTAAATTACAAGATGACATCCCTGCAGCCTGAACAGCTACAGTACAACAGGGTGGATTAAAAAAAACAATGCTGCAAAGAAAAAAAAACTTCATTTATTGAATCAATCCTAGGAACCAAGCTGCATCCAAATGGGTGTCAGCTCGACTCAAATGAAAAGCCAATGGTCTGTATTTGAAGCCATTCTCATTTTATCTTCACATTTTCACAGAAATCTAACTCATCTTGGAGGTGGCTCGTAAATATTCTCCCTCTACGAATCGCATCCCGTCGTAAATTGTCTTTAGGGAGGATTATAAACTACCAGTTCAATGCTGGGAGCATAATCTCTGATCGAGCATCATCAGCTGCACTGCCACAAGCGCGCAGCATCCATGTTGGTTCGCTTCCTTGGGCCTGTTCTGGATGCATAGGCAGGGATGGATCGTCAGGAGGGATTTTTTTCAAGGGCAAGAGGCAACGTCAAAGAAGAAGAAGAAAAAAAGAAAGGATAGAAAAGCAGAGAGGATGCTCACCTTTCAGGCGGCTCTGTTGCTCTGTAAGAATACCGATCTGAACGAGTTCTGATGTAAGACGGTGCAGCGTGACTATGGCCGCATCTCGTACGTATCCGGACCCTGTCTTGCTCTCACTATGCGACCATGAACAGCTGCGGCAGCTCGCTAGCTCCGCCCCCTGGTACCCCACGGAGGACCCGACGTGCGCGTGCACTGACGAAATGATGACGATGAGGACGCTCTCTGAGGAAAGCTGCTACATATTATATTATATTATATTATATTATATTATATTATATTATATTATATTATATTATATTATATTATATTATATTATATTATATTATATTATATTATATTATATTATATTATATTATATTAATCATATCATATTATTTTATATTATATTATATTATATCATATCATACTATATAATTTTATATTATATTATATTATTTTATATCATATCATATCATACTATATTATATTATATTATATTATATTATATTATATTATATTATATTATATTATATTATATTATATTATATTATATTATATTATATTATATTATAAGACTTAGCGATTCTGGTAGCCTTCTTTCGTAAACTAGGGCTAAAGAATACAGAGCTAATAATCAATCAACTCAGGACAAACATGCAAACACAGAATAATGATGACAAATGAAATAATTTAAGGGCAAATAGCTGAAAATGCTATGTTGCTGTGAGTTTAGACTGTTCACACTGTAGTTATATATATATAAATATACATATGAACTGGTAGTTTTTTAGATGGAGTGGACAAAATACATCTGATGTATGAAAGGAAATATATCCCTGCATTTTTGTAATACATTTTAAATAATAGTATTTAAATTTAAAGACCTTGTCTTTCAGAAATTTGTAAAGTCAATATCTGTTGGTTTACTCTTTTGGACTGGAGATGAAAACAGCCTGAATAATGGTCAAGTTTCACAATGGGCCTTTCCTTTAAGCTCACCATATTGTCTTTTCTTGCTATACAATGCCTGCTCAGGCTATGTCGTTACTGCAGGTCGACAGTAACTGACTAAGACAGTGAATGACTAATGCATGACTATCCATTAGTGATTTCAGCTATAAATCCTGCAGTAGATCGTGAAAGGTTACTGTAACATATCAGACAATGATATAGCTCATGAGTTACATCATGTTCAATGTTTGGTAGGGATGGAGCTGTTTACTAAGCATAGCTTAACATGAGGAGATGGAGAGATATGGATTTTTGGATTGCTTAATGCTGGTGATGTCCTCTAAACCATAACAGAAAGAAAAAACTATTTCAGCAGATTGCGAAAATCATATATTTTAATAGGAAAAAGCACATTGCTGTTAAAGATAATCAACATTGGCATGCACTGTTGCTTTGCAGCCTCCCCAGAACGCGTGGGTTTTCTCTAAGTGCTCCAGTTTCTTGCTACAGATGCCTGTTACCTTAACCCTCCACAACCCTGAATGGTTTTCAATGTGTCTCAATTTCCGCTGATGTGACTTTAAAACGGGTCAGAATTTGGCATAAACAACACGGAAGGATGGAAAAACCCCTACCTTTCTGCTGGTGTGTTAGAGGATATTTTTTGGAGTACTTTGGGTTCCTTAGTACCCGCTGAGTATATTGTCAAAGCCTGTCTGTGACGTTTTTCCCATTTCCTACTCTTCAGTGCCCAATTTGTAAATGTTTTATACATCTTGTTTTAATTTACTGCTCAGATAGCAGAATGGAGTTGAAACATCTAAATTATGTCAAGGAGAAGATTTGTTAATTATTGGCAATGTTGAAACCAGATTAGAAGCATTGGTATGATGCTGAATGAAACATCACTTTTCAATTGTTTAAATTAGAACTCAATTTTAATTCAACTATTATAAAAATGTAGTTTTAGGTGCATTTTAGTTTATTGGCAATTGAAACAATGTTATTCCTACATCCATCCATTTTCTTCCGCTTATCCGGGGTCGGGTTGCAGGGACACTTTTAATTTAACTGATATGAACGACAAAATAGACATCAAATTGTAAATAATGCAAAATTTTAAATAAAGCAAAGATAGATTTAAAAAAAGTTACAAAGAATATTTCAAAAAAAAAAAAAGATCACTGCGGGGTGCAAAATATATCGACCCCAATCAATGTCTCACTCTGCCCGGCTCTCAAACCAAACTGACAGAAAGACGGGAGGCAAAAACAAATGAGGTGGATTAGCAATGTTTGCCAATAACTGATGGCATCATCCAGGACATGATACTGATGAATATCGCCTCTGCTGCCCGGATTTTGAGCTGTTAGCATATTATAACAAACACCCTCATACAGCAACAGTCTTCAATCAGAGGACTCTACACATGTGTTGCAAGACTGACTGCTACCAGAGATCATTCTTGCCCATGGCATCACCATCCACTCTTTGAAGATACTTGGATGAAATGAGTAATTACAACCTTTTAATTTCCCTTTGGGATAAATAAAATGTATTGGATTTGATTTAAGAAAACGAAGCATCATTAATATATTGCAGATTCTAATAAAAGTACAAGTGTATGAAAAAATATGTAAAAAAACAAAACATAACAAAATTAAAAAAAAAACACTTGTAGTACAATAAAAAAAATTGTATTCACAAATTTGCTGTGTGTGCGAGTGTATAAATGGCGGTTCACCCGTCGAGATGAACCTTTATTTAACAATGTTGAAAGGTCAATTGGTGTGGCTTTATTTGCAGATGATGGAGCAATGTGGAAAAGGGGGAGGAATGTCCAGCGTGTGTTACAAGTGAGATGCAACAAGCAGTGGATATGGCACATAAATGGGCAATTGAATGGGGATTCAGGATATCTGTTGAAAAAACTAAGATGATTTTCTTTACTAGGAAAAAAATAAGTCCGGAGTTAAAGATCCGAATATCAGGTAAGGAATTGGAAAGAGTAGAGTGCTTTGAGTATCTTGGGATATGGTTTGATAAAAGATTAACATGGGTAGTGCATATCCAAAAGATGGTAGAGAAGTGTAAAAAGTTATTGAATGTAATGAGATGTTTGCGTGGGGTGGAATGGGGTGCAAATAGGAGTGCTTTGAGAACAATATATGTTGGACTGATTAGGTCAGTTTTTGATTATGGATGTCTTGTATATGGGTCTGCTGCTAAGACTGTGTTAAATAAGTTGGACAGAATACAGAATAGAGCTTTAAGGTTATGTTGTGGAGCTATGAGAACAACCCCTGTGGCAGCCATCCAAGTTGAGATGGGGGAGATGCCTCTGGATCTCAGAAGGGACCAGCTCAGTTTAGTGTACTGGACAAACCTTGAAGGTTATAGGATAGACCATATAAACTCAGCAAAAAAGAAACGTCCTCTGACTTTCAACTGTTTTTACTTTAAGTAAACTTAATGTGTGTAAATATTTGGATGAACACAAAAAGAGTCAACACCATGAAACATAAACAAAAAATGTTTCACAGACATGTGACTAACAGAAACAGAATAATGTGTCCTTGAATGAAGGGAGACTCAAAATCAAAAGTACCAGTCAGTATCTGGTGTGGCCACCAGCTGCTTGAAGTACTGCAGTGCATCTCCTCCTCATGGACTGGACCAGATTTGTCAGTTCTTGCTGTGAGATGTTACCCCACTCTTCCACCAAGGCACTTGCAAGTTCCTGGACATTTCTGGGGGGAATGGCCCTAGGCCTCACCCTGCGAGCCAACAGGTCATGCAGAAACTCACGCACAGAACGAGCAGAATGGCTGGTGGCATTGTCCTGCTGGAGGATCATGTCCGGATGAGCATGCATAAAGGGTACCACATGAGGGAGGAGGATGTCTTCCCTGTACCGCAAGGCATTGAGAATGCCTGCATTGACAACAAGCTCAGGCCGATGGTGATGTGATATACCGCCCCAGACCATGACGGACCCCCCACCTCCAAATCGATCCCGCTCCAAGGTACAGGCCTCGGTGTAACGCTCATTCCTTCGACGATAAACACGAATCCGTCCATCACCCCTGGTAAGACAAAACCGTGACTCATCAGTGAAGAACACTTTTTGCCACTCCTGTCTGGTCCAGTGAAGGTTGGTTTGTGCCCATAGGTGGCGTTGTTGCTGGTGATGTCTGGTAAGGACCTGCCTTACAACAGGCCTACAAGCCCTCAGTCCAGCCTCTCTCAGCCTATTGCGGACAGTCTGAGGACTGATGGAGGGATTTTGTGTTCCTGGTGTGACTCGGGCAGTTCTTGTGGCCATCCTGTACCTGTCACGCAGGTGTGATATTCGGATGTACCGATCCTGTGCAGGTGTTGTTACACGTGGTCTTCCACTGCGAGGATGATCAGCTGTCCTTCCTGTCTCCCTGTAGCGCTGTCTTAGGCGTCTCACAGTGCGGACAGGGCAATTTATTGCCCTAGCCACATCAGCAGTCCTCATGCCTCCCTGCAGCATGCCTAATGCATGTTCACGCAGATGAGCAGGGACCCTGGGCATCTTTCTTTGGGTGTTTTTCACAGTCAGTAGACAAGTCTCTTTCGTGTCCTGCATTTTTAGAACTGTGACCTTAAATGCCTACTTTCTGTAAGCTGTTAAGGTCTTAACGACCATTCCACAGGTGCATGTTAATTAATTAATTATGGTTAATTGAACACGCATGGGAAACATTGTTTAAACCCTTTATAATGAAGATCTGTAAAGTTATTTGGATTTTTACAACATTATTGTTGAAATACACAGTCCTGAAAAAGTGACGTTTCTTTTTTTGCTGAGTTTATGTCATTCAACTCTGGTACAATGTCAAGAGAGACATGAAGGTACAAAGAGTAGTTTTGGGTGGATTATTAAACAGAAAGTAAATTAGATGGAAATAGCCTCATTAGATCTAAGTCCTACAGTAGTATCTTCAAGAGTTCCTTTATGGACTCTTGAAGATCTTTCAGTTGATCTTGGTCTCTTGGAAGAAGCTAAGAATGGGGTTGTAGATAAGTATATGGTGCAGGGGTATTTAATGGAGAGATATGGGGATATAATTATATTGTACACAGATGGGTTCAAACGGGATGAGAGAATGGGAGTGGCTTTTGTTAGTCCAAAGTTAAAAATAACCTCCCTGCTGGGGGGTGGGGTGCCCCTGGGCCCCGGCTCCCCCGGGCCCCGTGTCCCTCGGTCCGTTGACCGGCCCGCCCCGGCGTGGCCGGTTGCCGGCGGAGCCCGTGGGCTCGTCACTGCTGCCCCCCGGGCCCCTGCATAGTGGCCGCTGGATGTTCCCCTGGGGTTCTCCTTTTCTCCTCTCTTGGGGGATGCGGTCGGCCCTGCCCGGGTCCGCCTGGGGCTCTGGCGGTCCTTTGGACGTCTTTGCTCCGATCTCCTTCATGTCTGCATCGATTCCTGGGGGACGGATTGATGTCTGCTCACACCAGCTATCGAACACTCTTATGGAGAAACCTTATATGCACCAGCATGCTAACACACACACATAGATGTGGGGTCTCTGGTGTTTAAGGATATATTCTTGGGCTGAGGTTATCATTACTAGAGCTTGATTAATCGGTACCATGAGTTTTTCTGTGACATTGTTGTTGTATTTTTATATCTATTTTTGTGTGATGTGGTTGTGTAATTCTTAGTTCACAATGTTTGGTTGGTTTTGTCGATGTTCCTTTTTCGTGTTTTGTTTTGCCCCCTCTCTCTGCCGTCCTGTGGGTATGGAGGCAGACTTCAATGTTTTCCTGTGTTTTCTTTGTTCCCCTTCCTCTCTTGTATTTTCAACTCCCCCTCTCTCATGACATTTTGTTTCCTACCTCTCTTCTTCATCTTCCTTCTTTCTTCTCCTTAATTTTCCGTCTCCGTGTCCATAACATCAGGAAATAAAAACCCCAACAATTCATAATAAAGATTTTTCACACATAAATCAAGTGGAGGACTATAGCAAAAGCTATACTGCTCCGCTTGTGAAAGTAAATCTGTTGGGCTTCTACTTGGTACTCAGACACCAATTCTGAGCTCCACACTGCCAAACAGGACACGTTTAAAAAAAAAAAAAAAGTTAAAAATAACATCACAAAACAGAATTAATGATCATTTTGCAGTATATACAGCATAATTAATTGCTATTTTGATGGCACTTTCTTGGGCTGAGAGCAATAGACCAAGAAGTTTAGTAATTGCATCAGATTCAGATTCAGCCCTAATAAGTATTCAGAACATAAATTCATAATCTAGACAAGACATTGTTCTAGAAATAGTCCAGATGGCAAACAAGATATTGAAAGCTGGAACTACTGTTGGTTTCGTATGGATTCCTGCTCATAGAGGTGTGACCGGGAATGAGATAGCTGACAAGTATGCGCAAAAGGTGAGAGAATTGGATCATATAAGTTTATGTATTAAGTGTAGTAAGGCCGAAGTCAAATCCATTATTAAAGGAAAGATAAAAGAAAAGTGACAAGTCTTGTGGGATACTGGTCAGACGGGTAGGAAAATGTGCAGTGTTCAAAGAAGAGTGGGGGTGAGTAGAAGTATTTGCAGAAACACACACGAAGAGAACATAATTTCACAAATGAGGTTTGGGCGCACAGGGCTAAATAGTACATTATTTCTAATGGGAAAACATGCTGATGGGATATGTAGTGTATGTAACGATCAGGAAACCATAGTACATGCCATTATAGAATGTACTAGATATAGTAATGAGAGGTCACAATTGAACCATCAACTAGAAGAGGAAGAGACTCCTTTAATATTAAATTGTATTTTTCAAAGGAATTCTGGAGATTTATGTTTTAAGTTTCTTTTTTCTTTTCTTAGAAAAACGGGTTTAATAAAGATCATTTAAGCGTAGGGAAATATAGTATTCGGACTCACACTCCATTTAGATACTTGTATTTTTGCAAGATAGCAAGAAAAAACTTTTTTTACAATACTTGAATACTCCTAGTTAAACAATATATTCACAAATGTAAATTTTTGAAGGTCAAACCACTTTTCCAAATTTATTTAAATGAATTTTTGGAAAGCCTTATGTCATGTAAAAACTAAAGCAGCTACTTTCTTCATTAATTTCATACAATCTCAGGTATAATAACAGACCTCTTGTGAATGTGCGGTTTTTTGTTGTTTCTTTTTTTGGTTTATTTGTTTGTTCTTTCTTATGTTGTACGACCATTGTACACTTTTGTAATTTAATTCGTACACTTGCTCAGTCTTATACAAATACGTCAAAGGTTGTAATGCCCTATTGATTGAAAATAAAGGATGTAAAAAAAAACAACCCTCGCTGTTCCTTAGCAACCCTGACGTCACAGCGCTAACCAATTGAAGACCTCGCAGGTTTCACAGGCCTATCGCGAGATTATCGAATTAGCCTCGTTAGGAAGGTAGCGGTCGAAGCCGGACTCTGCAGGCGGCTTGCGGGTTTTTTCTCTCTTATTTCTCTAAAAGCGCCAAGCAGACTTCAACCTGCCTGATTTATCAGTCGTTTCTTTCCCCTTGCGTGAAAGGAAACTCGGCGGACCTTGAGTTTGACGGTAAATTGTGAAAAAACGCACACGGTAT
Organism: Valencia hispanica; assembly: GCA_963556495.2. Lineage (NCBI taxonomy): Eukaryota > Metazoa > Chordata > Actinopteri > Cyprinodontiformes > Valenciidae > Valencia > Valencia hispanica. The sequence goes on along the minus strand of OY747709.1, from coordinate 44,106,726 downwards.
GCTAACTAGCTGGGGCTAACGCTGTGGAGGAAGCGGGTTTGTTTTGATCGCCTCGGTGTGTTTTTAGTGACGCCCGCAGGTGTTTATTCAGTATTCGAGTCGCGCAAATGCAGTTTTATTAATCTGCAGCGTTTCATTAGAGTCCGATTCGTCTGCCTGTGTTTGTTTTCTGATGAATTAGTTGTTGATACGTAGCTGCTCTTGCAGATCCACAATGTGACCAATCTGTGTCAGTCTTGCTCATGTTTTTTTCTCCTCATCTTCAGGTTCCCAATGATGAGTTATGCTGAAAAGCCAGAGGACATAACAAAGGAGGAGTGGATGGACAAATTAAATAATGTTCACATTCAGAGGGCGGACATGAATAGGCTCATCATGAATTACCTGGTGACAGGTGAGACATTAATCTAAAAGACGGTGACTGTCACCTGAATGTTTAGCTTAGGCCATTGCATCTCAGTAAATAAGATTAGTACTGAAAGTTTTTTAGTGATTCAATTAAAAAAATAGACCTATACAAATGCATTACACACAGTGGCCCGTGTCAAGTAGGGCTGCACATTATGACATAATTCCAATATCTACTTAATATCTGCTTAATTTCCCTCTGGGATCAATAAAGTATATTTGTGTTGAATTGAATAAATGTGGGCAAAAGACTTTGGATTCCAGTAATTGTTGGCTCTTGTATTCCAAGTGTTATGCACTTGTATTTTACATGTTGTTACTGTAATAGTTGGAGAGAGTCTCACAGCTGCAGAAGCTCACACTGGACACAAATGATACTCCCCAAAATGCTAGAGGTCACAGGTTGATGGAAACATGGTTGAGAAGGAGAGGAAAAAAGAAAATTGGCATATATTCCACATGATATAATCAGTGCAATATTCACCAATATTATTGCCATTGCAAGATTGTCTAATAATGTGCAGCCCTAATGTCGAGTGTTCATATCTGTTGATTTGGATGACTGCACCTTACAGCTAATTTAAATCCAAAATGCAGTTTCTCATGAAATTGCATCATTACGTAAGACCAGTAAAAAGGCATTTGTTACATAAAAGTATCAATCTGCAGGAAATTAAGCCCAATGTGTAAACACTCAATAATTGGTGGAGGCTATTTTTACTTGAATTACTGCAGCAGTGCAGCGTGGCATGGAGGCGATCAGACCCAGGTTGCTTCAGTGCATCTGCATTATCGGCTCTGGCGTCTCTCATCTTTAGAGTCTGAGGTTTAAGTCAGGCCAGTCGGTTACAGCGATGCCATTGTCATTCAAGCAGGTGTCGATACGTTGCTGGTGTGAGCAGTTACCTCTCCTGTTGCGAAATGAAATCAGCATTTTCATAAGACCTCATAGAAAAGGGAAGCATAAAGTGCAAAACAAAAATCTTAAAAGAGCTTGGACTAAACCACCAGCAGATGCCATTACTCCAAAATTATCACTGACTGTGGAAACTCCACACTAGACATCAAGCAACTTTATTTCCATGCCTATTTGCTTTTTCTCCAGACTATAATGCCTTGATTTCCTATTGAAATGCAAAAAGACTTTAGAAACAGTCCATGCCATTTTCTGCTTAGCCCAGGTTACACGCCTCTGATTTCGTCTCTGGCTCTCGAGCAGCTTAACGCAGGGAATGCAACAGTTTTAGCCCATTTCCTGGATACGTCTGTGTGTGCTTGGCTCTTGATCCACTGACATTAGCCACACCAAATGCAACATGAATATCCCCCAAATTGTTGAATGGACTTTGCTTCGTACTACAGTTTTTCCTTCCTCTTAACTTTCCATTAATATGTTTGGAAACAGCACTCCCTGAACTCGAAGCTTCTTTAACAATAGTTTTGTTTTTATGTGTGACTTTCCCTCTTTTTGGAGATAGTCAGTGATGGGACTGGGCAATAAACCGAACATTTACAGATACCAAATTTATGACTGTAACCGGCATTGTTTTGCTCATGTTTGTATTTTCGTTTTTTTTTTTTTTTAATGAAGAAAAGATGTGTGTAGTTTGGTGATGCTCATTTCCCTTTAAGACGCTGCAGCCGTACTACGTTACAAACTGAATCATCCAGCAGAGTTGCCAACTTACCTACTTTGTTGCTATATTGCGAGTTTTTAGACCCCTGTTATGATCTTTTAAAATGACTAGCGACAAATCTAGTGACTTTTTTTGGTGAGTCTGGTCACCGAGCAGCGTTGCTGCTTTACTCTCCTCTCTCCCATTCCAGACCGCTAGCAGGCAGCCAGTCCTCCCACGGCAGGCAGAGCAGCTGTTAACCCTACAGCGTCCAAAACCGCCGCCGGCTGATCCTACCTGCGCTTAGATGTAAACGTAAAACATTTTCTGTCTAAAATAAACGACAGAACACTAAATAAATCACAGATTTCACTATCATAACCTCAGTAACTCACCTTGTCCACTGTGTTTGCCCCTCTGTTGTGTCTCAGTCTAAACTGGACTCTCGGAAATACAGAAAAGGAATTGATCCCTAAATTAAAAAGGCTGGTTGAAGAAGCCGTTTATTGGAGATGCTACACGGGCATACTGCCTGTATTGTAAGGCTGATTTATTATTGCCACAATTAGTGATCTAAAAACACATGAAAACACAAAAACATACTCAAAAGGCAAAACCGTAAAACAGTTCCACCCCAATCACACTGAAATCAATGGTAAAAAAAAAAAAACGATGCTGCAAATTTTTTTTATTTAATTATTCCCCTCTCCTACAGCGTCCATTACAATTACTTACACATTATGCAAATGAGGCGATGGCATAATTTAGTGACTTCATATGACTTTAGGGACAGCCAGTAGGTACTTTCCATGCTGAGGAGTTAGGAACACTGGAAGAGGGAGACGTTGAGCGAATTGAGGAGGATTCAAATATTGAAGCGGTGATGTTAGAGCTGGTCGAGGAGGAAGAGTGCCCCAACTAGATAATAAAACTTTTCTTTTTTCTTTTTTCTTTTTGGTGGTGGAGTAGTTATCGTGCATTTATCGTTATCGAGGTGAACTGCTCAATATATCATGATATTGATTTGAGGTCGTATCGCCCGGCCCTGGTCAGTGACTAATATTCAAAATTATTTTACTTTTTTTTTTTTTTTTTATATGCACCATTGTAATTTCATGAGAGATGGATTTTTCATTAGCTGTAAACAATAATTATGAAAATAAACAAGAGGTATATAATTTTGTGTGTAACGAATCTTTTGAGTTTTAATATTTTCATTCAAGTAAAATAAATAAACTTCCTCATGGTATTTTAGATCATTGGGATGCCTCAGTGTAATTTGCCTTTGTCCTTCTGTAAATATTTGAAGAGGGCTTCAAAGAGGCAGCTGAAAAGTTTCGTATGGAGTCTGGAATCGAGCCCAGCGTGGATTTGGACTCTTTGGATGAAAGAATTAAGATTAGAGAGATGATCCTGAAGGGACAGATACAAGAAGCTATCGCACTCATCAACAGCCTACACCCAGAGTTGCTGGACACCAACCGATACTTGTATTTCCATCTGCAGGTACGGTTGCACACAACAATTTACACAGTTGATGTAAAATGTATGTCTCTGGCATTTACAGTTGTTACCTAACCTCAAAGTGAATGTAAGAGCTGTTCAATATGGGTAAATGTGAATTTGTCTTATGGACCTAACAGAAAGAAATCTTCCAAACATTCTTGGCAATGTTTTATTTTTGAAATGACATCATTATAAATGTAATAAATTAAAACGGTCACATCAACTTTCCCTTCTCTACTATCTTTCTTGTAGCAGCAACATTTGATTGAGTTAATCAGGCTAAGAGAGACTGAGTCAGCCCTGGAGTTTGCTCAGACCCAGCTTGCAGAACAGGGGGAAGAGAGCCGAGAGTGTCTGACAGAGATGGAGCGAACGCTCGCCCTTCTGGCCTTCGACAACCCCGAGGAGTCACCCTTCGGAGACCTGCTCAACATGATGCAGCGGCAAAAGGTTGTCCTCGCCATTACATTACAAGTAGAGTATATCGATGTTTTGAATCCCCCCCCTCCTTCCACATATCACATTTGATTACATCTGAATATTGTGCTGAAAAGAATTGCTTGTTTTCACATTGCTGCTCAGTTTATTTTAATCTGGATTGAGGAGAGTGAATTTATTGTGTTGGAATCTATGAGATCTGCTTGAGGCGGAAGGATGGAGTCGCCAACATACCTGGAATTTCTTGTTGATGAACTATTAACGACCCTGAATAGCTCACTAGCTGTTAACATCCGCAGTAACTCCGCTGCAGACAGCTTTAAAGAGCGAAACAGCTCAGAGGGGCTAGCTCTACTTTTCTATATTAGCGTTGGCACCTCTGAGAGATTTGGATTTTTAAAGTGTAGAGATAAAGTAAATATCTTCAGCACACAACCATGAGGTATAAAATATTAATACAATTTCAAATAATTTAAATTTTAAAAAATGTATTGCGATGAGAGGTAGATTATTTTTTTTAAATTTTTTTAATTAAAATTTTAACATGGTATAGATATCAATTTTGGGAATTTTTAATTTGTGGCACGTCTGGCTTTCCGTACCTGCTGCCTTCCAAATTATTCATTCAGTTTTTTTAGGCGACTGTTTGTGACATTTTTAGATGTGAGCTCCCAGTCGTATTGGCTCTTTAGCAGACAGGAGTGACTTGATTCCATTCATCCAGCCCAGATGTGAGGTCGCAAATGGTAACGTTAGGTGAAAGGAGCGTACGGCGAAACGAAGGTAGGCTGTACCTGAGCTTTGAGGCGAGTTCCTCAGGTGAAAGTTACAGTGCCTTTTTAAAAAAATTTTTTTTTATATATATATATATATATATATATAACGGGAAGAAGGCTGCCTGACCCAGAGCAACTGACTGAGGCTGCGTTATTTTATTCTTTTCTCTCCAAACTACTTCTGTGTTTGGGGAGGGGGCGAGGGAGATTTGAAACCACTACTGCAAGGATGATTTGGAAAAAGGAAAAAAAAAGGTTCACTGTAACTTCAACGTCAGGACTATATCTATACTATATATTGGCTCTCTGCTCACCTGTAGCTGTTTCTTATCCAGTATCAGGCTCACCTGTGTAGGATTCTAGTCCAAGTATAACTCTGCAATTGTATTTTGAGGTTAAACTGTATTTTCTTTGAGGAAGGTGTTAAATTTCTTTCAACACTTGTACTACTTCTTAACAAAACCACTTTTTTCTTTTTGTGCGTCTATAATTAAAGCTCTTACTTCTCAGTCTGTCAGGTGTTGGTTGAATAGTTTGCAGTTGTGGCATGCTATGTCTTTCCAGATGATGGATTGAACAGAGTTCTGTGGGATGTTCAAAACTTGGGATATTGTTTTATAACCTAATTCTGCTTTAAACTTCTCCACAACCTTCTCCCTGACCTGTTTGCTGTGCTCCCTGGTCTTTATGGTCTTTTTGTTCTCTGATGTTCTCCTAACAAACCCCTGAGACCTTCACTGAACAGCTGCATTTATACTGATATTAAAATTACACACATTTGGACTCTTTCAGAATTTATTTACCTCTGAGGCAAATGGTTGCACCAGATTTTATTTAGGGCTATCAGACTAAAATAACCTAAATACCAAAAAATGTTTGAAGCTCATGGGCCATTTTCCTTTCAGTTCAGATTTTTCTGTTGTTTTTTTTGTTGGTGTATCATATTAAAATCCCAATAAAACAAACTGAAGTATGTGGTTTTAAATGACAGAATGTTAAAAAAGTAGAGAGGGAAAAAGTAGGGAATGTTTTTCACAAAGCAAAAAACAGTTTAGTTGAAATGTGCCACATTTTGGGTTTGTAAAGTCATGGTTTTTAGATTTCACGGAGCACAAGGGAAAATATTTTTTTTAAAATTAACAAAAAAAAGGGATTTCTTTTAGTTTAACATATTTCTGTCTTCTCACACAGGTGTGGAGCGAGGTGAACCAAGCTGTGCTGGACTATGAAAACAGGGAGTCGACACCTAAACTGGCTAAACTCCTCAAGTTGTTGCTGTGGGCTCAAAACGAGTTGGACCAGAAGAAGGTGAAATATCCTAAAATGACGGACCTCAGCACGGGCACCATCGAGGACCCCAAATGAATGTAAAAAATAATAGTCACCTACACATCTATTAAACTTATGACCCATCAGTGACAGCCAGGTAACATATATGTTCAAAGTTTTTTCATTTTGTTTTTCATTTATGAGGGTTAACTCATTGTCCAAATTGTATTCGCTGTATTGGAAAATTGACAAAAATAATTCAGTGTAAATACAGTTTCTGGGTTTTACAAATTTAACATTGCTGTTTTATATTTAATATAATCTGTTCAAACCCTTTGCTGTTGAATTTCACCAATCATTTTCCATAACAGGCTTCATTTTGCAGTGAAGAGGGTTGATTGTGTGAATGAAGGTGTTCGGCTTAAGCTGGTGGCTGGTTTCAAGAATTCAGATACAAAATGTGAATATTTTTCAAAATAAAGAAATAGCAACACTTTATTGTAATATACTTTTAATATATGCTGTATTTTATGGCTTTATTGATATTAATTTGTGACAGTTTGTTATAAACCATCACACATTTTTCAAATTATGACATTAAATGTACATTTTACAGTAAATATACGGGACGAATTGTGGTGTAAAGTTAATTATTTCTCGTGTTCAGAGACGGGTTGAATTCAGAGAGGGTTTTATAACAGAGTTGAGTCACCTTGGCCCTTTTCTGAGTGCTGCTGTGCTCCCAACATACTCCATGTGATTACATTTGGTTTTATATTTCAGGGGTTGGATGTTGGCCTAAACTTTTGGAAATCCAAGTGACTGATGGACGATTTATACGCTCCAGAAGAGAGAGGGCTGCTTTGATAAATCTTTATAGTTAAAGTATGTATAATCAAGACCTTCTTCAGACTTAAACAGTTTGTCACTGACTTTTATTTGGTAATTTATTCTGCAAAGTTGAATTGTAACGTGATTTTATGAGTGCATTTTTTCTGTTAGGATTTTTCACTTTTTCTGCATGTATGTGTCTGCTTTTTTCAGTGAGGAAAAAGGTACTTGTGCTTGTTTATTTTATTAGATTTTATATTAAAGAAAAATTACTTGCCGCTAGTTGTCAGTCCTTCATTTCTTTTACGGTTGTTTTTGTCTTCTTAAAAATATAAAATTTCGCTAGTTGTGAGACTCCCCACCTTCTTTAATTAAATTTTTCTTGCAGTTCTGGTCAGAAGTTCACACACATCAGGGAAATTAATATATAATTTAATATTATCATATATGATCATTTGTGGCTTTTATTAAATTAACAGGTTCTTTTTTTTTCAGGGTGAAGTGAAAACTCGGCAAACATCTTAAACAATTCAATTCAAAAATACTATATTGATCCCAGAGGGAAATTAAGTGTTGTTGCTCATAATTAATTCTTTAAGGAGTTGTTGTAGATCATGAAGGCTGTGGGCAGGAAGACTTTTCTGTAGGGGTCTGTGTTGCAGCGAAACTGAAGAAGCCTCTGACTGAAGACACTCTGTTGTTGCAGAATAGTGTCATGAAGAGGATGCTCAGGGTTATTAATCTTTTTTTTTTGATTTTATGAAGAATCCTTCTTTGCATTATCATCTCCAGATTTTCCACAATCGTCCCCAGAACAGAACCAGAACCTTCTTTATCAGGTTGTTGAGTCTTTTTAAATCCCTGGCTCTGATGCTGCTACCCCAACAGATGACGGCTGAAGAGATTACACTCTCCACAACAGACTTGTAGAAGATCTGCAGCATCTTGCTGCAAACCTTGAAGGACCTAAGCTTCCTCAAGAAGTACAGTCTGCTCTGTCCCTTCTTGTAGACGGTTTCACTGTTCAGTCTCCAGTCCCGTCTGTTGTCCAGGTGAACTCTAAAGTATTTATACTCCTCAACCACCTCTACTTCTTCAGTGTTTGACTTATCCCTGTGTCTCCTGAAATCTACAATCATCTCCTTTGTTTTGTTTCACGGTATAAGACTAAGCTCTGTCCCTCCATGTTTGGCCAAACATGTTTATTAAATAGTTAAACACCTGAAGGACTACTTGTTTTTAGAAGAGCTATATTTTGAACCATAAGTCAGTGTAATTAAGTGCAGTTTTTTTCCTCAAGGAAGTTGCAAAAAAGTTGCGTTTCTAGCCTTTTCTTGAAAATGGTAAGGTTTTTTGTGTTTGATTGGGGCTGAAAAAAAGGACTCTACCAGGATGCCATTCAGGCCAGATATTCAACTGCACACCCACTAGTGTTTGAACCAATGTTACTAACCCAATTGGAAACAACACTTTTTGATATTCTGACTGGAAATGTCACCACTCTTCATAGCAGAAATGGTAAAGTTCACTTATATTAGTTGTTTTACTGAAACTGACCTTTTAAGCATAAATTCACCAACTTTAAACAAGGTAGAGGTGAAAGTAAAGGTTTATTTTGATTGTTTTAAGCTCAGTATGGGGCACCAACAGCAGGTCCTGATTACAGGGATAAATGGGTGCAAAGTTATTCTGAGAAAACAGCAAAAAGCATTCCAGAAGCTTAACGTCAACCTGATTTATCTGCTCTTGAACCAGTTTAGATGTGGTTTTAAACTCGACGTATCAAGGATTATTTTGGAAAAGATAAAGTAGGCTAATTTTTAGCTTCTGGAATGGCCTTGACCAGATTTACTTTTGATAATTTGTAGACTATGACTAAGGTTTAGATTAGATCTACTATTTCTGATCAGAAGAGTAGTTAAATGTTAAGACAGTGTTTTATCAGGCCCTTTGTTATGGCTACAAAAAGTGGTTTCTCTGCAACTTGCTAGGGGACATTTAATTTTGCCCTGGGCTATATCTTATGTAGCCCAGAAAAATATTCCAATCAAAATTCAACAGAATGTTTAAAAACAAAAGTCCCTGAAGATTAACTTGGAACTGCTTGCGGGTAAAATGTAAAGGAAAGTGGCAATACAAAGGAATCAGGCTCAATATTCTTTGTATTCCTTTAAATTTTAAAAAATCACCATAAAAATTCAGAACATTTGAGAAATCTTTATGAAAAGATATACTGAGGAATTGTATAAATCTAGTGGGATGGCAGGTACTAAAGTTTTTATTTGCCCTATTGTAACATCTGGACATCTAGCAATGCCCTTGCATGTAATGTATGTATATATTTTTGACTGTGTGGATCAGAGAACGTCGGGAACCACACCTCAGCGGACCTGCCTGAAGCTCCTGAAGTTTGCAGATGACACCGCTGTCATGAGTCTGCATACATCAGGAGGTGGAACCTGTAATGTGTCCAGAACCACCTGGAGCTCAATCAGCTCAAGACTGTGGAGATGATGGTGGACTTCAGAAGAACACCCTCCGCTCACAATCCTCAACCACATTGTGTCTACCACCTTTACTCAGGAGCTGAGATGGGCCTCACACACAGGCACCGAGGTCCTGCTGGTCACCTACACGATCATTATTCAGTCTGTCCTGTGTTCTTCCATCACTATGTGGTTTGGCTCATCCAAATGTAAAAAGGTCAGACTGCAACAACCAATCAGGTCTGCAGAGAGGATCATTGAGGCTGAACTTCCCTCCATCAGGAACATGTACAGCTCCAGGGTGAGGAAACAGGTTGTTAACATCTCTGCAGAGCCAGCACATCCTGGATATGAACTGTTTAGACTTTTACCTTCGGGTCGGCGCTATAGAGTACAATTTGCAAAAAAACCAGAACCCAGTTTTTTAACCCAGGCTGTCTCTCTGATGATTAATCGTCAGACTGCCCAGCCACTGCTGGGAATCAACACTGCATATTTGAGCTAATTCAACCTCGTCTTCTTTTGTAATAGTTCTGTACATATATATATTAGTCTTTGAATAACCTTTTTACTTCCCACCAAATGTACACATTTATACTTAGAATATCTTTACTTTGAAGGAAGGTGGAAACGTTCACATTTCTTGTGTGAACAAACTTGGAGAAAAAAGCTACTTCGGAAGTTTCTAGCAAAACTTTACTTTTAAAGTGAACAGAAATGGACAGAATTCTGGTAATATGGAAACTCGGGTAACAATTGTATGTGAGAAACTTTATTAACAGACACACAGGTTTCACTTTCTGTATTCGGCAGTGTCATCACTAAACAGTTTGAATTTAAATAGAAAAGGTGTGAAATAACTGAGCAACCAATCAGATTCTTACAAATAGAATGACTAATGAGCACTAAAAGGCATTGGAGTTGAAACTCAAATCAGTTTATATAACACCGATTCACAACAGATGTCATCTCAAGGCACTTTACTAGAAAAGTCAATTCAATACAATCATACAAATATCCCAATCATTTTAAAAGTTTTCTATTTAAGGAATCCCAGCAGATTGCATTGAGTCATTGACTTGCAGTTGTGCCCCGTTCATGCAGACTTCCAACCACAGCAATCCCTCATACTAAGCAAGCATGTAGCGACAATGGAGAGGAAAAACTCCCCTTTAACGGGAAGAAACCTGTAGCAGAACCAGAACCAGGCTCAGTACGAGCGGTCATCTGCAACAACCAACTGGGGGTTTGAGAAGACAGAGCAGAAACACAGTAAGAACAAAAAGAACAGATATAAGAGTACTTTCTATATTAAAGAAAGTAAAAAGTTGATAACAGGACACGGAGAACGTTCAGCCACTGAGACCATCATCTCGGTCGATGCCTCCTGTCCAACAGGGCATTGCAGCTAAGCCGGATACCAGACCAGGTGTAGCTTGTATGGAGAGAAAAACACTGAGAAAAAACAAAGTTAACTGTCAAAATAACAGCAAATAATACAACTGGAGAGTAGTAGGAGAGAAAAGTAGCAGAGTGAAGAAAAGTGTTCAGTTTGTCTTTCAAGAGTCTAAGCCTATAGCAGCATAACTACAGAGATAGCTCCGGATGGCCTAAGCCACTCTAACTATAAGCTTTATCAAAAAGGAAAGTTTTAAGCCTGGCCTTGAAAGTAAACAGAGTGTCTGAAATAAAGAAAGAATTGAAAAAAGTCAATGTACGTATAAGAGTGTCATATTGCACACCATCAGTGGCTAGTTCCCAAAAGTTTGTACAAATGCAGATAAAAACGTCGATCCACAAGATTCTTAAAAGGCAAGAAAATCATAGTAAAGATCCAGATACAAACATTAGGTAAATGTCAATGACCAGAGTCATAGTTTCATTAAGTTTTAAATGTGAATCTAAAAAAAAGACCATGAGTGAAAAAGTTTTTTTTAGTAACTGAATTCAAAAGGTAAAACATGTTTAAGCTTCATGACTCACAAAGTCATATGTTTAAAGCTAATGACCGAGCCAGCATCAATTGGTGGGCCCCATGTGGGATCAATAAGGGCAAACAGTTTGGGTCCCAACTGGTTTTGTCTGTGGTTTCAATGAAGGCCCTAAAGGGTTTTTTCAGGGGAACTCAGATGGTTGACTTATGTGAGACTCATGTGGATATCCCAGTTGTGCTTTAAGGAACAATTAAGTGGGCATTAATGGGGTCTCAACTGGGCTAGAATGTGGGTAAAAAGTGGGTTTGTACACATTTTCAATGATGGGCACCTTTGTGTTTGCTTGGATGTGTTTTTATAAACCCAAATTTCCGTTTCTTTGAAAATTGAAGTGTTACGAAACCCTTTTTGATACAGAAGTACTACAACATGCACAATCATGGGAAAGGCTGCTGACTAACCAGTTGCACAGCGGACAGTCTCTTACTTCCTCCTTATTCAATTCAATTCAGTTTATTTATATAGCACCGATTCACAACAGATCCAATCTCAAGGCACTTTAAACAAAAATCCATTTCAATACAATCATACAAACATTCCATTTAGTTTAGAGTTTTAGTTTCCTATTTAAGGAATCCCAGCAGATCGCATCGAGTCATTGACTTGAGCTTGCGTCCCGTTGATGCAGACTTCCAACCACAGCAATCCCTCATACTGTGCAAGGATGTGGCAACAGTGGAGAGGAAAAACTCCCCTTTAACAGGAAGAAACCTTCAGCAGAACCAGAACCTGGCTCAGTACGAGCGGCCATCTGCCACGACCGTCTGGAGGTTCGAGAAGACAGAGCAGAAACACAGAAAGAACAAAAGAACTGATGTAAGGGTACTTTCTATATTAAAGAAAGTAAAAAGTTGATAACAGGACACGGAGGATGTTCAGCCACAGAGACCATCATCCCAGTTGATGCCCCCCGTCCAACAGGACATTGTAGCTGAGCAGCATACCAGACCAGGTGTAGCTTCTATGGAGAAACACTGAGAAAAACAATGGTAAGTCGAAATAACAGCAAATAATGCAACTGGAGAGTAGTAGAAGAGAAAAATAGCAGAGTGAAGAAAAATGGTAAGTCTGTCCTCCAGCAGTCTAAGCCTATAGCAGCACTCTAACTATAAGCTTTATCAGAAAGCCTGGCCTTAAAAGTAAACAGAGTGTCTGCCTCACGGACTAAAACTGGTTCCACAGGAGAGGAGCCTGATAACTAAAAGATCTGCCTCCCATTCTGCTTTTAGAAATCCTAGAAACCACCAGTAAACCTGCAGTCTGAGAGCAAAGTGCTCTGTTAGGAACATATGAAACAATTAGATCTCTGATGTATGATGGAGCTTGATTATTAAGGGCTTTGTATGTAAGAAGAAGGATCTTAAATTCTATTCTCGATTTAACCGGGAGCCAATGAAGGGAAGCTAAAACAGGAGAAATGTGATCTCTCTTTTTAATATTCATCAGAACTCTTGCTGCCGCATTTTGGATCAATTGAACGCTTTTAATTGCATTTTGTGGACTACCTGATAACGTAACAAATGCATCACTCCTGAACAGGATGTTTCTAATTTTAGCAATATTCCAGAGGTGAAAGAAGGAAATCCTAGAAACCTGTTTAATATGGGCTTTGCGTTATTTTTGACCAAGACTTGACATTCAGAGGTTCTTTACGTTATTACTGGGGGCCAATTTAATACTATCCAGATGAAGTGATTGACTAAGAAGTTTCTTTTTTAGAGCTTCTGGTCAAAAGACAGCAACTTCTGTCTTGTCAGAATTTAAGACCAAAAAGTTTAGAGTTTAGAGTCATGAAGGGTTATAATAAAAAAAACTGGTTGCTTGTTATCAAGCATATTGATGGAAAGTTGAGTGGAAGGACAGAAATATGTGAGAATAGGGAGTTTAAGGGGATTGTTCCCCCACAAAAAAGAATGTCTCAAATGAATAATTAAAAGCTCAAAGTGAACGTAGGAGCATATACAGTCATATTCAATAAAGTAGAATCAGTTTTGGATCGATTGTCAGATTAAAAGTAGTCAACCTTTTTTAAAGTAGCATAGTTTTCATTAAGTCCACGTATCTCTACTGGTTTGAATTAACATTCTGATCTTAAATGTTGTGTTTTCATCAGCTGTAAGCGGAAAACCACCATGTGGGTGTGTCTGACACCCCACAAGGCAAGATCCACTATTCTGATAAAACAAAAATAAAAACAAGAAGCCCTTTTAAAACACACCTCTGTCCTTTTATAAAGTGTCGACACATGCAAATGCCTCTCCCGGTGATACCAGCACTTAGGCGTCTACTGTCGGGAATGGAAATCACTTCACCAGCGTCAACAAGTCGGATCAGTTTGGCCGGTTTGTGTCGGTGGAAATGAGGAAGATCATCCGTCGGAGCGGAAGAGCTGCAGGGACAACAGAGGAGAAACCGGTGCTGTAGGTGAATGGCTGAAAACCACACAGCGGGACAGATCCGGGATTTGAAGGCTTCTCCTTTGGATCTTAACATCTATAGACCCGATGGACCGGTGGAAGAGTTGGAGAACCAGAACCAGAACCTGTGGTCGAGGTGAGACAAAACTTTTGTTTGCAACACCGAACTTTTAATTTCTACAGGACTTCAAAGAACGGGCCCAGAATACAGGTTTATTAAAGTGAATGAACCGTGAACGTCTCTGATACTACTTTTTTTTTTATCTCGATAATTTTTTCATTTTATCCAAATAAATGCGCATAATCTGGAAGAACATGCAGGTTTCTGTGCTTCTGTGTCGCAACAACTTCATTACCCACATGTATAAACTTGCTCTAAGTTCAAGATCCCCCTAAACTATTCGCTCAAACTGTGGCGCCTTGACTTAAACGAAAGACCTAAACTATTAGGACATATTTTGGTTGTTGTAAAAACGCCCCAACAAATATGACCGAGTAAGAAAATCCTTTACCAGAACGGCGCCTATCGCCATAAGCAAGATTGTAGCAACAAACTCCTTTAGCCTACTGAGGGTTTAAACTGAAGCTTTGCATCACGGAATTAACCCGCGTTCAGCCATGGAAACTAAACAGAGGAAACAACATCCTGGTAATATGGCAATTGGTTTTGTAAAGAAAAATACGCCTCTGGATATCATCAAAACGATTTTTTTAAATCAGTAAAATTAAGGAAATCTAACCTCAACAGATTCCATCATGTCGTTATTTACTGAATCTATCCATCTATCCATCCATCCATCCATCCATCCATCCATCCATCCATCCATCCACACCTGCTCATCCTTGCTGGGTCGGGGTGACATGTGTCCATCTCCAGCGGTCCATCACAGGGCAACACAGAGACACACAGGACAGGGGGGGAACCGGAGTACCAGGGAGAACCCATGCATGCACAGAGAGAGAACATGCAAACTCCATGCAGAAAGAACCCGGGTTAGGATTTAAACCTACGACCTCATTGCTGCAAGACAGCAGTGCTGCAGCCAATGAACCAAACAGTTAAGTCAAAATTAAAACAAAGCTATGTGTGAAACACTAAATATGCCACACAATTCAGCAATAACTTAAAGTAATATTTACTGTATATTTTAGCCAAACATCTTTACTTTGGCCTCATGTACCTGTCTTGGTATAGTGGGATATAACTGCAGGGTAAATTTGTCATGGGCTAATGCATCACGTTATTTACAAAACTACAGAGTATAGCAGACGTTAAAGACAACTCACATGTATGCATTAATTTTTAAACAATCTGAAACACCAACCCAGAGATTTCCACATTTGCTGCTATGTTTGGGATCATTATCTGGTTGCATATCTTCATTTCAGCCAATCTTCAGCTGTTCGACTAGGAGCCGGAATACATTCATTCTAATCACATTGGAATCAAGAATAACTGGTATACAGAGCAGTTCATGGTTGGCGCAATGGCTGCCAAACAAGCCCATGTCACACCTCCTCTACCACCATGCTTGACAGTTTGTTTGAGGTGTTAGAGCGGCATCTTGGCACCCCCTTCTCCTCTAAACTAAAGGATGTTGTTCTAGAAGTCTTGTTGTTTGTTAAGTAGCAGATTTGAACACCCATTCTGTAATATTATTGTTAAAGGGCACAAACTTTCTCTTTCAACCTTTTCAGGTTGTTGACTGAGCTTGACCACAGTCTTAAAAGTTTTGCACTTTTGAGAAAACATTTCTCTCTGCAGAATGATGGACTTCAAATAGTGATTTTTTTCCTAGATTGATTGGTAGTAGCATAGCTGAAGTTCTTCCATCAAAACCTGCTTTTTTGGAGATAGTTGCACTAAAGGGTAGCCAATCAAAGATGACTGAAAGACAATGAAGTGAATTAGATTTTTGTTCCTAAAATATGTTTATGCCTTTTATAAAGCACTTTTAAATACCTCTCGTACCTTAAATGTGCTGCATAAAATAACTTGGATTGCCAGAGAAAAAAAAACACTGATGATGTTTGTTATCCAAGACATACAGCACCTTGGAAAAGCATTCATATACCTTTAACTTTTTGATATGATACCTCATAACAACCATAAATGTCTATGTTTATTGACAGTATTTGTATTCAGTCTGCTTGTGGGACCACTTTTCGCTGCCGTTAGTGCAGGTCTTTTGGGTGTATGATTCTACCAGCTTTGCAAATATGGTGACAGAAATCTTTGCCAAACACCTCAAGCTCAGTTATATTGAATTAAGAGCATCTCTGAACATAAATTTCCAGGTCTTGCCGCAGATTCTCAATTGGATTTATGTCTGTACTTTAATTGGGCAATTCTAACACATGAATATGCGTCAATCTAAACTATTTTATTGTAGCTCTGGCTGTATGTTTAGGCTTGTTGGCCTGCTGGGAGTTGAACCTCGTGCTCAGTGTAGAATCTGTTGCAGCCTCTAACAGGTTTTTTTCCAGCATTGTCTTGTATTCAGTTCGAACAATCTTTCAATCTACCCATCAAAACTGACCAGTTTCCCTATTCCTGTTGAAGAAAAGCATTCCTGACAGCAAGATGCTGCCATCCACAAGTTTCACAATGGGGATGGAGTATTGATGGATCCTGAAGTTTTTCTGCTTGGCGTTTCCATGTTCTCCCTGTGCGTGCCTGGGTTACCTCCGGGTACCCCGCCTTCCTTCCACAGTCCAAAAACATGACTGTTAGGTGAAGTTGTCACTCTAAATTGCCCATGGGTGTGTGCATGCATGGTTGTCTGTCCTGTGTGTCAATGTGTTGCCCCGCGATGGAGTGGAGATCTGTCCAGGATGTACCCCTGTTGAGTAAAACAACCCCGCATCTTGTCTGAATTTATCTGGAATTTCTATGAATCACACTTAATGAAAAACCTATTAACCTGCCTGATGCAAATTCTGATGCATATCAATAAGCTGGAGTTGTTTGCAGATCCCTGGCTCAAAAATGGATGGTGATGCTGTTTCTGGGCACCTGTCTCCTGTACTGTGCTCGGATGACCACGCCGGTTTGTGCTGTCTCAATGGCAGCCGCTTTCCACTGGAGTAAAATCGACTCTGGCCTCGTCCTGGGCGGTTTCTTCTGGGGCTACTGTTTCACTCAGATCCTGGGAGGACATGCCAGCGACAAGTAAGCGATTCATTCACAGAAGCACGCATGGCTTCACTTCAACAATGATCACAGTCTGTTTATTTTAAGGTGAGATATAAGGTTTCAGGATTTCCTTCTGGTAATATTTGCTGCTCTGCAGAGTGGGGGGAGAGCGTGTCCTGCTCGCCTCTGCAGCTTCATGGGCTCTGATCACAGCTGGGACTCCGGTGCTGGCTCACCTGGGCTCCCACACCCTCTCTCTGATGACGGTGGCCAGAATCCTAATGGGACTACTCCAGGGTTAGTATTGATCGCTGTTTCTCTGAGCAAAAAAAAACTAACAGAAGCATTTCAGTATATTTTGTTATTATTCATAACAAAAGTCATGTGCATGCTCTTGGCCTGATGGAACCAGGTTAATGCCAATTCAGTTATATGGTGAGGGGTGAGGAAGGGATACCAAAAGCTATCAGGAGCTTTAGATTTTGCCAAAATCATTTTCCAGACTCTCACCTTCCCTAAAGTACAAACTTTGACGGAGCTCAGACAGCTGTGCCTGAACTGCCAAAGCTCTTAGCAATGACCGATGAGTCTAGTGGTCTTGTGATGTCTTTGCAGGTGTTTTTTTCCCGTCTTTAGCAAGCCTGTGCTCACAGCGTGTTGTTGAAGCTGAGAGAGGGTTTTTAATGAGCACCATGCACAGCGGCACTCATCTTGGGTAGGATCTGCACACATGTATACCTTTCTTCACATCTAAACATGCATTTGTTACTAATGGCATCAATAATTTTCCAAGCCTCTGTTTTTTTCAGCACGCTGTTGGCAGGTGGTATGGGGTCCATGATGCTCGACAGGTACGGCTGGGAAAGCATGTTCTACTGTACGGGTTTCCTGGCTGGACTTTGGGCCGTTACAGTGTGGTATTACTTATTAAGAGGTAAATCTTGCTTCTTGGCATGTTGATATCTAAAATACTTTTGCCACCGAATGAAAAATGTAATAATTTTTTTTTAAATTGTTGTTTCTGTTAATAAGTTTGTTTAGTGAACTTCCTGGAATTTATTGGGGACATTTTACACACAAACATGATGAGCTTCTCAGCTGGAAAAACAGTAACAATAAAACATATTATTACAGAAATATTAAGCAAAAATAAAAACAACAACAAATGACATATTCTCTCGCTGTCTTTCAATTATCAAGGGAAAGAAGAGAAAAGAGAAAACTGGGGGAATACAATTGGATTAGCTATGGAGTATTGTGGAAACATCAGGGGTACAGAAATGGGAAAAATTAATTCTACTATATTATGATATTACATACAAACACAGAAAAAAGCTTAGGCAAAAGTAGATTAATATAAAAAAAACTGAAATATAATATATGTAGATATATCATATGTATAAAGCAATACATATTTTAAATCAGTGAAGGATAATTAAGACCAAATCTAAAAAGTAACTAAAACAAAAAGATTATAGAATAATAGATAATGAAACAAGTGTAAAAGATTAAAAAACTAATTAAAAAAGAATAAATAATTAAAAGCATAAATGAATAAGTTATAAAAACAACCATTAAAGAATAGATGACTAAAAAAACTCAACGAAATAAAAATTTGTATAACATAATAAATAATAGTAAGTGATATGAAAAAATAAATAATTAATACTGTTAAAAAATTTATAAGAAAAAACAAAAAATACAAAAAATAAACATAAAAGTTACTTTAGATAAAATAGAACACAGTAAAAAAGAACCAAGAAAAATAAAAGATGCACTAACTAAATAAGTAAAAATACATTAGAAAAATGCACCAAAAATGCACCAAAATAAAATATAAATAAAACATCAAAAGTCACATAGTGGTATTTAGGTCATTGCATTTTATTTAAAATGTTTTTCTAAAGGTCATTTCTAAATTGATAAATGCCTCTTTTGTGTTTTATATACTGCAACCTATGGTCACTCTGCTTGTTGCAAGCAATCGCTTTAATATGATCTTCAATGTGTTGTTCAGGTGATCTTGCAGTGAAGCAGGTGGAGAAAAAGAGCAACCTTCCATCGAATTTGTCCAGAAAACGCTGGCTGTACCTTTTTAAAAAGCCTCCAGTTTGGTACAGCTTTTAAAATAATTCATTTTGATTTATTTGACCGTTCAATGAGTTTGTGAGCCTTTTTGCTTGATTCTGTTAATCCTCTTCTCTCTCAGGGCCATGGTGTTAACTCATATGTGCGCTTGCAGCACCTCCTACACTCTATTATCATGGCTGCCGATGTACTTCAAAGAATCATTTCCTCATGCAACAGTAATTCCTCCACATGCTGCTGTTTGGCTGATAAATCTAATTAAATAGATCCCAATCTTGACTTAAGATGCTTCAAGTTCTTGTCCTACATTTAGTTTCGGTATCTCTGTACTTATTCTTGCAGCCTTGGGTGTATAACGTTGTTCCATGGTTGACAGCCATTCCATCGGCTCTTGGTGGAGGATTTGTGTCGGATTTCCTCATCACCAAAGGTAAAAGAAAAATATGTGATGATTCCTAAAGTTGTTGTTATTTGGGGAAACCAAATATATAGCTGTTATGATTTTTCCCCCCACTGCAGGATATGGTGTCACTTCTGTTAGAAAAATAATGCAAGTAAGTATAGAAGTTACTATAATATTTTCATGTTTTATAAAAGTGAAACGTTGCTTGAATGTGTGCTGTTGGTTTTAGATATAGGTTTGGTGGTGGGGTTTGCATTTTGTTCCATCAGCAGAATGAAATAGAAGATGGAGAATCGGCTCAAACGTTATTTTATTTTATTTTAATCCATCCATCCATTATCTACATGTCTATCCTATGCAGGGTTGGGTGGGGGGGGGGGGGGGGGGGGGGGAATTCTTTTTATTTTATTTTATTTAGGCAGATCTAACATTTTATTTTAGTCTGGATGAAGGCTAGGAAGGCTGAAGAATGAAAGCTGAGTGAAGTACAGCGGTTGTACTACAGAATATTGACAGGCAAAGCAGGGCAAGTTTATTTGTATAGAACATTTCAAGAACAAGGTGATTCAAAATGCTGTACATGATGAAAACATAAAACATCTAACAAAAAAATTAGGTGATAACAAAGGAAAACTATGAAAAGTTGGAATACAGACCTGTGAAAAAATATCATCTGCATAGTTTTGTGACTAATCTTTTCACCTGTTATGATCTGAGCTAGTGGGAGTATGTAGATATTAAATAATAGGGCCCCCAAGATGGAACCTTGGAGTATCCTGCATGTGATATGGCTCTCCGTTCAGAGGAGCACAACCTTTGGGGTGACCCAATCAAGTTTTCTTATCACTTATTTGCACATCTCATCTATGTGGAGTAGGCACCCCATTATTGTACACAGTGTAAACACTGTTGTAAAATATTACTGTACACTGTTGCTATCTAATTTGCACCTTCTGACTGGGTGCTTTAGTTTTTTTTTAACGGAATCTGGACTCCATTTGGTCCTTACTATCTACGAATCTAAAAAGCTCAGACTGGAGCTATTCTAAACGGCACAGAGACAGTAAAAAATTCAGTTGACTTTTTATGGTAAAGTTCACCTAGTAGTGAAAATATTAATAAAAACCCCCAACATTTGCAATAGTTTTATTTAATGTTAGGACCACATTTAACTCTTGTTGGGGCACAGAAGAAGCCACTTACATTGGGTACGATTAATAACTTTCTCATTGTGATGTCTGCCTTTAATTCCCTGCACTCACCTCCTCCCCTCTCCCTGCAGTTTGCTGCCATGGGGCTTTCTAGTATGTTTATCTTGCCTCTGTCTGGACCTGTTTCCTTTACATCTGCTGTGGCCTTCATTTCTGCTGCCGTTGGTTTGACAACCTTCACCGGAGGGTATGTTGGATGAGCAGAAACGTTCTGCGTTTATTAAGCTGCCATAACTTGCAGTGAAGAAAGTTTACAAAAAGCAAACCTAACGGTAGACAGTGCAATGTTTTTTAACTAATACATGAATGTTTTGTGGTGGTTTTAATGTTTGATGTCATTTATTGTTGATTGATGTGTTTCAGTGGTGTGTCTGTGAATGTGCAAGATCTCACCCCTTCATGTGCTGGTGCGCTCTATGGTGAGGCTCTATTTTAACCCTCTTTCTTTTCTTATTTATTGGTTGGTATTTACCAGATTTCTTCCTTTTCTCTACCCCAGGTTTTATGAATATGATGGGAGCCTTAATGGGTACGTAACCAAATCAAAAATCTTCCTGATATTGACAGCAAAAAAAAAAAAAAAAATATATATATATATAATATATATATATATATATGACGTGTTTGCTGTGTGTTGGACAGGTCTGGTTCTGGTGTCCTTCTCGGGCTACCTGATTGAGGTCACCTTGTCGTGGTCCACAGTCTTCTCCCTCGTCACTTTAGTAAATGTCACAGGTCTTGGGATCTTCCTGATCTTTGGAGATACTAAACGTGTCGACCTGCAGAACAACTATCACATTATTGTGGTTTGACAGTGACTGGGCTTCACGTTTAAATCCTCTGTAACAAATTTTGTGGCTTATATTATTATATTAGCTATATTATATTATAATTTATTTGTGTTTTTTTTTATTTTGATCAGGCAGAGAACTATGTAGAAAAATACAGCACAGTGTTCATCAGAAGGCAGAGCTCTGGATGCTCTCCCTGTATGTAGAGAATAGCATCAGTCAAGTCTATAAACATGCTATTGATCTGAAATGAAGGAACTTTTCTGCACAACAACAATACTTTAGAGCTGCTTTGTAAAATATTAAAAATATGGAGCTTTAAGAAAGTTGTATTTTCACAAGAGAACCTTTACTTTTAAATTATAATTGTTTGTTGTTTGACACTTGAAGCACAAGCCAAAAAGTTAAACAATAAAAAATATTATTTTGTATAAAATTTAAAAAGTACTTGATTAATCCCAAAGAAAAATGAAAAGTTGTTGTTACTCGTATAGTTGTTTTAGATGCTAATGGCTGAATTATCTCCTGTAGCGGTCTGTGTTACAGTGCCTCTGAAGAAGCCTCTGACTGAAGACACTCTGTTGTTGTGTGACAATCTGATGAAGAAGACGCTCAGTGTTGTCCGTACTGTAAATTTGATTAAGAATCCTTCTTTGCACAATGATCTCCAGATGCAGAACAGAACCAGCCTTTTTTTATCAGCTGGTTGAGATTTTTCAAGTCACTGGCTTTTATTTACATCCCTAAAACAGTCTAAACACAAATCCACTGGAACATCGTAGATGCATTGTATTTATTAAAGATAATATATCTGCTAAATGTTCACAATGCATCTGAGAAATTAATTAGTACATCCCAAGAAAACTCCAACAGAAGGAGTCTGCTGACAGGTAAAGACAGGTTATGCTCACTGACAGCGGACCCTGAAGTAGTGGTCTGATTTGGAGGTAAGAAGCTACACATGGGGAACAGCAATGTGTTTGTAAGTGAGTGGATTTACAAGGCGCTAACCACATCTAAAACACACACCAGAGAGGATAAAGTGCTAGCATAAGGAGTTAGGTGATTTAAGTTCAACATGGAAACATCCATCCTTCCATCTATTGTCTTTCCCTGCTCATCCTTACAGGGTCATGAAGGCGCTAGTCCCAATCTCCAGCAATGCAAGGCAACACAGGACAAGCATCCATGCATTAACACACACACCTTTGGGGAATTATGAGAAACCAGTTAATCTAACAGCCATGTTTTTGAAACCTGTATTACCCGGAGAGAATGGGGAGAACATGCAAACTTCCTGCAGAAAGACCCCATATATATATATATATATATATATATATATATATATATATATATATATATATATATATATATATATATATATATATATTACAGTAAAGAAACACAAAGGACCATAGGAACACAGGTATTGCAACAGCAATAGAATAGTCTGGGAAAATAAGAAGGTCAAGGGGACTAAGAATCAAATGCGAGGGGAAAAAGTGCATTCCTACATTCCGGTTTTTAGACGAGTATTCCCTCTGATTTTGGATGCTATACACCTCGAAGGATTTTTGCTCTTTTTTACTTTTAGGCAATTTTCATAAGGCTAACGATAACTGTGGCAACACAGTGTTTTCTTTAGAAGTGGGAAAAGCTGAGTAGCATCTCAAAGCTAAAAAAAAGCCTGAACTATGATCCCAAATCACAGAGCAGTTGAAAAGGAGGCTTCATGGATGCTGAGCAGGACCAAAGAGCAGAGAAAGAAGGAGAATGTTTAAACCATCTCTTCATCAATCATAATAGGCAAGGATTATATCCCTGACTCCAGTGTCTCTCTGCCTGGCTTTCTAACCAAATGCTGTGGATTAGCAATGCTTGCAAACAACTGACGGTGTCATCCCGGACATGTGGAATATTGTCTCTGCTGTCCATTGAGCTTTAAGCATGTCATGGCAGTTAGCCCCAGTGTCTTCAGTCAGAGGCTTCTTCAGATTCGTTGCAAGACTGACTGCTACCAGAGATCCTTCCTGCCCACATCATCACCATCCACAACGACTTTTTGAAGATTCTAGGATGAATTGAGTTACGACAACATTTAATTTCTGTTTAGGATAAATAAAGTATTTTTGAATTGAATAGAATTCAATTGAATTCAGATCAGTTCAGTTACCCCTTTACTACTTGGTGTTCAAGATTTTTGTCATATCAAATATGAATTATAAAAAGCTATTGTTTAAAACTGTCAAAAAACTAATGATGGTAACACCAGCCAAACACTGACCTAGTAATCTCATCTATATATGGACATACTAACAAACAACCTGTAATCCTGTAATAGCCTGACTGTATATGATTAGCATTACATAAACTCTTCATAAAACTTTATAATTTCCAAAGATTCATATATTTACTAAAATGTGATGATTGATGTGTCGTCCTCTAACATTTTCTTTAAAATGGTTCCTTCTACAGTTTGCAGTTTAAACTGTCTTAAATGTCACTGTGGCCGTTACTTTCATTAAAATCAATGTTTAAGTCTGTGCTCCTCTTTGAACCCTCAGATGTTCACATATTTTGTTGTTTACGACAATCTTTCAGTGATTTCTTTTCACTGTTTGATGAACTTCTCAAATTGTGTGTCCAAACCCTATTACCTTTTATTTAATGACATGAATTGTGTATATTTGTATATTGTGTGTTAAAGTTATTTTTATTTTATGAACCCCCCCGGGTTTCACAATATCACCTAAAAAGGCTTCTTGTTTTTGTTTAACCACCATGTTTGAATGTTTTACAGTGAAATAAACTCGACCAACCACTAAGAGATAATAGCTTTTCTTCTTTTTTGCTGCATATTCTTTATTTATTTTTTCTGGCTGGGATTCTTGGAGCTTTTGTGTTGCTGGAAATCAAAGTCCATTTCAACTGTGGCAACATTGAGGTGTTGCAACTTTGCAAATAGGTGGGGTTATAGTTGCAACATTTACTTTAAAGCTGATTTTGATTGTATCTTAGTTATATATCTGTCTACATAAAGTTACACACTGTTTGAGGCTTTATATTCAACCACCTATCTGTCTGCTGATCAGACCCTAAGGATGGAGAGTAATTTATATCTCTGTTGGTCCATCTATGATTAGTGTGCTTAATCATATTTGTATTGTTAGTGGAAAGAATTGTCTTTTAAAGATTGGGTTCTGTATACTTGTAATGATGTGAGACAGGTGAGATTTTCTGCAATATTAAAAAATAAAAATAAAAAACAGGTCCTAGATAAGCTAATTACGGCCCCAGTCCGTTGCTTGATGACCACTGGTTCCAAGAAACTAGTTTGCTAAACCCTAAATGGCCTGCCTTACAGTCCTTAATGTTTTAAAAAGATCTCTGCAGAGGGAGAAATCATATATCAGAGTGTATGCAAAAGGCAAAATTTCTCATCTCAGCAAATCACAAACAATTGTGTCTCATTAAATTCAAGACATAGAAAAGTCACATCCTATGACTTTATGACATCAACGAGATTTGCCTGTCTAGCTGAATGATCAAAGACAATGAGTGTCTGCATGTTGTAAAATGCAGAATGACAGAAATAAAAACAATTTTCAATATTCCCCTTTTCTGATAGCACAAACACAGTGGGAGGATTAACAACCAAACCCAGTTGGGACACACACAGAGCATTATGATTCTTTACCGATGTGCATTTCTTAGCAGAATGAGAAAGAGCAACAAGCTGTCTTAAATGATATGAACACCTCTTACATCAATAACTATCTGAATAATAATAAAACGATCTGAGGGGGACGCAGAGACAGAAAAAGGTTAGATCACCACTGTTTTTCAACCAGCTTGTAATGTTGCTTCATTCACTGTATAAAACATGTATGCACTGAATGATCAACGCTGTTTTCTGGGGAAATTATGTGTACACCTTGGCGAGGTGCGGTGAGTGAAGTGAGTGTAGAAACAAAAGCTGAAGCCCTGAACAAATTGGAAACGGAGTAATTTTGTGATCTGCTCTCAGAATAAATGAACGCCCAGTTTCAGATTCATTCAAATTCAATTCAAAATTACTTTATTAATCCCAAAGGGAAATTAAATGTTGTAACTCATTAAGCAAGTTCCTTCATAGATTTGTTGTAGATGCTGATGGCTGTGGGTAGGGATGATCTCTTGTAGCGCTCTGCAGATCTGAAGAAGCCTCTGACTGAAGACGCTCTGTAGTTGTATGACAGTCTGATGTAGAGGACGCTCTGGATCTATGGCGTCTTCTTTTCAACTCATCAGGGTTTTGTGGCTGTAGTTGAGGTATTATTTGAGCTTTTGTGATGTTAATCAGCTGCTGCCAGTTGTAAACCACCTTGTTGCCATGGTTATGCATCATAACAAATGTCCAAAATAAAAAGTATCAGCAAAAATCCTTCCAGCTGCACAGCATTCAAAACCAGAGAGAACAGTTGTCCAGAAAAACAATGTTTCTACCAGAAATGGAAGAATTAAAGTTTAAAAAAAGAAAAATATATGAACCAAAGTAACAGAGCTACTCCAACATGCTGCCACCTTGAGCGGCGCAATTCCGGAAAAGTCACATCCTATGACTTTATGACATCAACGAGATTTGCCTGTCATCAGTGTTATTCAAACATTACATTCAAACGTATTAATTTGACATACTAGTAAGTAAGTAGTTACTTAGTATGCATTTATTTATATATAGGTTTTTTTATTGAAATGTATTAATTTATTCTATTTTGATTTCCATTTATATAAATAACTAATAAAGTTCCGCCTAACTTTACTTAAATATAAACATTCTTGAACAAATATAAACATTATTTTATCTCAATCAGTAGTATTCTACTATTGGGTGAACTCATTTTTAAAAGTGTTCTTGCATTGTACAGAGTGACTTTTTATTATTATTTTATCATTGTGTATAGGGTACAGCAAGGCAATTTTCCACGTAAATGGATACTAATATCTATCTATCTATCTATCTATCTATCTATCTATCTATCTATCTATCTATCTATCTATCTATCTATCTATCTATCTATCTATCTATCTATCTATCTATCTATCTATCTATCTATCTATCTATCTATCTATCTATCTATCTATCTATCTATCTATCTATCTATCTATCTATCTATCTATCTATCTATCTATCTATCACTTTCTGCTCTTCTGTAGCAGATGGCTGCTGGTACTGAACCAGGTTCTGGTTCTGCTGGATGTTTCTTCCTGTTAAAGTGGAGTTTTCCCTCTCCACTGTTGCTACATGCCTGCTCAGTATGAGGGATTGTTGCAAAGTCGACGACAAAATGCAAGCGACTGTCCATTGTCGCTATAAATACTCGTCTAGGAGGAATGAATGCTGCAAGTCAGTGACTCGATCCAATCTGCTGGGTTTCCTTGGATAGAAAAAACTTATGAAACTATTTGGATGGATGAATTGAACTTAACCCGCTTATGCCCAGATTTCTTTCAGAGTTGTAAGGCATATCATTTTATCAGTTGAGTCCCTCTAAATCATGTTATGTATTTATTTTTTCCATTTTGTACTTTGTTTAGAAGAAAATTGCATTTTTAGGACTGGCAACAATTGTTGCCAGTGGCCACACAGCTAGTCAGTAGCCTAGGTCAAATGTCACCAAATAATAATAATAGAGAAATAATAATAATAATATAGTCATAATAAATAATAACAGAATGGTGGACCCTCAGGTTCCCCCTGTATAAAATTCAAAACAATAAACAATTTGAACTAATTTCTTTATTCTCAATTTTTTTTATACTCAAAACCTCAACAATTTTTTCTTAGAACCTCTAAAATCATTTATATGTATATAAAATATTTCTTCCCATACATTCCATCATCTGTTATTCATGTTCTACTCAGTGTGGTACTTCCTGAAGCACTTCACATGTAGTGGCACATCACACTTTTCACACGCAAATGGTGTGCGTCCGCCATAGTGATGTGCGATACCACTGGTTTCCTATCCGATCCGATACCAAGTAAAATGAAGGCGAGTATCGGCAGTACCGATCCGATACCGATACTTTGCCAAAATATTACTGTTTGGGAAATTAAAGTAACAAGTAAACGCCTGCCTGAACATCTCAACATAAAACAATAAACATTTACACTTTTTGGTTTAGTGACATGTTAATCCGGTCCCCTTGAAGGTTTTTAACCTTCCCTCAACATTTCTCTCATTCACAGGTTTTTGTTTAGGATAACAACATAGTAACAGTTTTTCCTTTGAGTCTGCTCCTTTTTTTGCTGACAACCTCGCCTGCCTTTGAAAAGATTCTCTCTGCAGGTCCAGAAGAAGCAACGATTCCCAGGTATCCCACTGCAAGTTTGCTCAGGGCTGGGAAGGTTTGTTCATGCTCTTGCCTCCAAAGTAGTGGATCCTCATCTCGGGGGATCAGTTTTTCCTCTGAGGACCGGTGTACGTCAATGAGTACATCAGTGGAAGCTGACCGATGATGTTGGCTTAACAAAACCTGTTTGTCAAAATCAGTCCACATCCCTTCTTTGGTCGCAGCTGGACCAGAAGGTGCAGGGCCCTGATTAGACCCTGAGGTAGAGCTAGCAGTAGGCATTGAGCTTGGAGTTAAAGTGAAAGCTGACTCTTCTGTCTGACAAACTTCCTGCATTTCAGCGCAGAGGCGTTTTTTCATTACCTAAACATTGTCTTTGTCTCAAAATCCAAGATGTTTAAACCTAACATCTAGAAAGGTACTGGCAGCTAGACAGTGAATGCTCTCAATACCCCTAAATCTGCGCTGAAACTGCTGTGCCAGCTGTGTGGCAAGTGGACTGCCCTGGCGTTCACAAGCTGCCCTTGACCTGTGAATGAGTACCACCAGTGGAATCACTTTGGACACTGAAACATGTTTTGCAGCGGAAACATCCCGGGTTACTTCTTCAAATGGTTGGAGTGTGTCAACTGTTTGCTTTATGAAGGATAATTCTCCCACATTTAAGCACAGTGCATTTTTCCTAAAAGGCAGAGGGCTGTGGTTACAGCGGGTCTCTACTGACTGAATTAGCTTGTGTTCTGCTATTTTCAGCTGTTTCTGAATATCCCTGAGCTTCTCTGTGGCCTTGCTGCCGTGGTGAAAAAAGGAGACAATTGCACTGTATTTGGAATGACAGCGACTGAACATGTGCCAGCGGACTGAGTGGCTAGCATGCTCTGCAGTTGTACAGTGCCGTATCACGCACATGACTTGGCAGGCGGAAGAACAAGTAGTTCTGACAAGTGGGCATTATTCAGATAAACTAGAGTAATTGTGGTTACTTTCCGCTGTATTTCTATTTCCAATAAACGACATATTTTCTCCAAATGACTGAAATATCGATATTTTGATAAGAACATCGATTCTAGAACATACAAAACTGGTATTGGAGATATCGATGTTTTAGTATCGATCCGCACATCACTAGTCCGCCACAGTTCTTGCATTGCTTGTACCTGCTACCAGTGCTGCAGGGCCAGTGGTTGAAACTATCAAACCTGGTGACATCATTTATCGCCACCGCCATATAGGATCTTCTGGCTTGCCTAATTGGCTTTTTTTCCATGGCGCTGGAGGAAGGTCTGGGCTACCAGCCTCTGGAAGGAGAGGATGTCCATCTGCCCGCTTTTCCAGGACCTAAATCAGTGACAAAACAAGCAAGTTAGATCCATGAATGTGCCATATTTTTGTTTGCATGTGATGCTATTGATAAATCATCAATATCAGCTAAACTAAAGACTAGACTAGACTAAAATGAGCCATTGTACATCATTTTACAATTTTAATTAAGCAAATTAGGAGCAATCCTGCAGACAGTGTTTTCCTTTAGTTAGCGACACGCTTTGTGCCCACTGGTAACTTCTGTTGCCACTAACAGAAATAATCCCATGAAGAAAAAAATATTTATCCTAGGTAAAAATTTTTTTGGGGAGGGTTACTCTAGAGACTTGAATGATTAAATAATTATACATATGTTTTGGGGAAAAATCATAAGAAATTTATGAAAATTACCTCTTTTCAGGAAGATTTGGATCCGCCATGTCTTCAGCCGGTAGGAGCCGGAAGCAGATGACGTCATGCGATAGGAGGGACTTTGAAACATTTTTTAAAATCAAAACCTTTAAGTTATCTACTTTTGCATTAGTACAGTTGAGATTTTTTTATCGAAAATGACAAGTGATACACTTTGGCAACAATTGTTGCCAGTGGGGCCAAACGGATAGGATCAATTGGAACGTATGTATGATTGAATTAAAAATACTTTTTTTTTTGTAAAGTGCCTTGAGATATGTGAATTGTGAATTGACTCCATATAAATAAACTGAACTGAATTTATCTATTTTATTCTGTCTGATGATTTTTTTTTATATAGCAGTATTTATAAATATAAAGCATTTGCAATTTCAGGTCACTAACTAAAAATGTGAAAGATTCAAAGAGGCTACCTGCGCAATTTATTTAAACAACAACAACAACAACAATAACAATAATATGTATGAAGCATTCCTTAGTCTGCATCGATGTAAAAAATCTCGTCCAGCTTGTATTGCGCACCCCATTAAGAGGCCACACCTTTATTAACCAAGGAGCTTATTATTAGGGGCTGAAGTTCTCGTTCAGTGGTTCCTTGTTGGAGTTCTCGGCAGATCTGGTTTCAGGACCCTGGTCAGCGCTGCTCAGGTCGGCGCAATGCAGCTGGTTTTCTCTCTGCAGGGATGAAGCAACGCGTCCATCCCATCATCCCGGTCAGCAGAAGCTGTAATGGGGGTGGGGCATCTCCCCCCCCCCCCTTAGACGGACGACTGGATACACGTCATGACGTCACCGCTTCAGCTGGACAAGCCGGGATGCTCTTTCATGTTGAGAAACGCTTAATAGCATATCTCAAATAGAGGATGGAACCGACTATTTAATGGCCAAACTGGACTATGACGAGCCGTTTTGTTTTATTATTTTCTGGAAACCTGACTGGGCGAGCCTGTCTGCTCGCTTTTAACACAACGATGGACTGTCTGGCCTTTTCTTTTCCTCCATCATCTATTTAAACATTGCGAACAGGGATATCGACACCAAAGAGGCTCTGCGGCGCCAAGTTTCGCAATGGAGAAATGCCATCATACATCACGACATTCACTGCCGCTTCCGTCGGAGATGATCAGCTAAAGGAGCAGGATGAGACCGATGCGCTGCAACAGACAGCGTCGCGCCTGATGCAAAAACACAAGGCCGCATTGACGGGACGCTTTAATGAGGTGGTTCATCCTGATGCGGTCGGGGGAGACAGGATTGCCGCTCCTCGTGTTCACGGCGGACCTTGATTTATTAGCCATACAATTAAGGCACGCGGTGAATGCCAGGAGAGGGGTCGCGCGCAGCAGCCTGCAGGAAAAGCACCTGGAGAGGGACAGCGCACCTAGTGTGTGTTTAAAGTATCCAGAACCTCCACTTAAACCTAACCTTTCTGCTGTTGCTTTCACTGAAAAACAGGAGATGATTGTGGATCTGTTCAGGTTAACCCCTTCATGTCTGAATTTATTTACAATTATATAAGAAAAGAAACCGAGACTTAAAATATAACAAATAAACACATATTAACACATATAAAACAAATACAAATTTAGGTACGATGCAGGTTAGCAACTTGCATCATTCCTTAAGCACTTATCACTTGCCTCAAGGTCTAAGGTAAGTAGGTTAATTTATTAATGCAGATATTGCTAAACATGGCCCTACGATAGAATTACAGTAAACATTTATGTAGAAATCATTCTGCTCCACAGTCAAATACACCTCTGGATGTTGTTCACATTCTGACCGGTAGATGGACTGTTTCTAATTCTAAGTCATTTCCATCCATCCATCCATTTTCTATACCCGTCATTCCTATGCAGGGTTGCGGGAGGGGGTTGGTGCCTACCTCCAGCAGTCATGGGGCGAGAGGCGGGGTACACCCTGGACAGGTCCCCAGTTCATCGCAGGGCAACACAGAGACATGGAGGACAAACAATCATGCACACACACACTCATACCTAAGGGCAATATTTAGAGAAACCAGTTCCCCTAACATCATGTTTTTGGACTGTGGGAGGAAGCCAGAGTACCCGGAGAGAACCCACACATGCACAGGGAGAACATGCAAACTCCATGCAGAAAGACCCCAGGCTGGGATTTGAACCCAGGACCTTCTTGCTGTAAGGCAACAGTGCTACCAACTTTGCAGCCCTCTGTCATTTCCCTTACAGGAAAAACACGTTGTTTCACATGAGCAAAATCACATGTAAAAAAATATTTGACCCATGTGAATTTCACATGTGAAAACATGTTAAGAAACAGGTGAGATGTATGAAAAACATGTCACCACCTGTGTTTTGCACACATTTCCCGTGTGAATTTGGAACATTTTCATGGTATTAAACTGGGACACCCATAGACGTTCACACATGAACCACATGTGAAACATGTTATTCTACATATAGAACCGACATGTGAAAAATATGTGAAACCCATGTAAAACCATACTTGTGAAGTCCATGTGTGCTACACATGTGGTATACCGGGTATCACACGGGATAGCATGTGATCTCATGTGCAGAACATGTTCAACCCATGTGACTCTTCGTAAGGGTTGTATGTGTCAAAAATGTATCTCAGCTGCGATTTTACCACAATAGTCTAACTGCTGTTAAATGTGAATTCATAATGATGTTGGCTAAATTATATTGGCATATTTTTGGTTTATTCCCTTTTCTGGAAAGAAAACAAGTCTTATTGTGCTTCACTATATCGGCAAAACAATGGATACAAACTGGTTGTTTATAGTCTACTTTAACCAGTTGCTATAACCAGATTATTGATATCTTGTTGGGGCCACAACCACCCTCTGAAATAAGAAAATTAGCAGTTTTCTTTCTCTTTCAAAGCAGTAAATATTGGCAATTTGCAGTAGATACATATTTGATCATTGAAATACTTAATCAGTGATAACAAAACAACCAGTCGGAATGTCAGTCAGTTTACTTCTTTAAATAGATAGTTTCTGGATTGTGGGAACCCAAAGTGCTTGCAGACAAAATACTTAACAGAACATGCACATACAGTGGTAAGTGGTAAAATGACAGAAGGCTGTTCTGTAGACTTGATTAAGGCATAGATTCAGGTTTCTATCCTTTTCTAAAATTACTGGAAGGCCTTTTTTTTTTTTTTTTACAGTTTCACTAGAATTCAAGGCAATCCCAACCCAAAGTAGTTCCATGATTAGTCTTGAGCAAAAAAAATTTGGTCAGTCCACTTTTTGAAAGACTCTGCTCACCCACGCTTTTAGATCTCTTACAAAGATCTATAATTTGAGATTTATTTTTAATTTTTGCTTTAATCAGACTTTTAGTTGGGTATCATCTGCATAAAAAAATGACATGC
The DNA here is from genome assembly GCA_963556495.2 of Valencia hispanica. Classification (NCBI taxonomy): domain Eukaryota; kingdom Metazoa; phylum Chordata; class Actinopteri; order Cyprinodontiformes; family Valenciidae; genus Valencia; species Valencia hispanica. Next base: position 44,073,902 of record OY747709.1, on the reverse strand, counting down.
ATGTCTATTTCTTGATGTTTTATTGCCTCAGGAAAGATAAAAGTGGTCCCAGCCCAAAACCCTGTGGGATGCCACAATTAACCCCATGCTGTGAATTTGTAAAAAGCATAACTGATTGGGTAAATTTGATTTAAACCAGTTTAAAATTGTAATTTTGATCCTTACGAAGAAAAAATTTTAATAGAATCAAAACACCAATGACATTTTATATGCCAAATTTCCTGGTCAAGGCCTTATAAGTTAAAATACTTAGAAAACATCCAAATGCAATGATCAGAAGAATAAGGTCTGCTGTGAAGACTCAATTAAGGTGTTGATTGAATTAGATATCCCGATAAAAAAAATTACTGAGTCTTTTACACTTCACTAGAAGCCAGTGTAATGCCATTAAAAGTAAGTGTAATTTAGGTTCAAGAAAAGGATTTGAGGTAGTAAACATGTCATACTTCCGGAATCTGCTCAACTGATCTCTTATTTACCAATCTATTTCCATCCATCCATCCATTTTCTGCAATCTATTTCCAGCACATATAAAAGAAAAACATTCAAGTCTACTTATGGCCCACTGGTCTTAATAAGAGCACAAGATTAGTCTAGGATTTCGACTACCTTATTTTATTTAAGGGTTTTGGGCTGGGACCACTTTTATCTTTCCTGAGGCAATAAAACATCAAGAAATAGACATGCATGTCATTTTTTTATGCAGATGATACCCAACTAAAAGTCTGATTAAAGCAAAAATTACAAATAAATCTCAAATTATAGATCTTTGTAAGAGCTCTAAAAGCGTTGGGTGACCAGAGTCTTTCAAAAAATGGACTGACCAAATTTTTTTTGCTCAAGACTAATCATGGAACTACTTTGGGTTGGGATTGCCTTGACATCTTATATACAGGACTACAATTAAGTTATCTTTTATGAAAAAAGGGATGTGTCTTCAAATAAAAAACATATTTTATGTTTCTTAGAGATCAATCTTCAGGCGGTTGTGTAATGGAAACTGAACAGGTCCCATCCTGGAACCCTGATGGATGCCACAATTAGGTACTAAACTGGTTTAAAACTGTAAGTTTGATCGTAATGAAAATGCAACAAAAAATCTGTTCACACCTGGAGCAAAAATGTGTACCAATCAAAAACAGAAAATTGGTGCTCAACCCTTGTTTATTCAACTTTCCTTTTTTCTGTTCTCTATAGAGTATACTATTTTTAATAATTTTTTTCTATGTTGTACATTTGCCCTTACTGTACAGTCTTTTATTTTTTCTGTTTTTATTTTCTGTAATACCTTAGTTTGAATATTCATGCTTCCACTTATCTTGAACTTGCTGATACATCTGAATTTCCCCGATTTGGGCCAATAAAGGATATTTCTATTATGTTCTTTCTTGTCTTAATTCTCCACATAGAATGGTAAGGATTTCATTAATACCCATAATAACTCGAGTGTTTCAGTTTTGGAGTATAGGCCGGCCACTCTTAGGAAGTGTCATCACTATCCACGACTCTGTATTGGAGTCCCAAAGCCAGACTGATAGTTGATGATTACTTTCTTTCCCATCTGCTGTTTTCAAGATCTTTTAGCCCAACTTCATGTTGTCCGACAGATTCTATGCAAGTGATTTCTTAATACTGCAGGTCACGCACCAAAAAAAGTAGGTAATTACAATTAAACCATGATTCCGTTTTTCATTGAGGACCTGGTGGGATATTTATTTTTCCTTTAATAAATTAAATAACTTTTAAAAAACTGCTTTTCGTATTTGGTCAGGTTTTATTTTTTGGATCTGTTATTAAACTTTGTATGATGACCTGAAACATCAAAGCGCAACAAAAAACAGATTAAATCTATATGTTGAGGACGGGTAATATACACTGTGTAGAATTATTAGAAAAGTCTTATACTGAGCAACTATCATTATGCTGAATTATTTTTGCAACTAAAATTAAAAATACACATTGCCCATCTCTTTAATCTCATTCTGTTTAATTATAAACAAACAAGTTAAACTTTCCAATAAACTTTTCTAACAAAGAAAAACCCCAAAACATTGACTGACATAGCCCCCTTTCTGTTTGGTAACAGTGCTAAGCCTTCCGTTCACAGAGCGTCAGTTTCTTGATCTGTTGATCAACTTTTTGTGCAACAGCAACCAGTCTCCCAGACACGGTTTCCTTCACTGTAAATCTCCCCTTTAAGAACTGCCCCTAATTGTGTTCAGGTCAGGTGACGAATGGGGCCATGTCATAAAGTTTTCGTCATTTGCCATTAGGAGTACGGTACTTGGAGCTTTGCCCTCCATAAAAAAAAATATTTCTGAAAAATGTGAAAGAAGTGTTTTCAACCCGCTAAAGTCCAACCAGCTCATCTTTAATATTACCAGTACCCCACCTCCACTTTGCTGGTGTCTGATTTGAAGTGGAGCTCTGTGCCCGTTACTGATCCACCCACGGGACCAGTGAGCTGGAGTTGGAATAGGAAGGAAGTGTTGACGATGCACAGTCCTCTCCCCCCACCGTCCCTCGGTCTGTCAGCCAATACCTCCTTTGGTGCATTTCCTTCTACAGAGAGACTTGCCAAACTTCGGCTCCCTAACAAACACGGTTTTAACTGGTTTTAAATCGTTTTGATGACTGTTTTTAACCGATTTTAACACCACTGACTTTTAGCAAAATTAACACCACCCCAAAAGTCAGGACACACAAGCATGGCGAGGCGTCTTTCCAGTTTTATGGCCCTCACCTCTGGAACAGGCTGCCAGAGAACCTCAGGGCTGCAGAGAATATTCATGTTTTTAAATCAGTTTTACTTTTCAATCTTAGCACATTAATTTACCGTTTCTTTTTATACTTTAATTTATCTTAATCCCCGTTCCAGTGTTTCCTCTGTGGGAGCCCTCTGCCCCGGGGGCGGTGGTCGGCTGTAGCTGCCTGGTTGCTCTCTAGGTGGAGCTTGGGTGGAGGTGGGGGTCTTGGCCTTGCCTCCACTGGGTGCCCTGTGTCGGTGCCTCGGCTGCTGCTGTTAATCTACTGCTGCCGGGGCATATGGCTCCTCTGATGGCGTTTCCTTGCATGGTTCATCTGCACTCGGCCCAATGTCCTTTTTTACCTTTTCTTTTAACTGTGTGTGTGCATGGGAGATGGGTTGGGGGGAGGGGGGTATAACTGTGACCATGCTATTAAATCTGTGGGGGAGGGAAGGGAAGGTGGTTTTATGTGGGGTCATCTTAATCTGTAAAGCACTTTGTGATGCAACTTCTTGTATGAAAAGCGCTTCATAAATAAAGTTTGATTTGATTTGATTTGATCCAGCTTGTCCAAGAGTCACTCTCATTTCATCAGTCCATAAAACCTTTTAAAAATCTGTCTCCAGATCTTTCTTGGCCCAGTCTAGATGCTTCAGATTACGAATTTAGTGGTTTCAGCCTTCCTTACCACGGTCATGTCTCTGAACATCTTGTACTCCAGGTAGGTTGCAGTGATGGAATATGACAAAACTCGATAACGGGTTACCAACGCATTTCTTGCGAACCCTTTTAACTATTTACAACAAAATATTTGATGATTCTCCCAACATCTAAGCAATTTCAAGAGTGCTGCATCCTTCTGAGAGTCTTTTTTATCATTTGTGACTTTTCAAGTAAGTTAAACATCTTTTTTGGCCCATGTTGCCTACAGAAAACCTGCAGCCTAACAATTATGCACACCTTGATAAAGGTTGTTGATCTCCTTAAGCCACACCCTCCCTCATTACACAGATACACATCATCCGTTAGGCTTAAATTCATAAAGCATTCAAATTTACCCAGCTTGAAGATAGAAAATATGCCTGAAAATGATTTGGTCAAAATACTCGTCTAATTGTGCACAGTGTATTTTAATAGCACTATGTGTAACTACTTTTGTGACTATCATAATCAAGGTATGTTAGCATTAAACTAATACTTATGGCCAAGTTTGACAATATATAACCAAACGATAAACCATAATTTCCACCAGAATATATATATACACACAATTTTCAAAAGTGGTCTTTAATTGGCGTTCTAAAAACTTTGCAACAATGTAAATAATTTTTTTGAATTATCCAATAAAACCCACACAAACAACATATAAGTATATCTTTAATAATGAACATGATCAAATCTAAGAATGTGATAGTGACCTCTGATACAATAGATATTTAATACAAGGGTGACATAAAATTTTGCATAAATTTTCTCTATTCCAATACCATTATACAGTATAACTCTGATTTCCCCTGCTTTCTGACACTCTTGCACACGCACAGTACAGCAAGCAGTTAAAAAAAAAAAAGTAAAACAAAACAAAAAGTCCAACATTTACCACACAGCCTAGTCTCTGGGTTTCCATACACTTGACAGTTAATCAGTCAATAATCATAATAATTAATAATGCTACAGCTTAACATTTTGAGGTGTTTTCTGTACTGGTACATTAAAGCTTCTGAGAATGGAGTTGAAACCTAAATGTCAAGATTAAAATGGTGTTAAGAGAACAAAAACCAAGTTAGGTTTAAATTGAAAAAGCTGTATTAATTATATGAATTTGTAAATTGGATTCCAAATTTATTTTAAGTGAAAAAAACGTCAAAAAAACAAAAAGTATATATATATTTTCCCTGAATCGCTATCTGAAAAGAAAAAGTTATTTTCCTCTCATGCTAAGCTGAAAATAAATTTAAGGCTTCATTATTCCCCAAACAATTATGCAAAATCGTAAACCAGATTTTTCTTTTATAGCTATTTGTAAGATTTATGGTTTAATTTTCTACAGCCTTGCACATAAATATCTATGCAAACAGAAACCTTCAGTTACCTACAATGATAATGGGCATCAAGAAGTTTAGTCTTCTTCTGATGTCGATGATATAAAACACAACTGGCCACACACACAGATAGCAGACATTTGTCATTAAAGTGTTCTCCACTCATTTAGATTAACCAACACGAGCACTTAACATCTCTTCAACACACAAACCACAATGTGAACAGTCACTGAATATCAGCAGCATGTTGTCGGTCAGACGTGCAGATATTTTGTTTTCTTACTTAGCCGAGTAAACTTCCAAGGATAAAAAAAGTTAACTGATGTTAATAAAATAACTTTACATGGTGAAATTCTGTTTCATCCCTGCACGCGTTACAAAGTCTAGGTAATCCAGAGCAAAGTGGCTCGAAAGGTTTTGGACGGGGCAAAGTTGTTAATAAATAGAAAACAGTTAAATTTTTCTTGTTATTTTTTTTGTAACGTCTGTGTTCTCATTTTGATTTCATTATGTCCACCCGAACGATATAAGTGTTGATCATCTTTTCAGAGGTCAGCTTCTACAGTTCACTTCTGACGATCCTGGAGAAGATAAAAAAACAAAAACAAAAACACAAAACCTTTAAATCGGTTTTTCAAACCGTTACAAGATTTTTCAGTGTTAGAGACTTAAAAGGTCATCTACGTCTACTAGAAGTGCACGAATATTACTATAAAGCAAAAACATTTAAACATGGAAATATTATAATCAGGTGATAAATCATTTGATCGACCAGTTAGGGAAAAATATCCCACTTATACTAATGAAAACATCTTAACTGGACCGAACGGTGTGTTCTTACAGCCTGCATTTGGTTTTGGTACCCCTGGTTTAAAGGAGAACATTGGAGGCAGTTCCAGTGCTACACCAGAGAGGGCGCTACAGCTGGTTCCTAACTGGTTACATGAAAATAAAGAACAAATCTCTTAAATGTGCCTTTGTGGTAAATATTTGACACAAGGTATCGTAGTCATGGAGATTAAATTAAATTAAATTTAAAAAAAGGATTTATCCACTGAGGATGCTTCGTGTCAGCTATACGTCATTTCAGCTATTTACCTGCTTTTACATTTAAAGTAATTTTTCTCAGAGCTGTTGAAAGGCTGCTATAATAAACTTTGGTAATGTGACACCAATAACAGGATTTGAGCTAGGCCTATTATGTTTTGGTCAATGATCATAATTAATCAAATCATGTCAGATTCGATCCACCTTTCATGTGGGATCCCTCAAGGTTCTGTTTTAAGACCAATCATCTTTCTGCCACACAATCACTCTTGGTGACATAAATTCATTCAATTGTTTTGATGTACCCATTTTATCAACAACTCATTGAGAAATAGATTATTCTAAATACTAATTTGTTTAACTCAAACTCTGGTCCTTACTGTTGCTTTCACTTAAAAAAAATATACTTAAACTAAGAAGGTTCATGTCAAAACCTGAACTGGAGATTATCCTCCATGCTTTTAATCCTTCTCCTCTGGATTACTGCAGTGGACTATTACATTTGTCCATATGGTAAAATTTTATACAGCGAGCCCCTTAACTGGAACCAATTGAAAGAAATGTGTGACACCTGTGTTAACGTCTCCATACCGATTAGAGTTCATGCTGATATCTTGGTAAACCTTGTGTGACTTTGTGTGGTCAAGCTCTTTCTTCACCTATTAAAGCCCTACACATCAGATAATTTTGAGCGCTAACCAGATACTGCTTTAGTTATTTAGATCTGGTTTAAAACTTATGCAAGTCACTCATTTCAAGCAGTTGCATTTAGACTGGCTTCTTCGTCTTCAGGTTGTGTGGACTACTTTGATTCCTTTAAAACGTTCTAAACTTTCTATTCCGACAAGCTTTTTGTTACATTTCTTTACATTATTCTGTATATTATAAAAAATATTTATACTGTATTTACTGTAATGTACTTAAATTGGTTTTATTTTTATTGTATTAGCATTTTACTGTGAAAAACTCATCAGTTTAAGATGCTTTTTGGGCAAAGTTTACGATAATCTTGTCATTTTTCATTAAAGATGGAATGGATAAAAATATTCAAGGGTATTTATGTGCATAATGTGTCAAAATAATTTGCAAGACTAATATATATATTAATATTTATACACAGTGAAGTACATTTGTACGAGGTTGTTTAAAGGCAGAAATGGGAAACTGTTGGTACGACATGGAGGAACAAATTGGGACCGTCTGATCGAAGGTTATGTGGAAGATGATGGTGCAAGGAATGGATTAGGGCTGCAACAACGATTCGTTGGCAATGAACTTCGTCATCGATTCGTTGTGTAGCGTGATTAAGACGCCATATGTGGTCGCCAGTTGCGCTACTTTTTTTTTCTTTTTTCGAGCAACCTTTATTTAACAGTCAATGCGCGCATATTGCCAAATACGCTGTAGGCTGCAGCGGAGCAGCGCCTTGCAGACACACATGGAACATGGCAGAAGCAGGTAGAGGTAAGAAGATAAAAACTTCAAAAGTTTGGGAGCACTTTACTTTAAACGAAGAAAAGACGTTTGTTATCTGCAACATTTGCAAGTCAGACCTTGCCTGGCACGGGGGTTCAACGGTGATGATGCAGCATCTCAAAGGGAAGCACGTCAAATTCATCAGCGAGGAAGAGGAGAGCTCAGTGTCCAGGTAAGTTGTGAAAAACTATGTTAATTTTTAATTAAAGTCTCCTGTTTGGGAACACTTCAGCTTCCTAATGAAGTATGAAAATGGGGAAAAAATAAGAAAAAACAGAGAACACCAGTGTGCCGGTGTTACGTCGATATGATTCCCCCATCCAGAGCTGCTTTGGCTCCAGCCCCACTCGCTTAAAGGGAACTGTGAACGCCGTTAATCAGAGGGGAAACACTGACGGTCGTCTCAGGATCTGTTTCCCTTAGGCTAAATTGGTAAAATAAAATGTTGATTTGTTGAAACTGCACAGAATGACTTGTTTTATGTTTAACAAGTTATGAAAATAATTTCCAAAAGGAAAATCTTAATTTGTTTTTTACATTTTAGTTTTCTGAGAATATGTTTTTGGAGATTTTAATGCAAGTAAAGTTCATTTTAAAATGTAATTAAAGGTTTACCTGTTTACGCAAAAGAAAAACTTTTCCCACCATTTTACTGTACTGAAAAATATATTTTTTTTTATGAATAACAGTTCATGTGTGCAATGTAGTGTTATGCTGACTCTCATTCAAAGCCATTTAAAACTATTTCATATATTGTTATTTAATATTTCAACAGCTGTAAGACATTTTGAGGTGATAGCATGTTGTTTTGCGCGCTATAGAACTGTTTTCTAATAATGTTCTGTTGTTAAATAAAGTAAAAGAGAGAAAAAAACTTTCCGTAGCACTTTAAAAAATTTCCCCCGCTAATCCGATTAATCGATGATCCAAATAATTGTTTTTGACAGCCCTAAAATGCATTATATACCCATTTCCTACATCATTTCATTTTAATTGTAAAAATTTCTTAAATCAAAAGCTTAATTCTAAAAAGACTGTAAAAGTTGGTGTTTGTAAACATTTTGAACGTTAAATAGTGCTGCAATTAGGAGCTATACGTTTCAAGCAGCATTTATCAACAGCATACAGTTAATCCAATTTATTGACACTCGAGACAGATTTAGACTAAAGTCTTAATTGTTTTTCATAATTAACATTTTGAGGTTGCCCTGCCGGAGTCTAGAATTGAATCTGATAAGACAATTTGAGGAGGGAGTCAAAGATTAGGGTGATGATAAGGAGGCCTTGGTGTTCCATCATCAAAGATAAATTGTTGAACTACCAGTGGAAACGCACAAAAAGCTGCTTTTTCATTGTTAATCCAAGGCATTTTGCATGGAATAGTTGGTAAAATGATTATTTGTCCAAAATTTAACACAAATTGTTCATATTTTAACTGCTTGTTCTCCATAAGTCTACTAGTCAGCTCCTGAAAAAAATGGTTCTTTCCCTTTAGCCAAGCTAAGAAAGTATTTTTTGATGTCGGGAGTCAAACACAAACAACTGGTGTTAGCAAAGCACTAGCACAGATTTGGCACTGGAACCAGTTTAGTTGGAAAAACCCTCAAAACAAAACATTAACAAGGTGCACTTATCCAGAACTTAATTTTGTATTGAAGCCGAAATGATTTCCTTTAACTATCCTCCACAACCCAGTCAAGAGAAAAAAGTTAAACCGAGTTTACCTGATCGACTCTGGATCGACTCTGTATTGAGACAGGCTCATAGCTCTGGTAAAAACAAGAACATAAAACCAATGAGAAAATGTGAACAAAATACTTCAAATTTTAACAGTGTGTAAATATGTAAAAAGAAAAACTAAAACATGAACTGTCAATTTACCTTTCATGTAATTCTATTTTAATTCAACCTTACTTTTAAATGTGTATTCATTGGTTCAGCTTTGCCCTTTATACATAAATTCTTCCAAAACGTATACACACCCCTGTTAAACTTTCAGCTTTTTGTGATACAAGAAATGAGAACATGATGAATCATAATTTTTTCATCTAAAATGTAACATTTATCCTGTAAACCAATACGCATTTGTTAGAAGGAAACAACCCGATTACAAATGTGTGCAAATTGAAACTGAAAAATTGTTGAAGCACCTTTTGATTCAATTTAAACATTCAGTATTTTTTGTTAGAAGCATGTAAATGGCTTTTACTGGCTAACATCTCCCCTCCTAACCTTCCACCAGATTTGTTGACCACGAGACTCTTCAGGTGGCCACACACCGTTTAGGTCAGATTTTGTCGGTCCTACTCAGAGTTGGCTTTCAAATCAAATCAAACTTTATTTATATAGCACAATTCATACAATAAATGCAACTCAAAGTGCTCTACAAATTAAAATGTCCCCACATACCCACATTCCTTCCCATCCCCAGTAATTTAAAAGCAATTTGACAATAATACCCCCGCATTACACTCATCTTCTGACACACACACAAACACACGCGTAGGGACATAAGAAGAAAAAAATAAATAAAATTAAACGCCCTGGGCTGAGTTCAGATGAGCCAGACAAGCTAAGTAAGGAAACACCATCAGGGGAGCCATCTGCCCCAACAGCAGCAGAACCACAGCAGCACCTGAGGCATCGCCACAGTGCGCCCAGGGAAGGGAGGGCGGAGGCCCCGACATCTACCCAGGCACACCCGGAGAGCACCCAGGCCGCCACAGCCGACCACCGCCCCCGGGCCGAGGGCTCCCACAGAGGAAACACCGGAAAAGGGTAAAATAAGGTTAATATATGCGATGATAAAATTCTGATAGAATATAACGTATAAAGATAAAATAAATATAAAATGAATGAGTAATAAAAATAATCAGTTAAAAACTAAGGTCAAAAGGTGAGTCTCTATAAGATAAAAAAAAAAAAACTCTGATTGAATAGGACATAACGGATAAAATAAGAAATAAATGAATAATGAATAATAAAAGTAATCAGTTAAAAGCTAGGCTAAAGGTGAGTCTTGAGCCTGTTCTTGAAAATTCTCTGCGGCCCTGAGATCCTCTGGCAGCCCGTTCCAGAGGCGAGAGCCATAATAATGCAAAGACGCCTCGCAGTGGGCGTGTGTGTCCTGACTTTAGGGATGACAAGTAGACGGAGGAGTGCAGAGCCCGCAAGGGTTCGTATGGTAAAAGCAGTTCTGATAGATAAGAAGGCCCAAGACCATTAAGACACTTAAAATCCATTAAAAGTATTTTAAAATCGATCCTGAAAGATACGAGGAGCCAATGCAGTGATTCTAAAATCGGAGTGATGTGATACCGCTTCCTGGTCTTCGTCGGGACACTTGCTGCTGAGTTTTGTAAGAGCTGTAAGCCTGAAATCCTCTTTTTGGGAAGACCAGAAAGCAGGGCATTGCAATCATCTATTCTACTGGTGATAAAAGCATGCATCAGCGTCTCCGTATTGGCCCGAGAGAGAATGGGGCGGACTCTGGCGATGTTCTTCAGATGATAAAAACCTATTTTGGTTATGTTTTTAATATGAGGGATAAAAGTCAGCTCAGAGTCAAAGATCACACCCAGGTTCTTCACTTGTGAAGATGGATTAAAAGACAATGAAGTTTTGGTAAAACTTTCTGTCTCTGAGCCTCAGGACCGATGACTAAAATTTCAGTTTTGTCCTGGTTGAGCTGGAGAAAGTTTTCTGCCATCCAGGATTCAATGTCTAAAATGCAGCTTTGTGCTTGGACTCACTGCAACGCTGAAAATTAAGCTTTGTAGCACACACCAGGTTTTGAGCCTGAATTAGGGCTGCACAATATTAGAAAATAATTTGCGATATTTGCCATTTTTCTTCTTCCACTCTGTGGCCTTTAGCATTTTTGGACGGTGAGACTCTGTCCAACTGGCCAAATATAACAATACCATGAAAAATGCAAGTTCACAACACTTGGAATATATTAGCCTACAACTATAGCACTCCAAACCATCCTTCACGATATTAATAATGCACAAACGAATATTGTGATGACGATATATTTGCGATACATTGTGCAGCCCTAGGAGCCGTTTACACAACAACGTTGCCGTTTTTGTTTTAATACGTGGGTGAAAACGCACTGCTTTTAACGACAGGGCGTGCGATGGAAAACAATGTAGTACATATGTTGAACATCCAAAAAATACAACTGAACTTTCAGGTTAATAAAATTCAGTGTACAAAAAGGTGGGTTTGCAAACAAAAAAAAAAGGAAAAAAAAGAAATCATTAGAATACATGAATCAGGTGCTTCAACAAAGTTTTAGAAGCAGGGTGTGCAAACTTATGCAATCAAGTTTTTCCGTTTAATTGTGCAGAATAAATATGATGTTATATGTAGAAATTTTACCAGGAGCCTGTAGACTTCTGAGGATCACAGCAAAAAAACAAAAACCACCTGCAGACGTAAAACAGGACTGACTGACTCAAGTGAGCCAATTACTACAGACATGGGGGGGGGGGGGGGGGGAAGGTCCTTTTATTAGATAAAGCAAATACATTTTAATAATCTTCAATGAGATTGGGGATAGAAGCGGCTGAAATGAGTTTCCTCCGCAGGCAGTCTGGGCTCTCCCTTAAGGGTGAGAAGCTCGGTTATCCAGGAAGAGCTCAGAGTAGAGAGGCTGCTCCTCCACATCGAGAGGAGCCATTTGAGGCGGCTCAGACATCTGGTTAGGACGCCTCCCTGGTGAGGTGTTCTGGGTGCATCCCACCAGGAGAAGGCCCAGGATACGATGGAGGGACTATGTTTCTATTGTTGGCCTGGGAAAGTCTTGGGAATCCCCCGGAGGAGCTGGCCCAAGTAGCTGGTTAGAGGGAAGTCTGGGCTTCTCCGTTTAGGCTGCTGCCCCCCTGCGACCTGACCCCAAATTAGGCGGGAGATAATTGATGGATGAATCTTTAACTTGATTTGCATTGGACATGCAAATAATGGAACTGTGTGGCCAAAAATAAATGCTCTAGACTCTCCATCATATATTTTCCAAACATTAAATTTTGTCATTCTATTGGGTAAAATATTTCATTGTGATAAATAAGTTCTGCTGGAGGTTTCTTCCTGTTAAAGGAGAGTTCTTCCTCTCCACTGTTGCTACACGCTTGCTCAGTATGAGGGATTGCTGTGATTGGAAGTCTGCATCAACGGAGGAACAACTCCCAGTCAACGACTCGAAGCAATCTGCTGAGATTCCTTAAATACAAAACTAGCTAAAACTTTAAACTGATTGTTTTTGTATTGAAATGACTTTTCTAGTAAAGCGCCTTGAGATGACACCTGTTGTGAATCGGCGCTATATAAATAAACCAAATTGAAAATACCTTTTTCACCACGTCCTCCTCCTCCTGCTTCTTCTCGTAGTGGGAGAAGTCATCAAAGATGGAGGTGGTGTGTTTGTACTGGGCGATGATCTTCAGCACCTGCTTGGCCTTCTCCAGAGGAACCTCCTGGGTGTCCCGTGAGTTGGTGACTGGCTTGTTGTCGTTGTTCTCCAGGCGAATGTGGCGCAGCTGGCTGTTAGGCACGTCCTTAACAAACAGCCAGTTCACGTCGAACTTGCCCTTCCACTTGTCCTGGGCCCAGACTCCAGCGCTGGTGCCGTAGTCCACAGGGGAGCGCATCTCCGCCACGCCGCAGAAGTGACCGCTGCCGTTAACGCTGAACAACAAGTAGACGGGACCTTTGGAGTTCATGGCTCTGTAGGCCGCGTCCAGGCGCTTGTTGCCGTGCTCCGTGCTGCACCAGATGGAGTACTTAATGGAGCGGTGGATGTCGTCTTCGGAGTAGCTCTTGATGATGAAGACGCGGCCGTTCTTTAAGCTCCAGTCAAAGTCCTTGGGGTTGTAGCTGTGGGCCGCTCGCAGCTTCTCCAGAACGGGATGGGACTCTGATCCAGGCTCGGCAGGAATAAATCCAGGGACTCCTCCATTCCCCATGCCGCTGCCGTTGGAGGAGCCGCTGCTGTCCAGGCTTCCGCCACTGTAGCACAGATTGCGGTTGCGTGGCGCCACCCATCTGGTCTGAGGGGTGGGAGCAGAGTTGTGGTTCTGGTAAGACTGCGGAGGTCCTGGAGGAGGGGCAGGCATGGTCATCTGCTGTACGAGGGACTGGACCGACTGCAGGGACTGCTGTAGGGGAGGTATGAGGCTGGCAGTATGGGAGTGAAGATGGGATGGGTGGTGCTGGTGGTGGTGGTGTAACGGAGGGGCCATCTTGGCAGCAGTCCCTTTATTATCCCACGTATCAATGTCCATGCTGTGTTTGATGGGAGGTGGAGGCAGCACACCTCCAGCTAGAGGAATTCCAGGCTTGTTCTTCGCCTTCTGCTGCTGCTGCTTGGCAGGTTTACTGGCGATGGCCGCCCACGACGCGTGCTTCTGAGGGGGCACGCCGATCGGCGCGCCGCCATTGCCAGTGGGAACAGCGGCAGTTATGCCGCCACCTATCACAGAGCCCGCACTCTTCACGCCTGAGCCACCCCCTGCCATGTCGCCCCCTATTTTCAGGCCCAGCATGCCCTGCTCCAGGCTGTTCATACCTGGAGCTTTGCTCAGGGTGTCGCTGTGGAAACCCGTCTGGCCATCGGAGACCAACGTGCCCCCTAGAGAGCTGGGAGGGTAGCTGTAGCTGCCCCCGTAGGCCGAGCTCTGAGTCTGCTGTCCCTGAGAGCCGCTGGTGCCCCAGGCCGAGAACGCCGGGTTCTCTGGGAAAAAATTAAACCTGTGGGGGTAAATGCTGTTGCTCAGCCCACCAGGCTGCCCAAACACGGTGTCGGGCATGAAGTGGTGGTCTCCATTACTGAGAGGGGCGTAGGGGGCCAGGTAGGGAATCGGTGGGTCTCCTCCTGTAGACCAAGGGGCCTCATTGACAGGGTAAGGAAATCCAATAGAGGGGGCATAGTAGCTGGACATGTAGGGGTCCGTCATGGATTGATAGCTGTTATTCTACAAGGAAAGACAGATTCAAGATAAATGATCAAACAAAAGAAAATAAAAAGGGTTTCGGTGTTGCAGATAATTTTTAAACGAAATATATCCCCCAGTAATTCATACCTGACTGGACTGGCTAGTGAGATACGGCTCAAAGTCATTATCATGCACAGAGTCCTTCTGGTGGAGGGAGCCATTCTGCACTGAAACTGGAAAGGCTGCAATAAAATCAAACTAATGTCAAAACTGGACACCATCATTTACATGAAGTTCCAACCAGGCAAATGAAGCCATGTTTATTATGAGGCTAATCGTCACACTACAATGCGGACTTCTCGTGACATCATCTGGATCAGTGCTCAACACCAGTCTGCGTTTAGAATACGCCGATGAGGACCGAACAACTACCCACTGTACAGAAACACCGAAGAAATACCTAAAGATTTATACTTTGTAAGGTCCAGGGCGTAAAACAAGATGGCTGAAATTGATGAAACCACCTTCATACAAATTCAGGAGTTTACATACACTTTGGTAACTACGCCTCAAACAATTTGGGAAAGCTCAGATGTTGAGGCTCTGCCAGCTTCTTGTGGACCTTTGGGTGTATTTAAGGCAACACCTCAAACACATCGCTTCCTTCTGTGAGATAACAGAGAAAATAAATAATAAGAATAAATCACAAGAATTCAGCCAAGATAAAGGAGGAAGTTTTGGACCTCCACAAGTCTGGTTCACCAACATGCCTGAAGGTGCCACATACATCTTGGTCAGACAATTATATGCAAGTATACGGCGGACCGTCGCCCATTTGCGATTTAGTATTCATGGATGTTCCTGTGGAACATAACTCCAAATTATTCGCCAAAAAAATTTGCCTATATGAAGATTTTTCTTGGGAAGCTGAAATACGGAGGCACAACGATACACTTTGTTTTACTTGGTGCTAATTGGCCGTCTCTCCAGGAGTAGAAATAAAGAGGACTGTGGATGTTAGCTTCTAAGGTAGTGCTAAGACTGTTTCCACTGTACGCATGAATGCAAATTAAGGTGCATTTCACGTTTGATCTATTAAAATGGGCAGTTATAAACGTCTCTAGAGGGGACCTTAAGATGTGCAGATTTTAGGTATTCATGTGGTCCTTGACCCCAGAGAATACCGGCCGTCCACTGTAAACAACATGGCCCAGCCCAGCCATCATACTCTTCAGGAAACAGATAAGTCTGGGTCCCAGATATGAACATTTTTTTGTTTTTTCCAAAATGTGTTCATGAACCTCTGAACAAAAGCTCCCGTACCAATAGACCTGGGCAGGGTATCGATTCAAATTTCAAGAATCGATTCAGATTCTCAAAGAGTTAGAATCGATTATCACGATCCGATTCAATATTGATATGGCTCAGTGCTATTAAAAACGTTTCTTTGAAATGTTACGTTAATTACATGGCTGTAATGCAATGACGCAACACTGAGTGAGTAACAGTTCACCGGGAA
Organism: Valencia hispanica; assembly: GCA_963556495.2. NCBI lineage: Eukaryota > Metazoa > Chordata > Actinopteri > Cyprinodontiformes > Valenciidae > Valencia > Valencia hispanica. The sequence continues at coordinate 44,058,133 of OY747709.1, read as the reverse complement.
AAACTGTACCTAAGCCTTAAAGTGGCTGTCTGGACTTTTCCTTCCTATTTTAGCTGTAAAAAAGGGCAAACAATGTTAAACAATTAAACCAGTTTTTGAACTTGTGAATCGATTCGATTCACAAGATTTTTTATAAGAATCGATTTGTCGATTATTTCAACACAGCACTACGTACCAACATGGGCCACTACTCCAAAAGCGACACAAAAAAAGGCCAATTAGCAAAAGCCCACTGGGTCAAAAAGATTTGTTTTTGTATATTTGTCCTGAGGTCTGATGAAACTAAAACTTAACTGGATATAATGACCATCGTTACATCTGGATGAAAAAAAAGGTACGAGGGGGGGCAGCATGATGTTGTGTGCGTTTTGCTGCAGGAGGGACTGGTGCACTTCACTAAATAGATGGCTTTATGAGGAAATGTTGAAGAAAAATCTCAAGACATCCGCCAGAAAAGTAAAGCCTGGGAACAAACGGATCTTCCCAGTGGACAATGAGGCTAAAATCAGTTACAAAATAACTTAAGGACAAAAAAGTCAATGTTTTTGAGAAGCCATCACAAAGCCCTGATCTCAATCCCACATAAATCTGTGGGCAGAGCTTAAAATGTGTGCAAAGCGGATTTAAAAAAAAAGGCAATTTTTAACACGGTTACTATTAAAGAAATGTATGTAAACTTCTAAATTTGAAGAAAGTTTTTAAAAATCCTCTGACATTTTTTTCTTCTTCTGACATTTAAAAAAAATAGAAATACTTTTGGTCATCCTTACTGACCTAAACAAGAAAGGTTTAGTCTGATGTCAGACAGTGGGGAAAAAATGTTAGGTCTTATTATACAGTGTTTGTAAAATATAGTTTTAATTAAACATATTTTGAATTTGATTCGTTATAAACGACTATAATTAGTTAAAATGGGGTTAGCCTTACATCATTTTGAGGTCTACTACAGGTAAAGGAACTTAACTTGATATTATTAACCTTATTAACAAAATCCCATAAAAAAAAAGTAAAGTCAAGCCTGAATGTTAATGAATTTGATTTTACATCTTCACAGTGAATCAGTAGCGTCTGTTTTTAATTCAGAGGCTGATATTGTAGATTATTTTGGTGTGTTGCCTTTTATATGGCTGCCAATCATAAACTCTTAGCGCCAACCCCTTTCTAAAATCTCTGCAACGCCAGGGTCAGGAGGCAGGTGTGTGTTAAGTGCAGAGGTGGGTAGAGTAGCCAGAAATTGTACTCAAGTAAAAGTCAAACTTCCTCAACATATTTTTACTCAAATAAAAAGCAGTAATCAAAAAAATTACTCGAGTATAAAAGTATTTGGTAAAAAGGCTACTCAAGTACTGAGTATTTGAGTACTTCTTTTGAGATCATAACATGAATTAATACTAAAAGATTATGTAATTGGACAAAAATATTAAATTATGTGCAAATTCTAAAGACAAAAAAAAGAAGAAATACATGTGATAACTGTAAAATAACAATGTTAGAGTAGAAGAAACATGTTTTCCAAATTAATTTTTTTCAAAGTAAAACTAATGAAGCCAATATTTACAGTAGGTAATGCATGCGTGTGAGACCAGTGTAAGGTAAAGCAACTTGATGTCCAATGGCACAACAGGCTCAACAGATAGAAAATAACCATTAAAATGACGAAGCTTGTGTACAAACAAGAGGTCTCACTTCAACATAAACTGTAGGTGAGTCTCATGCATTTCAGCTTAAAACAACATTCAGTTTCATTCTGTAAAGTTACTCGCTGTGGATAAAGTAGCCAGAAATTTCACTCAACTAAGAGATGCCATACTAAATAAAAATATTACTCATGTAAAAGTAAAAAAAAATACTGTGTAGTAAAAGTACTCCAAGTATTTTCTTTAAAAAAAGTTACTTAAGTAAATGTAACTAGTTACTATCCACCTCTGGTTAAGTGAAGGCGTGTGTGAAATATTTACATAGAGGAACACCTGATGTTGCAGTGAACATTAATCTCTTACCTTTGCTTGCATCTTGTCCTTTCGATATCTTCACGGTAATATTAGAGAGAGAGAGAAGACAGACATTATGTTTATGTTATGTCTGCACATTTAACAAGATTCCGTTCCATTTAAATCATTTTAAGATGAATATTAAAGCCAACATGGGCGAGGAGTCAGATGGCCACTGGAAGCTGTGGTCCAGGCCTTGGTAGGTTCCCAGCAGATGGTTTTAGCAGCTAACCTCTCCTTTCTCTGGGCTAACTAGCTTCCTAGCTGCGGTTCCACAGGTCACTAAACCCTCCTACGCATGAAACTGCATAAAATCTTCGCTGCTCACCTGAGGGTCAATGCTAGCGGCAGACATCATTCATCCACCAGGTTGCTGTGTTAGCCTGGAGCCCCGACAGGACGAGCGGAGTGAGAGCTACAGAGAGGCTTTTTTTTCTTCTCTCTCTCTCTCTCTGCCCTGCTAGCAGCAGCTGTTAGCCGGACTGTCGTTCTCGGCTTGCCTGTGCTTGTCGTGGCCCTGCTGGCAGGTCGCGCCGCCCAGTCCACATCAATCCAGCCGGGCTTCAGTCCGCTCCGAGCCACTCAAAGCTAAACTAGACTAACTCAGGAGGTCTCACAGCTCATTTGGCCCCAAAAGAGCAGCTTCTTCCACTGCCTGAGGAGCGGAAATGACGTAGCTGCGTCACGTGATTGCGCTATGGAAAAATCAAATAACTATTATTTGATTTTATATATTATATATTAATAATAATATATAATTTAGATATTATTTATAATTATATTATTTTTGACTTATGATTTTTGAATTAAAATCCGTATTAGTTTATCTAGATTTGTTTGCTACTCATAAGAAGCAATATATTTCCTGAGAACCAAAACCACAAAAACTTATACCTGAATATGTTCATAAAAATATTTATATCTAATATATATATACATATATACATATATATATATATATATATATATATATATATATATATATATATATATATATATACATATATATATATACATATATATATATACATACATATATATATATATATATATATATATATATATATATATATATATATATATATATATATATATATATATATATATAGGTACACATAATACACATGCTACAGCATACTTTACTTTCACTTGAGTAGTATTATTATGAAGATTCTCATAACGCTGTAAACAGTATCAGAGGTGGGTAGAGTACCCAAAAATTGTACTCAAGTAAAAGTAGCACTACTTTAACATATTTCTACTCAAGAGTGAAAAGTAGCCATCCAAGAAATGACACAAGTAAGAGTAAAGAAGTATTTGGTAAAAAGGCTACTTGAGTATTGAGTAACATGTGATCTAATATTGTTTACATTATGTCATCAGACAGAAAAACATCTAAAGTTATGGGCAAATTCTGGTGTGACTAAAATGGGAAAAAAAATGGATACCAATAAACAAACAAATACATTTTAAGCAGAAGAAACACTTTTCTAAGTTATACTTTTTCAATACCGATACTTACAGTAGGTAAAGCAAGCTCAACAGATGAAACAGACAAAAAAAATTACATCAGAAAACCAAAGCTTGTGTAGAAACAGGTCGTCTCCTTTGATAAACTGTAGGTGTGTGTCTGTGTCTGGTGTATTTTTTGGTAAAACATGCTTGTTCTTCATTCAGTGAATTTACTCATTGGGTAGAGCATCCAGAAATTTTGCTCAAGCAAGAGTAGCGATACTTCAAAATAACATTACTCAAGCAAAATTAAAAAGTACTGTGTAGTAAAACTACACCTGGAAGTAGATTTGTCCCCAAAAAGTTACTCAAGTAAATGTAACTGAGTAAATGTAACTAGTTACTACCCACCTCTCACCAGCATACACCGGCATTTGAAGTACTTTGCCCTGTTCTAACATATAGTGTATATACATTATCTACAGTAAATGTTTTTTTTGAAAAAGAAAATGTTTACAAAAGTGTTTCTCCTGCTTGACTTTATTATTTTGTGATTGTGTTATTTGTATTAATTTAGTCTTTAAAATACCAAAATCTGCACATGGCTTAATATTTCTCCATCCATTTTAAATATTACATCACGTGTTATGATTAAATGCTACTCAGTACGTAGCCTTTCAGTCAAATACTTTTTTACTCTTACTTCTAGTAATTTATTAATAGCTACTACTTGAGTAGTAGTAACATGTTAAAGTAGTTCTACTCTCACTTGAGTACAAGTTGTGGCTACTCGACCCATCTCTGTAAATATTATTAATATATATTTTTTTTTAAATCAGGTAGAAAACTGCAGAATATTTAGAAAACAGTGAAACAATGTTTCTACAGGAACAAAATATTGTTAATGTATCATAAATACTTACATAAATATGACATCAACTACATACTCTGATTCTGATTCTGAAATAAATATCATGATTTATTTTAAATAGCCACAAGACAACACATCAAGCATGTGAAAGTAAAACAGTACCTCTTCTGTGGACTTGCACTTATTTTGCATTTGGCTATGCTATTTCTTTGTCATATCTTCTTTCAGAAGCAATTCTTCTTGCAATGCATGGAAGAGCCCCACAATCATTAATGTGGTCGTAGTTGCCAATAATTAAATAATTGAAAATGCTATTTTTTGTATTTGCACATGTGAAAATAAGGTTTTGTAAATCTCAAATTGCTTTTTGAAGAATTTCTTTCCAATTGAAAATAGTATTCAGGTTTGACCAGTTTTAGCATTTTAAAATCTAAGCTAGAGATAGTCAAATACATTCCTGATTGAACCAGTGAGATAACCCTTTTACTGAAGCACCCAATGAGAAGCAGATAATAACTGTAGCTACCCATTGTATGATGTCATATTTTGGCTACAGTTCTTGCACTGCAAGTGTTGAGGAGGGATACAAAAGGTTGTTTGAGATACGCGCAAGGCTCTGCGGCCCTAGGGAAAGGACCATATCAATGAAATCAATAACTGCTACTGTCAGCTATTAACCAAAATATCTTTAAAGTCAGAGACATGACATTTTTGTTGTGCCCAAAGATCTGCTTTACAAACTTTGGATGAAAAGAGGTTCCAGTCCATTTGGATTCTCCTGTTTTTTTATAACAAAAAATTTTAAAAAAATACACAATACCTTATGAAATAAATAGGCCATGATAAAGGTTCCCTTCATCACAACGGATCGCTTCAGAACACTAAAGAGACAAAGGGCATCTAAGTCACAGCTTGAAATATTTCTAGAAGGAAGCTTCATTCTCTACATTCCGAATATGGCTAAAAGAAGTTGAGGAATATTAGATTTTCAAGCAGAAGCTGAATTTGTAGCCTTCAAAGCTTTTCTCTGTAATCCAGGTGAATTCATAGGGTTAAAAAACAAAAACAACCTTGGATATGAAACTAAGGACAGCTAAATCATCCATTAGGTCATCTGCAAACGTGTTAAAAACTTTAAGCAACAAAAGACTAAAAAAAAACGAAAAAAAACATTTCCAGTTTGGTTGACTAGACTGGTTTTTCTTTAATGTCTATTTTACTCACAGTTCGATTCTCTTGAGGTGCATAAAACAGTTAAAAGAACAAAATCAGCAAATAGAAACGTTGAAAAGTCCATTTAAAATTATGACAATAAAAATATCAGACATTGAACTTACTTTTTTCCATCCATTTATTTAGTGAACTAAAGTAAAATGGAACAACACAATTAAGACATTAATACCTCCAACCAATTCCAACCCACATTTTACAGGTTACGAATATTCAAACTCTTTTCACATGATTCTGCTGCTGGGTGATTAATTGCTCAGAACTTTTTCCAACCAGTCAAACACTAGATACAACTTTAATTTATTCATATAATAATGTTTATAGCTAAATCTCCATAATTTAGCTACAGTATATGGAAACAAAAACCAGATAAGTTTAATTTTAGTATTATTTTACCGTTAACCCCATATATTGTTGATGGGGGTCTTTTACAACAAAATGAAAATATCTAAATGTTCAGTGTGAAGTTGATGCAATTAGCTCTACTCTTTTCCTTTTTCTCTTAAATGCTTTTAGAGAAGCCATTCCCTTCTTTTTTTACCCATGGATGGATGGATGATGAATTTGCTGTGAAGGTACGTCTAAGGACACGTCTATACGCCACCTAGTGGTAACAAATGCAGACTACACGCAACGTTGGAAAGAAAACTGAGATTTCAACTCAAGACGAGCTCTCATCAAGCTCATCTTTAATGTATAATAAACAGTATCTTACAGACGAGTACACATGTGGATTAGGACCCAGACTGATTCTTAAACTAGGAGATAATATATTCTTGACACATTTGCAAGTCCCCTTCTTGATCGGTGTGCATGAGTTTCAGAACCAAACCCAAGATGATGACGATGATGATGATGATGATTAGGTCTTAAAGGTCCTCTTTTGCCTGAATCCCTTTCAGCGTCTTGGAACAGGTATTCTTTTGGGTCATTTGTAATCTGGAAAAAATAATAATTATTAAAGAAATGTGTATAAGAGATGGCAGAGCTGGCCCAGGTAAAATTGAATGCAAACAACAGGAAATGCTCTTCCAGGGCCTCACAAAATACCCTTGAACCTTTGTACATTTTCACAAATAAAAATCCAAAAAGCGTGCATTTGTATTTAACCCCCTTCACTCTAAATTCCATACAATGTTTTACCTTTAGAAGTCTCTCAGTTAGTAAAGAGAATCCAACTCTGTGTAAAATTGAGCCAGTATGAATACAGAGAAATAGCTCAGGTGGCAGAATCTGTTGACAGGACCGCTATTAGCTTTGCACTACACAAAGCTGACTTTCACAGAAGTGTGGCAAGAAGAAAGATGCGTCAGAGGAAAACAATAATATCAATTTAATGTTGCCAGACACAGCAAACATTAGGAAGGAGGTGCTCTGATCAGATGAGACCAAAAGTGAACTTTCTAGCAAACACTATGTGAGGTGGTAAACTAAAACTGCCCAACCCTGACAATAACACACCATGTTAACGATGAAACCTGCTGTTTGCAGCGTCATGATAATGTTGTAAAAGACAGCCAGAGTTGTTTTAGATCAAAGCCTATTGATGAGTTAGCATGGTCCAGTAAAAGTCTAGACCTAAATCTAATTGAGAATCAGTGGTAATACTTGTTAAATGTTGTTTACGGATGCTGTCAATCCAATCTAACTGAGTTTGAGCTATTTTTGCGTGAACAAAGCTGGTGGAGAGTTGTGGCTCTAATTGCATCAGTGGGGCTTAATAGAAATGCATTCCACACATTTTTAGATTTTTATTTACGAGCAATTCTGACAACCACATATTCTTTTTCTTTCAACTTCACTATTATTTATCACATTGTTTTAGTCACATAAAACCCCAGTAAAACATTGAAGTTTGTGGTTTTACCCTGACAAAATTTTAAACACTTAATAAGGTATACATATACACAAGTCTCATTTTGTTGATGCATGTACCAACTCCCATAAAGGGATAATACTTGATAGAGTACCCTAACGGGGTTGAGAGGATGATACATTTCACAGAAAGAAATTCATTTAAATAATACCGAGTTGTGAAAAAAAATGATGCAAACCCATCTAAAGAGCAAAACCAGAAACTGCTAGCCCTGTCATGATGATTTGTTTTGGCTGAATGATAAAGTGTAGCAGAAATTATTGAGATAAATGATAATATTGTTGTTTTGAGACCATTTTCAACTAATGTAATAATAATAGGTGTATATACTGAACAATCAATAAAATGTAATTTCTAAAGAACAAGTACGACTGCAACTGGAAGACATTTTTAATATCCAATATAAATTAACAAAACAACCGAAACAATAAAAACGGATGAACTGGATAGAGGAAAAATATTAATCACTTGGCTCAGACAAGAAAAACAGGCAAAACTACCAGTAAGGGGTTTTATAAACACAAAGTGCAAACTAACAATAAAAACACTCAGTCTGAATAAATAAATAATCTAATTTTACTCTGCAAATACAGATATATGGACCATATATGCCTTTTTCACCCAGTCACTTTGGTAGAAAGAGGAAGACATGCAAGAACAACAAACAAGCATCCAAATGGAAACTGTTGTGGCTGGGAAAATGATTGAGCTCATTTAAATTTATCATGCAATTAATTGAGTTATTGTTGATTGTGACAGGCCTAAGACCTGCAAAATCAAACTCGAAGTTCAGTCTCACAACTCCTGTGTAAATATTTTTTTACATCTTTATCATCGCCCAATGGAGTGTACGTTTGAGTTTGCCGTCTAGGCTCTGACCTCACTACTCCATGGAGTTATGAGTGTGATTCTTCCCTGCTCAACATGTCTTATGCATATCTGGAAGAAAGAAGAGGTTGCCTGAGCTTGGAGCCCAATGATGAAATGCAAAGTCCTGCAAGATACTTGGCAGCGTAAATAGACTGCCCAACTTGTTTGGGCATGCCATAGATATACAGTAGGCTGCAGTGTGTGTGTGGAATATCTGCATAGTTTACAGGAATTACCCAATTTCTGTGTGTTTATTTGTCAGAAAGCCTTTTTACAAGGGGACGCTAATCTTTAAAAAAAACTTTACAGATTAGGAGCAGAAAATCATTTCAAAAACATCTTATCTGTTGTCTGATTGCACCAGAGACTCTGTGTCTGAAAAAAAAGAAAAACACTACACAATGTCCTGACTTTAGAGAGTTATCCTTGACACAGTTATATCTAAATCTACGTGTCTGCTCCTTGGTTTCACAATTAAATGAATATGGAATACACAGGTCAGCCCAAGATAATGTTAAAAGAAGACAAAAAGAGCATGTAACAGAAACATACATTGGCTATCTGCTATGAACTAATGACATATTGAATGTAAATAAATTGTAATAATCTCCTGTTAGAGATTGTTTGTACTTACAGCTCTCTTCCTCTGAAAATGTGCTGAGAAGGTAACAGGAATAAACTACTCCCAGGAGCTGTGAGAACAAAAAAAGTTTCAAACCTTGCTGTTTATTTCAGATTTGATCTTTAATCCAGCAAAAAAAATCAAATAACAAATAGCAATGTCCCTGGTGAATCAACATTTGCTGCATTTCTCTGTGAATGCCAGTTTTCTGAACATAACACTAAATAAAAAGAAACACCTGCAGCAAATTTTGTCTGCTGTGAAATCTAATGTTGCAAGATACAATCAAAATTATGATTATTTGTGGAAATGTTTATATATTTTTTTGCTTAATTGTATTGGTGTAATAAAAAGTGTGACATTTGCAAATGGTTGGTGAGCAGGCTTTTTCTTTCTGTGCAACAACCTTATGAAACACTCCACCTGTTCTTATCTTTTGAGTGCTTTCATTGTTTTATTGAAGAAGAAGAAGAGCTTTAAGCTTTTTGTTTGTGTATGCATTTGTAGTCATTGCTTAGTGAAGATACTGAACATTTAATTGTTCATTTTCATTAAATACCAAATAAATAAAGCCTACTTTAAAGCTGAAATTTAGAGCATAAGATGAAAGACTCACTGATACAAGGAGCTGCGTGGTGCAGTGCAGAACCTCTATGTACTGGTAATCAAGCCAACAGCTCAGCACTGTGGTCAACTTGGGGTTCTGGTGATCTTGCCACGTGTCAGAGGGAGGGTTCTGGCTGTTACATCCCGGCCCGTTGTTCTTCCACCAGGAGGAATGTGAGGACACTCCCAGGGAGAGGACGTGGCTGTCCTGCGTTGGGAAACGTGGACCAAAACACAAAGTTCTGCTAAATAAATGTGCAGAGTGATGAGTCAAAGACCAGCAGAGATCCAAGATAAGAATATACTATAATTAAGTCTGTCTTATCTTGCATTAGCTTGAGGGTTAAACTGATTTTGTCAGAATAAACTCTCAAATTTTCTGAACTTTAATTTTGCTCGGTTAATGTGTAATATTAATATAAACAGTTTATTGCACAATATACAAACCAATAAAAGGTGTCTGTAGAATTTATCATTAATCATTTTTATTTATTTGGTCAGGGAAGGAACCCTGTCCCTTAATTGAAAAAGCTACACATGTCAAACAAAAAAAGGAAAAATTAATTCCCAAAGTTAATCTCTCATTTAATCAAATCCTGTTGTTTTGCAACGTCATATTAACATCTTAAAAACAGATTTTCTGATTCAAAACAACTGGCCTTTCATTACGTTTATAGTATACTCTCTCACCAACCAAATGAGGGTTTTTTGTTCTTTTAATTTTTGAGGTCTATTTTAAGTGTTTCTGTTTTTCTCTGTAAACCTAACAAATAAATAAATACATAACTGCATTTGTATCAATAATTATTGATAAAGTAATTCCTGCTGTACAAAAAATATGGGTCGATTATGTGCCTATACATTGAATTGAAAGTTAAAAACCCAAAAGATAAAAGCAACAACAATTCTAGTGAGAAAATAAACAATAAAAGAAATGTAAATAAAAACAATAAAATAAAAAAGGCATTGTGTTCAATACTAATACTACAATAATGCCCAGTTCTGTTTTGTTTTGCTTAGCATTGTTACTGATCTTAACAAATAAATAAATAAATAAATAAATAAATAAATAAATAAATAAATAAATAAATAAATAAATAAAACAATGTAACTATTTTTTAAAGCACTTTCAAAGTGCTGTGCAGAAAAAAATTAAGCACAAGAAAAAAATTATACAAACTCAAAAGAAAGTAAATAAAAACAGATTTAAGTGAAACAAATATGATAGAAACCCAATAAATATTTGAAAACAAATAATCTGATGACAGATACCCACTTTAAAGGCCTTTTATTGCACTTATTTTCGGTGGTGGACCATAAGAGAAGCTTGTGACAATGACACAGCTGAACACAGTGTTAATCAGAGACCCCAGTGACTGCAGTCCTCTCTAATTACACACGTGCTCAAATTTGTTGGTACCCTTACAGCTCATTGAAATAATGCTGCATTACTCCTGAAAAGTGATGAAATTGAAAGCTATTTTATCATGTATACTTGCATGCCTTTGGTATGTCATAGAATAAAGCAAAGAAGCTGTGAAAAGAGTTGAATTATTGCTTATTCTACAAAGATATTCTAAAATGGCCTGGACACATTTGTTGGTTCCCACTTAGAAAAGATACTAAATAACTGGATCATAGTGATATTTCAAACTAAATAGTTACTTTAATTAGTATCACACATGTTTCCAATCTTGTAATCAGTCATTCAGCCTATTTAAATGGAGAAAAGTAGTCACTGTGCTGTTTGGTATCATTGTGTGCACCACACTGAACATGGACCAGAGAAAGCAAAGGAGAGAGTTGTCTGAGGAGATCAGAAAGAAAGTAATTGACAAGCATGGTAAAGGTAAAGGCTACAAGACCATCTCCAAGCAGCTTGATGTTCCTGTGACAACAGTTGCAAATATTATTAAGAAGTTTAAGGTCCATGGAACTGTAGCCAACCTCCCTGGGCGCGGCCGCAAGAGGAATATCGACCCCAGAATGAACAGAAGGATAGTGCGAATGGTAGAAAAAGAACCAAAGATAACTGCCAAAGAGATGCAAGCTGAACTCCAAGGTGAAGGTAAGTCTGTTTCTGATCGCACAATCCGTCGCTGTTTAAGCGAAAGTGGGCTCCATGGAAGAAGACCCATGGAAAAACATAAAAAAGCCAGACTGGAATTTGCTAAAATGCATATTGACAAGCCACAATCCTTCTGGGAGAATGTCCTTTGGACAGATGAGTCAAAACTGGAGCTTTTTGGCAAGTCACATCAGCTCTATGTTCACAGACGAAAAAATGAAGCTTTCAAAGAAAAGAACACCATACCGACAGTGAAACATGGAGGAGGCTCGGTTATGATTTGGGGCTGCTTTGCTGCGCCTGGCACAGGGTGCCTTGAATCTGTGCAGGGCACAATGAAATCTCAAGACCATCAAGGCATTCTGGAGCGAAACGTACTGCCCAGTGTCAGAAAGCTCGGTCTCAGTCGCAGGTCATGGGTCCTCCAACAGGATAATGACCCAAAACACACAGCTAAAAGCACCCAAGACTGGATACGAACAAAACATTGGACTATTCTGAAGTGGCCTTCTATGAGTCCTGATCTGAATCCTATCGAACATCTATGGAAAGAGCTGAAACTTGCAGTCCGGAGAAGGCACCCATCAAACCTGAGACAGATGGAGCAGTTTGCTCAGGAAGAGTGGGCCAAACTACCTGTTACCAAGTGCAGAAGTCTCATTGAGTGCTACAGAAAACGTTTGATTGCAGTGATTGCCTCTAAAGGTTGTGCAACAAAATATTAGGTTAGGGGTCCCATCATTTTTGTCCATGCCATTTTCATTTGTTTTCTTGTTTACAATATTATGTTGAATGAAACATCAAAAGCAAAGTCTGATTTCTATTAAATATGTAATAAACAATGGTGGATGCCAATTACTTTTGTCAGTTTCAAATTATTTCAGAGAAAATTGTGCATCCTTCATTTTTTGTGGAGGGGTACCAACAAATTTGAGCACGTGTTTAGCTGTTCTAAATGACCACGGGCCTTACCTTTGAAAGGCCTCCCAAATCCAGGTAAAGACAACTCACAAATACGTTCCAACCAATCCACACAAACGTCCACAGCAGGTACTGAGGGAGCAGGAACACAGAGCAAATTATTCATTTTACAAACATGAGACAATAAGCCAAACTAACTGAGATATAAGCTCTAACTTTTACCATGATGACGTAGCGTGAGTGGTACTGGATTGCCCCGAAAAGGCCCAGGATGACGATGATGATGTGGAAGAAGTTGACCATGATGGGAGCCCACTGGTAGCCCAGGAAGTCAAAAACCTGCCTTTCCACTGCTGTTATCTGTGTCAACAGCAGAGGCAGAGTTCAGAGACGACCCGGACTTTATTAAAAGAAAATGTGTGGCTGCTACACCCCATCATTATCATCATCATCACTTTGATGTGTGTTGTCGAGGCAACCAGGCCACAGGGGATGAAACATGTATTGGGTGCAACGTGGAGTCCTCCGAGGTCATCGAAGAAGGGGGCAGGGTGGGAAGCAGAGGTGTGGGGTGGGTGAGGGGGACAGAGTGGGTGCAGCCCTTCATTGTCTTAGGCTGCCTATATGCTTTTTTTAAATCAACTTCCCTTATTATAAGGAGCAGGTAAACTCTGCAGTATAAACAAGCAATAAGTTTGAATAAATCTGATGACTCGTCAAAGTTATGGCAGCCCCACATAACACAGTGAATTTTTTTTCAAACATTTTATTGGTAGCCTAGTTTTTACTGGTCTTTACTTGGTCTTCAACTATTTTAAAGCCTCTAATCTTATTTTGTATTATTTGTTTTTTTTATTTTATCTGTTGATAAAATTTTATTTCACTGATGTTTTTATGTATTATATTTTTTCAGTGGCTTTTTTAATCTAATTTGAATGCCTTTAATATTATTTATAGTTTTAAGGTAAGTTTTTACCTTTAGTTTAGATTTCATTACAAATCAAATTGACGTTGTAACAATATTATTAATTTTATTTTATATATATTTCCAGAATTATAATGATTTATGCATATTTCACATCTGTCTCTGGTGTCTAGACAGTTCTATATTTTTCGTGAGATTTTATCATAGTTAGAAAATAATTTTATGTTATAGCTTAACGTTTTGTGGTGTGATTGCTGATTATTAGTTATATGCCTTTGTTTAAAACCTTTGTTGACCGTGTGAAAAGCACTGTACTAAAAAACAAAAACAAACAACTGAAATATATTCTAACAAACTGAGCAAACAAGTAAATAGTTATGTTCAAACAACACAAACCAATGATCTATTGAAATTAGGTTTGTAATAATCGTACTTTAACAACTAATATTTCATAAAGGTGTCCCTATAGTGAATGCAATGATGAAAAAACCAATTATTTCCAAAGTGTTAGTTTAGTTTATGTTTAGTTTTAGATATTGTAGTGGAGCATAATTAAACATATCCAACAGGTGCTTAAATTGCTTTTGATTTAATATTTAATCCAAGACTGTTGCCTGTTGCTAAAGAGTGAAGATTCTACATGATCTGATAAGCGAAGAAAATGCAGTACATTTGATAATAAATAGGAAGGTATAACATTTCAAACTTGCATAAAAATTACATTCTTATGTAAAATTTTGCAATTTACCAAGTAGCGAGAACGTAAACAAGCAACAGCTGGTCTGACGTGTTTGTGTTGAAGCATGAAAAATGAAAACATCTTACCAACTGCATACAGCACAGCAGGATCATCACGCATCGTCCAGAGCAGCACCCCATCTTCCAATGCTGTGATCAGTCTGAAGGCAGCAGTGATGATGCTGAGAACAATAGCAGATTTCCAATTCTCCTTGGGCACAAGAACTAACCCTTTCACATTGGTAAATCCATGACTAGACATACGGAGGAGGCACACAGAGAGGTTTACCCTCTGGAGGAAAACACAGGAGGCCGTCCTTGCATGAGAACCATGGAGAAGGGGGAGGGGAGTCAGATGTATGAGGGCTGATTCATGCCACGGTGGGGAGGAACCCTGGAGCACAAAAGTCTCAGCATGCTGGGATTTCTATTTTTTTTTTAGGCAAGGCAAGGCAATTTTATTTGTATAGCACACTTTCAACAGCAGGGTAATTCAAGGTGCTTTACATTATTTGGTGATTTAAAAGAAACACATAAAAGAAACACACATTACACATGATACACAATAAAGCAAGAGAAAAATAAAAAAGAGCAAGAGAGCATGAACACATTTCATACATATGACATCAAGCATTTACTCGAAGGCAATTCTAAACAGATGGGTTTTTAGTCTCGATTTAAAGCAGTTCAGAGTTTCAGCAGCTCTACACTCGTCAGGAAGTCTGTTCCAGATAAGGGGAGCATAGAAACTGAAAGCTGCTTCTCCGTGTTTAGTTCTGATTCTAGGGATGTTTAGTAGGCTAGAGTTGGAGGACCTGAGTGGTCTTGGTGGTTGGTACTTTGACAACAGGTCTTCAACATATTTTGGTGCTAAGCCATGTAATGATTTATAAACTAGTAAAAGTATTTTGAAGTCTATTCTCTGACCTACAGGGAGCCAGTGTAAGGACTTTAGAACTGGGGTGATGTGCTCTACTTTCCTGGTTCTAGTGAGGACGCGAGCTGCAGCTTTCTGGATCAGCTGGAGCTGTCTGATTGACTTTTTAGGCAGACCTGTGAAGATGCTGTTGCAGTAATCAATCCGACTAAAGATAAACGCATGGATGAGTTTTTCTAGGTCGTGTTGCAAAATCAGTCCTTTAATCCTAGAGATGTTCTTCAGGTGATAGAACGCTGACCTTGTTATTGCCTTTATGTGACCCTGGAGGTTCAGGTCTGAGTCCATTACTACACCTAGGTTACGAACCTGATCAGTAGTTTCTAGCTGTATTAATTGAAGCTGTGTGCTGACTCTTGATCGTTCCTCCTTGGGTCCAAAAATAATCACTTCAGTTTTGTTTCTATTCAGCTGGAGAAAGTTATGGCACATCCATCCATTTATTTGGTCAATGCATTGATTTAGGGTTTGAATGGGTTCAGAGTCACCTGGTGACATTGTAATGTAGAGCTGAGTGTCATCTGCGTAGTTATGGTAGCTAATGTTATTGGTCGCTATAATCTTGCCTAGTGGGAGCATGTAGATATTAAATAAGAGGGGCCCCAGGATGGAGCCCTGGGGCACCCCACATGTGATTTCTGTTCGTTCTGATGAAAAGTTTCCTATTGAAACATAGAAGTCCCTGTTCTTTAGGTAAGACTCGAACCAGCCAAGTACTGTACCAGAGAGTCCGACCCAGCTCTCCAGTCGTTCCAATAAAATATCATGATCAACAGTGTCAAATGCTGCACTGAGGTCCAACAGAACCAGCACTGTGGTTCTTCCACAGTCTGTATTTATGCGGATGTCATTAAATACTTTGACGAGGACAGTCTTGGTGCTGTGGTGAGCACGGAAACCAGACTGAAAAGCATCAAAACGGTTTGTCATTGTTATGAAGCCATTTAACTGCTGAAACACAGCTTTTTCAATAATCTTACTGATGAATGGGAGATTAGAGATTAAAGCATACTATCAATTAACATTGGAAACATGAAAACGAGCCTCAGCTGACTCCCATGAGTGTTGAACTTGTAATGCGTTTGTAATGAAAAATGTTGTAATCAGCTTTTTTCAAGTTATGTTTGCTAACAGCACACTCTGAAAAAAAAGTGTATTAAAAGATTTTTTATTTTTTAATGAGTATAATTTCACACCCCTTCTTCACAGTCTCAATCTGGAATGTGTTTTACTGGGATCAGCAACGGTGATGGGGCAACATGATTTAGTAAACGTTGTAAAATCTCTGAGGGCCACCCCCTTGGTTCAACAAAAAAAAAGGAAGACTGCTTTTGCAGGTTTGGGCTGCATTTTTCCCTCAAAGCAGTTCCAGTATATAGTATAGAATAGAATAATCCTTTATTGTCCCACAAAGGGGAAATTCGGCTGTAACAGCAGCAAATTGACAGATAACAGAAGCAGTATGAAAACAGAATTAAGAATGATATATATACATTAAGGATACAATCATAAAACCCAAAGTATTGTGCAGTTATTAAAATTAAAGTTGCATATTCAGATTAGTATGTGCAACTGAGTAATTTAAAAAACTGTGAATATTTACAGAATGTGCATGAGTAGTTGTGGAATTGAAAGTATAGAAATCAAACGCATTATTTACAAGTAGTTAACAGAATATAAACGTAGAAAAACAAATGTGCAAAAAAACAGCAGCAGAAATGTTGGTTAAATGAGTCAAATAGTGCAAGTTACAGCAGTGATGTAAACATTATTGATTTTGTTGGGAGCCGTTTTGGTTGGTGTCTTCATTTACGAGTGATGTCAAGACGGAGAGAGAGATGGATGTACAAATAGGGGCCAGAATAATGTGATGAAGAAAGTGCTGAGTCTGAGTCTGAAAAACCTGGAAATAAACTGCTGAAATGAACTTCATCTATTGTGATTCTGCATGGAGAGCATCATTAATACTTACTGGATATTTCAGGAAGGCTTGACACTTTGGGTCAATTTACCAGTCCAGACTAAGTCACAGTAAACCACACAAGGAATTTGGAAAATAATTAGACTTATAACTTGCAGGTTCACTTTATTTTAAACAGATGTGAGAAGACCTATATGCATGCAGTTTTGCCTACATATGGAAATGCTTTCTTGGCAGGACACTGGATTCCAGACCTTCAAAAGATCTCCTCGTTATGATCTCCTTGTGGCTCTCTGAGCACGGCACGGATCAACCCTCATACAGCAACACCGTCCTCTGCCTTCTGATAAGTGGCTGCTCATCTTCAGTGCTCTGAAAACTCCAGCAGGTGGTGGCAGTGGTGGAGCAGAAGGCTTCAGTGGTGTTAAAAACTAAACTAGACCAAAAGCTAGTTTCCCTGGTGACAAACATGGTCTAAGTTTCAGTGTGTAAGAGTCAAAGTAGTCAACCTTCACTGTTCTAATTAAATACTCGTTATAATTTTAATGAATTAATTAGGACTATTGGGTAGAGCCCTGCAATGGGATTAGGATTCCGCTGGTCCCACAGGACTGCGCTCCTTCTACATCAGTGGTTAAGCTGCAGCGATCTGTCAAGGCTTGTCTGTGGGGCACTCACAGTTGCATTTCATGCCTCTTCTTCGTGCAGTCAGCTCCCGAATAACGAGATCCATTGGGTTCTATGTCCAGGTCTGAGAGGATGCTAAGATGTTCTTATGGGTATCTTTTTGGATTGATTCAGTTACCTGTAGGCCTACTCTGTGCATTAAGTTGAACACGTCTGCGCGTCTGCACCAAGTGGTCAGGGGAATACCAATCTGTCAAAATGACCTACGGCCTTTAGATTTTTCTGTCACCATTTAAAAAAAAAAAGGTCAAATATGGAAAATATTTGGTTAATGCATTTGTGGTTCTGAGCCATTGTATTAATGTAGGCAAAAGCACATCCAATTGTTTATATAATGTGTCTCGGGGTTTTCAGTTATCCATCCATCCATCCATCCATCCATTTTCTTCCGCTTATCCGGGGTCGGGTCGCGGGGGCAGCAGCCTAAGCAAAGAGACCCAGACTTCCCTCTCCCCAGCCACTTGTTCCAGCTCCTCGGGAGGAACCCCAAGGCGCTCCCAGGCCAGCCGAGAAACATAGTCCCTCCAGCGTGTCCTGGGCCTTCCCCTGGGCCTCCTCCCGGTGAGACGTGCCTGAAACACCTCACCAGGGAGGCGTCCAGGAGGCATCCTGACCAGATGCCCGAGCCACCTCAACTGACTCCTCTCGATGTGGAGAAGCAGCGGCTCTACTCTGAGCCCCCTCCGGATGACTGAGCTTCTCACCCTATCTCTAAGGGAGAGCCCAGACACTCTGCGGAGGAAACTCATTTCAGCCGCTTGTATCCGGGATCTCGTTCTTTCGGTCACCACCCAGAGTTCGTGACCATAGATGAGGGTAGGAACGTAGATCGACCGGTAAATCGAGAGCTTCGCCTTTTGGCTCAGCTCTCTCTTCACCACGACAGACCGGTAGAGCGCCCGCATAACTGCAGATGCCCCACCAATCCGTCTATCGATCTCCCGTTCCATTTTTCCCTCACTCGTGAACAAGACCCCCAGATACTTAAACTCCTCCACTTGGGGAAGGACCCCATCCCCGACCCGGAGGAGGCACCCCACCCTTTTCCGGCTCAAGACCATGGCCTCGGATTTGGAGGTGCTGATTCTCATCCCAGCCGCTTCACACTCGGCTGCGAACAGCTCCAGCGAAAGCTGTAGATCACGCTCCGATGAAGCCAACAGGACCACATCATCTGCAAAAAGCAGAGACCCGATCCTGAGGCCACCAAAACGGATCCCCTCAACGCCTTGGCTGCTCCTAGAGATCCTGTCCATAACAGTTAGGAACAGGATCGGTGACAAAGGGCAACCTTGGCGGAGTCCAACTCTCACCGGAAACAAGCCCGACTTACTGCCGGCAATGCGAACCAAACTCTGGCACCGGTCGTACAGGGACCTAACAGCCCGTATCAAGGGGCCCGGTACCCCATACTCCCGGAGCACCCCCCACAGGGCCCCCCGAGGGACACGGTTGAACGCCTTCTCCAAGTCCACAAAACACATGTAGACCGGTTGGGCGAACTCCCACGCACCCTCCAGGACCCTGCTGAGGGTGTAGAGCTGGTCCAGTGGTTTTCAGTTATTTAAAAATTATTGTTCAAATTGAAAGTGATATTGGCATATTTAATAGTTTTGATATGTTTACAACTGCAGTCAAAGTTTGATGTCTCTGCTTGAAGTGTGGAATCCAAAGCACAGATTTTGTTAAATGTAGTTTTATTTATTCTTCTTTTCTAATAAAACTGTGCATATAACCTTTTACTTGGCTTATAAACCTATAGGGAGGTGGGAGGGGGCGGGTTTGGATGCAGATAATGCTGGAGCAGGCGAGATTGAAGAAAAGAGACAGCTAAATTTAGCTGGAGCAGAATTTAAAAAATTGTTCTGTGCAGGGCTCTACTGTGTGGTCTCACCTTCACTTTCCTGAAGGAGCAATTGGGTTAGGGCTGACAGGAGCGAGTCTCTTTCTTTCAAACAAAATATTTAAATTTTTCCAACATATTTCAGGTGTTTTGATTCATTTATAAGAAACACGCCACACAATTAACATTTCCTCTTTCTGCATTTCAGCCTAAACTGACTTATGAGCAACAAAGAAGTGTTCAAAATCTTTGA
Source organism: Valencia hispanica (assembly GCA_963556495.2). Classification (NCBI taxonomy): domain Eukaryota; kingdom Metazoa; phylum Chordata; class Actinopteri; order Cyprinodontiformes; family Valenciidae; genus Valencia; species Valencia hispanica. The sequence goes on along the minus strand of OY747709.1, from coordinate 44,038,322 downwards.
AGTGCGGTTTTGTTAATTTTTTTATTTCTCACATGCAACGGAAATAAACAACGTGACTTTCTATGGTTGATATGCTGAGATTAAAACAAAAATTATAGAGGTGATTAAGGCCTGCTCTGCATGGAGACAAAATGGGTGTAGTTTTAAAAACAGTCAGTAAAAAAACAGCACCACAATAATAAAAACCTTTGTCCACATAAATTCACACAAATCGACTTAAAATTCGGCTGTACATATGCCGGGCCCACTGGTGGCGCTGTGACCCTGCCAGAGAAACACAGAAAACAACACTGAGCTGTCAACCCGGTGGAAAACACGACAAATCTAGCTTCAAATGAGAGCTTTATTCTAAAGCATGTGGTGTCTGTGGTTCTCCGGATCCATTTTTTTGCTGCTGGTGATAGATGAGGGACAGTAAATAATGTTCTAGGATCCATAATAAGGTCAGTATTTGCTTTATTAGGACTCCAACACCATATGGCACCATGTTTGTTTAATGTATCACAGAGTTGTGCATGTGCATTATAGGAATGGGGCGCTGACGTTGTCCACACAGAATAAATGCTGGAGAGCTCATAATCACGGAGACAACGGAGCCGGCGTTGAGAGATTTCAACATTCTGGCACCCGGTTTCAAACATGATCGTTTATGGTGTCCTGAAATGCAGGTTCCTTGTGGATGAGACACCTATTGGATTAAATATCTTTGCTGCTACACCTGGTTCTACCATTGTGTAGACAGGGTTTTCACTAGTTTTTACTGTGGCTGCCCCAAACAAGTAGAATACCTTACCTCTCCATGTCCACACTGCTCAGACCATAGAATCCTTCAAGTGCCTCTTAAAAACTCCTCCCCTTTAGACTTGGACAGAATAGAGCATGATATGCTCATAGTTGTAATGATGGCTTTAATTTATTTTATTGTAGCCTATTTCACACATTTTTTTCCTGTATTAATTTAATTCAGATGATGAATTTGTGAGTCACTTTGGTCAACTTTAGCTGGTTTTAAATTTGCTCTATAAATTAATTTGACACTGTTATGGTGCGAGACTCTGACACGACAAGGCCGGTTTTGTTCTTATTCTTTTCAACAAGCAGGGGGGTGCAAATGTGGGCTCTTTCTTCTTCCCGAAGCACTCACAGACGGGCCAGTCCTCGTAAAGCAGTCTTTCCCAGCTGCATTCGGAGGACAAACAGCCCATAAAACTTGGTTTATGCAAACCAGTATGACATGTTGGAGATTAAGGTGGTTTTAAGGCAGAAGAAGTCTGCTTTGGTCTTATTGAAAACTTTAGCTTCAGCCTCTGGAACCAACTCATCTGGATTTATTTGAAATTAAGACAAAAAAAAAGAGGTATTAACTGCTCATAATCTTTTCACACAACTTCTCTTAAAATAATATGAAGTATTTCTTTTAAGAGTCAATCCATTCAGTAGTCCTCCGATTGTACTTCCACATTTCTTACAGAGGGTGGCGCTAGAAACGAAAAGACAGGTTAATAATTGGGGGGTCTCCAGCTCTGCCTGTGTCACATGGAAGCACGGTAGCTGAGCTGGAGGGATGCGAGCAGAGATGGAGGGGGCTTAAGGGACCGAGGAGGAGAAACCTGGCAGTCGGAGATAATTTTGGAGACGCAGCAGCATCAGCATTACCATCCTCATTATCGGCAGGAGAAGGAGAAGTGGAGGTGGGGGGGGGGACACGGACACGCAGGTTCAGCTCTTCCCAGCCTCCCCTCTTGGCTGGGGGTGCGCGGACAAGGCGCAAGAAAGATGCCACATGAACTATGCTGCATCCCCGCTCTGTGAAGCCCAGAGAAGAAGCCCAGCGGTCGGTTTTGCGGAGATTATGCTCGCATGGAGCTTCTGGTCTGAGGGGAAGCAGAAACTGAAGGAAGCGACCGGAGCTGATGCTGCGCCTCTCCAAACCTCTGAGCTGAGTGAGTACAGGGGGCTGCTATAGCGCAAAGCTGAGTGTGACAGGCTGGAGGGAGGAGGAGGAGGAGGAAGACGAAGAGGAGGAGGAGGAAGGTGGTGGGGTGCACATATAGATTCAGCTCGATAAGCATCTTTGATTCTTCTAGGAAATGTAAGCTGTGTCTCTTTGTGCTCCCTTTGTTTTCTCCATCTGCTCTGCCCATACATCCAACACAAACACACGTGTGCGCAGCCGCCTCAGCCTCACCGCATCGCCTTTATTTGGGGAATTTAATACACATTCATCTGAGAACTTCGTTGTGTTTTAATGAGCAGGAGGCGATCGGGCGCTTTTTGTGTGAATGTGGAGCATAATGATCATTAACGTGAGACCTTCCCTCAACAATGTCCCCTCACTCCTCCCCCCCATCGTGGCTGATTAATAGGGGGTGTGGAGGGGAAACTGGTTTTGTCGCGCTAGTTGCCAGCTGACCTCGGGGACACAGCATCCCTTTCCCCATCCTCACTTTGATCTGGAAATTAATCGGAAACGCTTTGATGATTAAAAGGAGGCAGAAAAAGAAACCGGGCTGCAGGCTCAATGAAGCAAAACCCTGAAAATAAGCACTGCATCATAATGCCCCCTCCCCATCCCCGCCGCCTATAGCTTCTACCTGCACCCACACAACAGAAGAAAAATCCCTCTGCATGGAGGTCGGTGTCAGTCGGCATCAGTGGAGTCGTTTCTTGTAACCTGTTGTCAGCAGCATTGCTGCAGCTTGAGCCCAGAGGCGCGGCGAGCCGGCCAGCCAGCAGCCTGGGTGTGATTGATGCCTGCTGAGCTGTTACCATGATGAGCCAGCCTCCCTGGACTCGCACACAGAGAGAAGCCCTTCATGCATGAATATATTTTATTTTAGCAAATAAAATGCTGCATGTGACCCTCGCTGTACGAACATTACGCTTAGCAGAGGTACAGATACGTTGATACTGGGCCACAAGTTCTGATTGTAAATATAGTACAGATCCAAATGTCCATACATCTGTAGCAAATCAGCTAAATAACAGTCGGTGCATTTAGGTGGCGGTGAAGGCGACTTGAAGTTCAAATGGATCATCAGTATGAAAATGCCTTACAGGTGTCAGAGGTCAGAGGAGAAGCGTCAGACTGGTTTGAGATGATAGACAAGCAAAGGTGGCTCAGATAACTGCTCCAGATAACATGCTGAAACCTGGAGCAGATGGACTACAGCAGCAGATGGCCACGCCAGAACAGAAGGCTCTGTCAACACCTTAACAGATTGGAGAAATATTTTGGTCAGATGAGTCTTAATTTCAGATGCTAGAGTCAGAATTTGGTGTAAATAACAAGAAAGTCACAGCCTACCTTAGTATTGTGCTGACCATTTTAATCCACATCTTCTAACGCATGATAATGCACCATGTCATAAATCTCACATCATCGAAAACTGGTTTCTTGCGACAATGACAATGAGTCCACTATACCCCATTGACTTCCAAACTCGCCCGATCTAAATCCAGTAATAATTAATGAAAACATCTTTATCTTTACAGCAATCAAACCATTCTTTTGATTGTTGAGCATAGTTTTGCATGTTTCCATGAGCATTTTGGCGATTTATGTTAAGTGATGAGTTCCAGGTTGTTGAGATTAGAAGTCCACCTTGCCATCAGATTCCACTTAAGGCTTCAGTTCTGATACCTTGAGGATCCTGTTTGGTATCTTAGCTGGTCCTTTGGTCCTAGAACTACACTTTTCTGGACAGAGGTCGCAGAGGTTGCTCTTGGAATCTGTTGTAGCCATTCCTCCAGTTTTGGGGTCAGAGCCCCAAGTAGACTTATGACCCACTGGCCCCACTGAGGCGCTCCACAATATCTCTATTTCCTCTTTGTGCCCTTGATATTTCTGAGCTTCTCAGGCTTCTTCTTGTTGATGTTGCTGTCCCTAGAAAACTTAAGTGTCCACCATAGACTGTATATAAAAGGGATGGAGCCTCTGTGACGTCGCCCATTGGTTTCTAAAGAGCTGAATTGAAGCCCAATGGGCGGTTCCCACCACCGCCATCTTGGCTGCGTCACGTGCCTCAACACACCCAGAAAATACAAATAAATGGGCAAAGAGGTGGAGCTGAGTGTGGGGCTGTGAGGGTGGGGGCGGATGATTGACACTCTGAGCCGATATAGGTACGAGCTAACTGAGCTAACCGAAGCTATCGGAGGTTAGCGGGCGCTTTTAGCCAGAAAACCGCGGTTGAACGACTCTGCTACCCCTCTGCCTTCTAGCCAGATTCAATAATTTTGTCAGATAAAAGCATGAGGTGCATATAACTTTCACAAAAACTATGTGAATTTGAACTAAAACAAGTTTTAATAAATAACATGTAAAGAAGAAATGTGATCTTTCAACCCATTTTTGAACGAGCAGCGTTATCTTACATGAACAGCAGAAACATAATTTTACTTACCGAAATAAATGGAGCAGAGACTTCTTGGACGGTCTGCCACGAGTGCTAGCACTGATGACTCATCTGAGACATGTCAATCAAAAGGACACGCCCCTTATTATTCATAATTTCAAGCTTAAATTACATCTAAACTGATGAGTTATAAAACAAATCAACCCCCTAAGAGTTGTCATGACGGTAAACCTGACCTATTAAACCTAAAATCGTTTTTTTGAACCAGGCTGTAAACATGTTTATTTTTGCTGTGAAGTTGGCATTTTTTAAACATGGGAGTCAATAGGATCTTGCTCCTTTCTAGAGCCAGCCCCTAGTGGACGAGGGGGGAACTGCAATTTCTGTCACTTCCGGGTAGGCTTCAATTTTGGGGCAGGCGGAGTTTGCCCCTTGGTGTCCACTCATACTACAGTTTTTCTGTTCTTTCCACCACCATGATATCCCTTTTGGTAGCCATCACCTGTTTATCAGTCTGGATCTAGAAGTCCTGGCGGATCTTATCCTTGTCATTTTCAACCATTCTTGTCTCATATTGTGTGACCTTCAGCCCATACAGAGATATTTCTGTTTACTGTTCCAGTTATGGTTTTCCATGTACGCTTTGGCTGTCATATGCCCAGGTATTACGCGTTGGACTGTCTCTGGGACATCCATTCATAGCCCTAATCTTAGGTTGTGTCTGATGTGGTAGACCCAAGCGTCTATTCCTCTTGTGTGGGGAGTCTGTTCCTCTGCAGTCATGACTAGTTTTCTCTCTGCTATCCTTTGGTCCAGTTTTTCCATTTGTTGGTGGTTCACACCATGCAGAAACTTGTCTCTTCACGAATTTTCCTTCTGGTCTTCTTCCGGCACTGAGTTTTTGCTGGCCGAAACTGTAGTTTAGCAGTTCTTTGTGAGCCATATTCCTGATATTCTCATGGATCTTTGCTGGTTCTTTCTGAATAGTGGCTTTAACACTCACTAGACCTCAGCCTAATTCCTTCTACTTGCCATACAGTCTCAGTGTGATGGACTTTAGGTTGACCCCTTTGTTGATTGTGAGGACCTTCCATGTTTTGATATCAGTGCTAATTCAGCCGTTTTGACCACAGATCTAAAATTACCAGGACAACTGCTCCTAAGGAGGCTGTATTGACTTGTGATTGAATTACTGAGGAGGCCAGTGAACTTTTTGTTTCAAGAACCAGTTTGAGGTGATTCGAACTTTGTATTTCAGGTGGATTCATAGTGGGGTTAACTGAGAGCTGCCGCTGTAGAGGAAATTATGTTCGGATGTAAAAACCATGTTGATGAAACCACGCTGAAAAGAGTTTATGCTTCTATAGCAACTCAAAATATCAATGAAGATCTGATATTGGAATCTGATATAGTTGCTGTATTTTTCAAAAATCTATGCAGTGTTTTCACATGTAGCTCCAGAGGGGGTAGAGTACCCAAAACTTGTACTCAAGTAAGAGTAGCACTACTTCAACATATTTTTATTCAAGGAAAAAGTCAACTTTCAAAAATTTACTCGAGTAAGAGTAAACAAGTATTTGGTTAAAAGGCTACGCGAGTACTGAGTTACACTTGATTTAATATTTTCAAAATTAGGTAATCAGAAAGACAAATATATAGTTATGGAAAAACTCTGGTATTTTAGAGACTAAAATGAAAAATAAATTTATAAAAACAAACATAATTACAAAATAATTGTTAAGCAGAAGAAACACTTTTCTAAGTCAAAATTTGTCAATACAATACCAATACTTACAGTTGGAAATATATATATATATATATACACTGTACATCTTAGAACAATGTAAAACCTACTTCCATGTAACAATTAATGGTGATTACTGTACATCTATCTGATCTCAAAATGCAACAACAAGCTCAGCAGATTAAATAAAATTACATTAGAAAAACAAAGCTTGTGTAGAAAGTGGTGGTCTCCTTAAACAAACTGTAGGTGTTTGTCTGCTGGGTGTATTCTGTTTTGTTAAAACATGTTCTTCATCCAGTGAAGTTAATCACTGTGGGTAGAGTATCTAGAAATATTACTCAAGTGAGAGTAGCAATACATCATAATATTACTCAAGTAAAAGTAAGGTGTAGTAAAACTACTCTTAAAAGTAAATTTTTTCCAAAAAGTTACTCAAGTAATTGTAACTGAGTATATGTAAATAATTACTACCCACCTCTGTGTAGCTAAAACATTTTGTTGCTGCATTAGAAAAAAAACATTCAAAAGAAAATGTTGACAAAAACATGAAAAAAAGAAGAAAACATCCCGAACTCTGATCAAATGCCTTTTGTGATGTCACTAGAAGCAAGCTTGTTTTGCAAGGGTTCATTTTTTTGTGATTAAATAACGAGTTACAACAAAAATATATAACACATGAACACATTGTACTGTAGGTAAGTAACTATATGAGTTTTGATTGATTGTACGGAAAGGTCAGACCAGTAGGCTTAATGTTTAGAGGCCACAGACTTTATATTTGCTCCGTGTCAGGTGGTGTTTGTTTGAGAGGCAGCGCTGTAAACAGACCCCTTTGCACATGCAGGCTTCCGCTTTCTTCCTCACAGAGGCATGGTTAATCTTTGCAAGCAAACATTTGACCTAATTCACATTCTCACACAATAGCATCCTCCTCTCTCTCTCTCTCCCTTCCTCCCCCTTACACACACACCCAACCAACCATGTTGCTGTTATTTGTGTCACACAGAGGGTGAGGATTTTGCTCCACATCAACTCCCAGGTGGTTTATCAAAACCTGAGTAGATTGGCAGAGCTGGGCCACTCCTGGCTGTCTGAGCATGTTTCCAAAGGCGCTCTGGTTTTATTAATAATGAAAAGACATGTAAATGCAGAACATGTTCCTAGAAAATTAAACTTCCGCTGAGTGTTACCAGGGCTAAATGTGTTCCTCAAAGTGCCTTATCCACGAGGATTACACCTTAAACGCTTGTCTGCCTTCAAGGCCTTGCCCGGGCATTCTGAGCAATACCATAAACATTCAGCTAAAGGAGATTATGGCGACCTTTAAATGTGATATCAAATGTGTGTAGTCAAGCAAATGTACTGTCTGGCGTGCTTCAGACCTCCTCCTAAGGCATTTAGAGGCTGAAACAGATCCAAGTCAACAGGTGAGCTGGAGCTAACTGTCACGTTTGCGAATTAAAGGACCCACATGCAGCAAGTAAAATAAGGATGATTTAATTACAACAACAAAAAAGCAAGGAACATGAACTTACAGAACTCAGGAAACCAGAAAATGCAGCGTTGGGAAAACCAGACAGGGAAGATTGACAACAGACCAGCGAGTAGTGACAGAAAGAGAGCTGTTTAATACTGAGTAGGGAGAGAGGAAATGACAGAGAAACCTGAGGACTAATTGGTGGGAAGCAGTTGCAGGTGAGGGCAATTAGTTAAGCTGTGTCAGGAGCAGACTGGCAGGGAGACAACAGGAAAGGAAAGAATAGGAAGGGAAACAGAAAATTATGTTAAATAAGAAACTAGAAACTAATTAAAGATAATATGTCTAAGAATGAATCTAAAGGGAAACTTAGGGAGCCCTGGAGCACAAAAGAAAAAAAAAATCTGGAAGAATAAATAAATTAGGTAACTACCCAATGAGAAATAAACCTACAAGAAAAGGGATTCTTACAAAAGACTGACTAACAAGAGAAATTAAGTATAACAGAACTAACCGGGACAAATAATAAAAAGAGGAAGAAACAAATAAACACACAAAAGCAGGTAAAACATCTAAAGGCGGGAAGTGAAAAAATATGGAATGGAGGAAGTGCCAAAACAACAACGCCAAGGAATAAATTAAAATGATATTAAAAACCGAATAAGGAAAATAACTAACTAAAACTCAAACACAAAACCTCACATCATAACACTAACATCTACTTTTATGATTAATTCATTCATTTCCCGGTCCATAAACCGCAGATAAATAATCAGGATGCTTCATTTCGTTGCTTAGTTTTGTCTGACCTCCCCAAAAAAAAAAGAAAAAAAAAAAAAGAAAAAAAAAGAAAGACAGTTTATGCTATGTAAGATGGGAAATTGATTGGTGTTTGGAGCACAAACAGTTTTACTTGATTGTTAGTCTTTTAATATTTTTTAACTGCATTTTAAGTTAGTCACATTTTGTCATGTTGCAGCTATGAGCTTCAGTTTATTAAAATTTTATTATGTGACAGAGAAACACAAAGTAGTGCCAAAGTGTAAAGTGGAAGAAAACGATGCATGGCTTTAAACGTTTTCTTTACAAAGGAAGATTTGAAAAGCTGCATGCATTTGCTTTAAGCCATCAGAGTTAGAATTTTCTAGAATCATCTTTTGCTAAAGTTGGAAAAAGTTGCAAGTTTTTGGGATATGATTTGCTCATCAAGAAAGTAATTTTTACCTGTTCTTCTGTGCAAAAGTCAGATTGGAGGTATAGTGTATGTGAAGATCAATTTTCATGTCTTGACACAGATTCTCAATTGGATTAGGATCTAAGCCATTTTCACACGAACACATTATTTGATCTGAACTCTTCTATTGGAGCTGTGGTTGTATGCATGGGATCTTTGTCCTGCTGAAAGGTCAACCTCCACCCCAGGTTCAAGTCCTTTGCAGCCTCTAACAGGATTTCTCCCAGGATTGCCCTTTATTTAGTTCCATCCACCAAATCCAGTATGGCCGCTCATACTGAGCCAGGTTCTGCTGGAGGTTTCTTCCAGTTAAAGGGGAATTTTTCCTCTCCACTGTCGCAACATGCTTGCTCAGTATGAGGAATTGCTGAGGGATTGCTGTGGGTAGAGTCTGCATCAACGGTGCGCAACTGCCAGTCAATGACTCCATGCAATCTGTTGGGATTCCGTACATAGAAAACTAGCTAAACCTTTAAACTGATTGGAATGTAAACTTGCACTGAAATGACTTTCTTGTAAAGTGCCGTGAGATTACATCTGTTGTGAATCGGCGCTAAATAAATAAACTGAATTGAACTGAATTAAAGCAGCACATCCCTGCAGCATGATGCTGTCACCCCCATGTTTCAGTGTGGGGATAGTGTGTCCAAGGTGATGTGCAGTGTTGGTTTTACTTCACACTGTTTTTGCTGTAGACCAGAAAGTTCTTTTTTGGAATCGAATGACTACAGCTCGTTCTTCCCCGTGTTTACTGTGTCTTCTATGTGACTTGAGTAAAACTTCAAATTAAAGCTTTTTTATTGCCAGTTTTCCATAAATTCCTGATTTGTGGAGTGCAGGGCTAATACGTAGTTGTCTTGTTCTGGATCTCGGCAGCTCCTCCAGCGTTACCATGAGCCTGTTAGCCGCTTCTTTGATTAAAAGCCAGTTTAGGTTGAGAGTAATATGTTTTTAGGTTTGCAGTTGTGCTAAATCCTTTTCATTTTCAGATGATAGATTGAACAGCGTTCTGTGAGATAGACAAAGCTTGGATCTTGTTTTATAGCCCAACTTTGCCTTGTATAATTTTCCTACTACTTCAGGGTTATCCCCTCCTTAATGCTGGTCTGTTATATAAAATCTCAAGAAGATAAAATTAAGTTTTGGGTTTTATCATAGCAAAGGTGCAAGGTACTGTAACAGGTGATTTTAGATGGACTAAAGCAATGGGAGGCATTTCTTTTTAGGATTTAAAGGTCAAACATTGAATTAATTGCGGATAAATTTCCCTTTTTGTCCTCTAATGTCTGAGTAGCTAAAGATACAGATAAAGAAGAGGAAAAAATGGATTTTAGTTTTATTAATATAGCAACGAAAGACTCTCAAAGCTCCTTTTTCTGTAGCCTCTGGGGGCTTAAATTACATCCTCGAAAATTCTCAAGTCAAGACCCAAACTTTTAGACCAATAGAAGTCATCAGCGATGCTCCACTTTCTTCACCACATGCAGGTTTGGCCTCTAAGTAGCACCTTGTAAATCTGAACCTCAGGGGGAGCGCTGATGGTTCGCGCCAAGCACACGGAGCGCTACTAGCAGAAATGGAGGCTCTCTCTGTGTTTGGCAGAAAGGTAAGACAGAGGAGAGCTATTTCCTCCTGATGTTGTTAGCGCTCTGTCCAATTGGTTGGCTCAGACAGATGAAGAAGCTCTACAGCCATAGGTTAGACCGCAATGCTGAGGCGACACTCTGACTAAACATCGCAGGCTGAGGGAGGGGATAGAGGGGGAGAAAAATGGCTGAGGAGGTCTGTACGTTATGGACACAGTGTAGCTAAAGGAAAGGAAAGGAAAGGAAAGGAAATGAAAGGAAAGGAAAGGAAAGGAAAGGAAAGGAAAGGAAAGGAAAGGAAAGGAAAGGAAAGGAAAGGAAAGGAAAGGAAAGGAAAGGAGAGGAAAGGAGATAATTAAAAGAAAAGAGTCAGGGAAGGAACAAATGCAGTGAAGTAAATATTGAAAGGAAAGGAATCCTCTTTGGGAAATGTGAGATCTTGTTCTCATCATCTTTTTTCGGCATCTTCAAACATCTGCCACACAACTCCCACGCACGTCTTCCTTCCTCTCGTCTTCTTTCTTTTCCTCCACACCTACACCTTACCCCTTTCTTCTCTCTCATTACCCTCTCTGTCTCCACTGCTCATCTCTGTTGTCAAATGAGCAAAGATACAATTAAACTGACACAGAGGCAGTCGAGAAAATATGCATATTGTTCTTTAAATCCAGCCTGATATATCAAACTTTTCATGATCCGTGCATGATGGATCCTTGCTTATGACATTTAAAGCAGTCCACAGACAGCTATAGCTATTAAAATAAGTTAGATAGACATGCTGGGGAAACATTTTCACTGCTGCAATCACGTTTACTAGACATACTTTAAAGAAATAATTATAATACTTGGGCATCTGCTGCTGAAATGTCCCTTATTCATGGAGCTTAATAATAATAATAATAACAATAATCAAAGTGATTTGAAGCAGAAAACAAAGCTGTTGTGTTTCCGCTTGTTAGGACTCCCCGAACAAAGCAAGGAACCTCAAATCAGCGTGCACTGAATAACTGCACAGGCCTGTGTATGATATTTGGTGCAAATTAGATGTCATGCTGGGAACAGTTGGATTCATGTCTGGATGTCTACTGAATGAAATGCAAATTACCAAAAAGTCTGCAAAAACCTCAACAGTAAAAAGGAGAGCAAACTTCCACTGTCTCTTTAATGTGTTTTTTATGTTAACAGAAAACTAGTTTTGTTATACGATCCATATGCTCTGATGCAGTAATTGTAAAAAAAACATTACCGTAAACCAATAAGGCGTCTCTCTTTTGAACTCTTCTGCTAATAAAAAGGCATATAAGGACGAATTAACTGTTTCAATGCTGTATCTTTTATTAGCTGCTCTAGTAGTAAATCATGTCTCCATGTTGATACCTACACAGGTGCTTCTTACTGTAGATGTGTGTTGTGTGTGATGTCACCCTGCTCCTTCAGTCCAGGCTGAGATACACTCATGTTCTTTGTTTTAAATGTTTTTCCTGCCCCATTTGGTGAACATTGCCACAATAAAAAAAAAGACTTTCAGTTTCAGCTTTTAGCAGCTTGAAATGACAATATTTGATGAAGAAAGGGCAGCTGGATGGTGACATTTGGGACTAATTTAGAAGAAAATGTCTTTCAGAGGCTTAAAAAGGCATTTCATTTGCAAATCCAACTTAAAAGTGCTGGAAAACCATTTACCAACTTAGTGACCAGGGCTTCCTGCTCACATAAATAGCGTATTAAAGCAACTATCGTCTGATAAGTTCTGATTTTTAATGCACTGGTAATTTGTTTCAATATGTCTTACTATTTAGTAAGGCTACATGGCATTGAAAACATTTAATTTCAAGAGTACTGGTGAATATTGCAAGGACAATATTCGTTAAACCCACATTTTCCTGACTCTTTCTATCTTTTCCATCATTGCTATTTACCCACCGTTTTCTGTGAACTTACGTATTTCAACCACATAAATATACAAATGAAGTCCATCAATGGTGTTTAGGGACCAGCCAACTTGCCATCTCTTGCAATCTAAATCATATTACTGGGATAAAGAGTGTGAATGCATGGTACTTAAAAGTGATATTCAGCAAAGTATTGCATCCAAGCAGTCCTTTGTGCTTGTGATATTACAAACAATGATACTCCAATGACAACTGTGATTTGACATATTAAGCTTTGCTTTCCAGGATGAATGTGGCACTTAAAGTTTTAAAAAAGTCCAAAATAAGTTTATTATGATCCCATTTCTCATAGATGAAAATAGGTGTAGGCAAAGGATGTGGTGGGATGCAGGGTGCCAGAGTTGGTATCACTACTACCTTGCAGCAAAAAGCTAATAGGTACCAAGCCTGGGGTCTGTCTGCATGGAGTTTTCTTGATGCATGCGTGGGTTCTTCGTGGGTACCCCTCACTCACTTCTCCCACATCTTGTTACATTACAGATGTATTTATTTTTTCTAAAACAATATTGAAAGGTCAAAAAAAAATTTTTTTTTTTTTTTTTTTTAGAAAGACAAAAATTGTTTTAACTGTTAAAAGCTTGTTAATCCAGTGCTTCAAAAGTGTTTACACACACGGCTAAACATTTTGTTGAAGGACCTTTTGGCAGCAAGTCTTCTTGGGTGTACCTCTGCAAGCTTGATGCACCTGTTTTTCTGTTTATTTTAACCCGTTCTGCTCAGCAGATTCTCCTAAGCTCAGTTGGGCTGGATGGTAGTGAGTGTGCACAACCGTTTTTAGGTATTTCCAGAGATGTTTAGGTGGATTTAGATCTAGATTGAGGCTGGGTTCACTGAAAGCTGCTAAAGCAATTCCTTTGCTATGTAAGCTATGTTGTTCAGGAAAATGATGAATAAACACAACATAGACTGAGTTTTAGAGCACTCTGGAGCAGGTCTTCTTGAAGAGCTCACTATATTTAGCTGCTGTCATCTTACCCTCAATGTCAACTAGCTGTTCAGTTCCTACCAAAGAAAAACATCCTCACTACATGAGGTTTCTACCACCATGCTTCACAGTAGGGATGGTGTTAACAAGGTGATAAACAGTTCCTGTTTTTCTCCAGACACTTCACTTGGATCTCAGCCCAAAAAGGTTGCTTTGGTTTTATCTGGGTGGAGAATCTTCTTACAGTGGCTTCCATTTTGCCCCCCCCAACCTTAAAGGCCTTACTGGAAAAAGTGCATGAGCAGTGATTTGGATGGTCCGTAGATGGTCTTTCTATTGCTAGAGCTCCACTTTACTGACCATTGGGTTCTTGTTCACCTCTCACACCAAGTGAGTTTAGCAAGGGGGGCAGATCCAGGGAGGTTGCTGGGGGTTTCAAACTTCTTCTATTTCCAAAAATTGGAGGCCGTAGTGCTTTTTGGGCAGTTTAATGCTGCCAAGCAGATTTTTGCTTTGACACTATTCGGTCTAGGACTTATACGGACAAGACCTTTAATGTCATTGCTTGTTTTTTGCTCTGATATCCACAATCAACACAGAGACCTTGTATAGAAAATGTGTTTTGTTTTAAATCACGTTCAGTCAGACAAACAGCACAGATAGACTCCCGTTAAATTGAAAAAGCATCAAAAGTTGAAAGAAAGGAATATACTTTCAGTCTGGAAACTAAGGTGGCCAAACACCAGCAAAGGGATTTGGCCCCCTTAGACCATAGAATGTCAATTTTTCAGGGAAACGTTTTGGTAATATGGCATTTGTATATGACATATATGTTGTATATGATATTTGAACTTTCCCCTTATTGTTAGCATTAGAGGCTGTTTCATGTGAATGAAGACAGCATTGATAATTATTCAGACATGATCCAAATTACCTCAAATAATTGTGATTACACGGCTATTTGTGACTGTCGCAGGCGTGGGAGGGGATGAAGAGGTGTTGCTGGCTGTCAGACAGCATCAAACACACCAGAGGAGTTTTGTTTTGGTGAGGGTCATGTTTAGTCTGGAATTTTGATTTAAATATTTTCCTGCTCTGGCAAGGCATGGCAAGGCATGGCAAGGCAAGGCAAGGCAATTTTATTTGTATAGCACACTTTCAACAGCAGGACAATTCAAGGTGCTTTACATGATTTGGTGATTTAAAAAAACAAAAAACAAAACAAACAGACATGGAATATAACATTGGAAATTAAATGTAAAAGAAACACACATTACACATGATACACAATAAAGCAAGAGAAAGTTCAATAAAGCGAGAGAGCAAGAACACATTTCATACATATGACATCAAGCATTTACTCGAAGGCAATTCTAAACAGATGGGTTTTTAGTCTCGATTTAAAGCAGTTCAGAGTTTCAGCAGCTCTACACTCGTCAGGAAGTCTGTTCCAGGTAAAGGGAGCATAGAAACTGAAAGCTGCTTCTCCATGTTTAGTTCTGAGTCTAGGGATGTTTAGTAGGCTAGAGTTAGAGGACCTGAGTGGTCTTGGTGGTTGGTACTTTGACAACAGGTCTTCAACATATTTTGGTGCTAAGCCATGTAATGATTTATAAACTAGTAAAACTATTCTGAAGTCTATTCTCTGAGCTACAGGGAGCCAGTGTAAGGACTTTAGAACTGGGGTGATGTGCTCTACTTTCCTGGTTCTAGTGAGGAACACGAGCGGCAGCGTTCTGGATCAGCTGCAGCTGTCTGATTGACTTTTTAGGCAGACCTGTGAAGATGCTGTTGCAGTAATCAATCTGACTAAAGATAAATGCATTGATGAGTTTTTCTAGGTCCTGTTGCAACATCAGTCGTTTAATCCTAGAGATGTTCTTCAGGTGATAGAACGCTGACCTTGTTATTGCCTTTTGTGACCCTGGAGGTTCAGGTCTGAGTCCATAACTACACCTAGGTTACGAACCTGATCAGTAGTTTCTAGCTGTATTAACTGAAGCTGTGTGCTGACTCTTGATCGTTCCTCCTTGGGTCCAAAAATAATCACTTCAGTTTTGTTTTTATTCAGCTGGAGAAAGTTATGGCACATCCATCCATTTGTTTGGTCGATGCATTGATTTGGGGTTTGAATGGGTTCAGAGTCACCTGGTGACATTGTAATGTAGAGCTGAGTGTCATCCGTGTAGTTATGGTAGCTGATGTTATTGGTTGCTATGATCTTGCCTAGTGGGAGCGTGTAGATATTAAATAAGAGGGGCCTTTAGATGGAGCCCTGGGGCACCCCACATGTGATTTCTGTTCGTTCTGATGAAAAGTTTCCTATTGAAACAAAGAAGTCCCTGTTCTTTAGGTAAGACTCGAACCAGCCAAGTACTGTACCAGAGAGTCCAACCCAGCTCTCCAGTCGTTCCGCTAGTATATCATGATCAACAGTGTCAAATGCTGCACTGAGGTCCAACAGAACCAGCACTGTGGTTCTACCACAGTCTGTATTTATGCAGATGTCATTGAATACTTTAAAGAGGGCAGTCTCGGTGCTGTGGTGAGCATGGAAACCAGACTGAAAAACATCAAAGCGGTTTGTCATTGTTATGAAGCTATTTAACTGCTGAAACAGTTTTTTCAATATTCTTACTGATGAATGGAAGATTAGAGATTGGAAAAATGTGGGAAAAAATATATGGACAAAATAATATTTACATGATTTATTCCTAAGCCATCCATCCATCCATCTTTAGGCAGAAGAAAAGCACTTTATCTTCTCCTGAATCATATCACAAGGTTGGAGCATGCAGTGAGTGGGGTCTTTGCACAATCTCTCTAAAAATGAGTAAATCCTGGCTCCTCTTCTATGTTCTATTTTCTTTAGATCATTCAACAGATTTTCTACAGAATTTAGGTCAGGAGACAGAGAAAAGTGTTGATTTTCTGACTGTTGAGCCACTTCTGTGTTGATTTGGACATCTATGCTTGGATCATTATTCCACTCAATAACCAAATGACGACCCAATGTTTCTAACAGAGGCCAGCCAATCTTTTTTATTTATATAAATGTTCCGGTGTTTCAGAGATGAGCATATTAATAATGGGCATGCATTGTTTTTTACGTATTCATTTCTTAAAACGTATTTACTCCATACTCACCTGCCAGTGTTTGTTGCAGAAAAGCTGAATTTTAGCTTCATTTGACTAAATCACACAGCTCCAGTTAAACAAACTTCACATGTTTAAGTTTGTGATGGTAGGACAGAAAAAGCTTTTTTTGTGTGGCTACACTGAAACAATACTCAATTATTGTTGCTCTGACTGTGATAGATTCTCCAGGAGCCAATACCTGACTTATGACGATCTTTAGTTTTTTTGACATCTTTTATTAATTCTTGTTTTTAAGAGTGGGTAAGAGGAATGGGTGTCTGCATCACATCATTTTTATACACCAGGAAAAAAGAAACATATGCAAGAATAAACATGGAGGGCACTCTATGTTTATGCTTTAAGAAAGATGCAAACTATGGTCAGTTAAGAACGAAATAAAGATTCAAGAAAAAGAAAAGTTATCCAGCTTGATCTGAAATCTGTGTTAAACAGTCCTAATGCAGAATGCAGCCGTTTTGGCTTTGACAGACAAGTGAGAAACACACATAAGCACACATGAAAACACAGTGTCATTGTAGACAGATGGCATGATTTGACAGATCAGACTTGTTTGCTTGGTCTTTTTGTGCAGTTCTGTGTTTTTGTTTATTTATAATGTATTACGTTGCCAGAAGAAATTACATGGCAGGCGGCGAGATGTTTCTGTATGCTCATTTTGCTTTCACACTGGTCTCCATCAAGGTTTTAGGTTCCTCTGCCTGCTGGCATCTTCAGCACGGCTCTGATTCACTGCAGCTCTGAAGCATGTTTGTTGGTTTTACAGTGGTTCAAATGTGTGTGTGTGGGGGGGGGGGGGGTAATTTACCCATATGGATCAACAGTTGTGTGACAAACATGTCGACTCTGCAATCTTTTCCTTGGCCACATTCAGCGAAAAACAGCAAACAAAAAACAGGGTCCTTAATCTTATTGGTTTGCTGTAAATAAACGTGAATAGCTGAAAATCAGTGTTTATGAGCAGTTGTGCTTGTTGACGTCTGTAACTGTGACACACAGTAATTCCTAAACATGCAAAAGCAGAAGCAGGAGCCTGAGGCAGTATGTCTGTTCACTTCACTGCTCCTGTGCAGGATGGGATTTCAGACTGTCCTTTTTAAATCAGTGTTGTCCTAATTCCTTCAGCACTGGGAGGACATTTTTCTTCCAATTGCGCTGCTTTGTTCACCTTCTTAATGTTTTAGAAATGTTAGATAAGGTTGTAATGAAACACTTCTGTGTTTGCAGATCCCAGTGAGACTGTGGCACTTCCCTGCGTGCATGAGTGCAAGGGTGTGAGTGTGTGTGTGTGTGAGAGCAAGTGAGCGCCAGCGCTCCCACATGGCCTCCATGCAGGACGGGCTGAACTTCACGGCTCCTCCCTACAGCAAGGTCCTGCTGCTGGGCGCTATCGCTGCTGCCTCAGCCTTTGTTGTTACCATCCTTATTGTAGTACTCTGCGTGGGCTGCCAGAGGTGAGAGCAACACTACATGCTCCATGCACACACTTATGCATTTTAACTTTTGTATGTAAATCCGTTTTTAGTTACAAATGCACCAGCAGTGGGAAGAATACTCCAAATCATGGAGAAGTAGTCGTGCTAAGTTATTAATTCAAAATGTTTCATTACATGCTGTCAAAAAATATTTTCCACCTTTAAGATTTCTTCTTCTTTTGCATTGAACTGTTGTAGATCAAATTGCTATATCAAAGAGCTAACCTGTGAGAAAACAAAAAAGTGTTTTCAAAAAAAATTCTTATTTAAAGGCAAGAAAGATTAGGCAACCCAACCAAGTTCTATGTCAAAGAGTAGGCCCCCCTCTTCTTAAATAATGAGATCTCTATAATAAAAAAATAATTAAAAAAAAATCACAAACAGAACCTGAAGTAACACATCATGGGGGTATTCCATCAAGCAGGCTAAAGGCAAAGCCAAGCTTAAATGGCCAAGTCTGGCTAATATGAGTGAGAGTTCGGTTCCATCAAAGAGGCTGAGATTAGCCCCAACTCGGTAACCATGGAAACCATGACTCTGGCTAAGCCAGAACTGTGGCTCAGGTTTCCGTTCCATCAATCTGAGCCCCAAACCAGTTCCACCAAGGTGGCTAATGTGAATGCCAGCCAAGTAACCATGGTAACTTATGCTGCCGGGCAAACCTGGTCTGTAACAGGCTAAAAGTGAAGCTTAGCACCATCTATGATCAAAGAATGTCCAATAGACAGAGGCACACAACTGTCATGGAATGATAAAATAATCTGTAAAACATAATATATGCAATTACTAATAATTATATATCATCTATAAGTACATTATCACAAAAATGAAATATAAAAAAATAAGACAAAAATACAAAATTAAACAAATTAGCAAACAAAATATAATAAAAGGAAATCGAGGCATTGAAAATAAAAGATTAAATATGTACGCCAACGTGTTATGTTGGTGGGTCATGCAGGTCAGGCTGTGGAGACAGAATGGAACATTAAATTCAGTAA
The DNA here is from genome assembly GCA_963556495.2 of Valencia hispanica. Taxonomy (NCBI): domain Eukaryota; kingdom Metazoa; phylum Chordata; class Actinopteri; order Cyprinodontiformes; family Valenciidae; genus Valencia; species Valencia hispanica. Next base: position 44,019,411 of record OY747709.1, on the reverse strand, counting down.
GAACAATGACCTTTTGCGGTGCATTTGGATTCATACTTACATCCTTTTCCATCTTCCTGATCTCAAGTTTGATCTTAATCTGTAGCCTCTTATACTTCGTTGCATGGAGGAGATACCGCTTATAAATTGCACAGATGTCCTATGATGACTTAATGTGTCAACCAACTATGCAGTTAATGGTGGGTAAAAGGGAATGGCTACTCACTTCACTTCGTCCAGCAGATGTAGTCCTCTTGCCAGCTGGGGAAGGCCTAGGTTCCTGCAGGAGGGTGTGTGGTACATTATTAAGGTGTGATTTTAACATTTCAAATACAACCAGTACATTAATGATTAGGCTTACATCTTGGAGCTCACTGTCTCGACCGGTGAGTGTTTCATCATCGTCATAGTCATCATCATCATCATCATCATCATGTGGCTGTTGGCTTGGGCCTTCTCCCTGCAAATAGAGAAACAACAGTTAATGGGGGAGAGGAAGGGGCTGACTGCATGTAGTGCAATGTTTCAACAGGTTAGGATCCTCAATGTGCACTTGTGGTGGGTCAGGGAGAATAATTTGATCCCCTGTCACTATCAGACACACCGGTGCATAGTTAGTTATCCCTAATGAGGGTCTGTCGCCAGAATAGGGCCAGTGATTGCCAATACCTTCAACATATGGGGCCCGGATCTCTGGGGCCACAGGGTTGGAGGAGCTCCCCACCTCGATCCCAACCATCTTGGGCCCCTTATTCATCCCAAGGGCCAGGATCTCAGCTGGTGTGAGCTCCTCCGGCGGTGGTCCCCCACCAGTACCCATGGATGCAGTGTGCTTTCTGATGGCTGCAAGACATGTATATATTCATAGCTGCGCATCTATTTTGACTGATACATTTCACATTACATTATGGAACACTTACCATTGCTAAGAATGTTCTTATATTTGATTTTGACCTGGTGGCCGGTCCTCCTCTGGCTACTGAGATTGCTTCTGTTGAGACATAACCGTGAGGGACACACACCATGTCTGCCCTATAGCACATTTCATACGTAGAGGCAATTTACGGAGATCATCTTTCTTTTGATGTAACAAGGGTTAGGGCCTTCGATTGATAGGAGATAGATGATTGATTTTCTGTCACCTGCATTCACTTAGTTACTGTAACAGGGGTCCTCATCTCCATTGAATTGCTTGATTTGCTAAATGATTCTGATAAATAATGCAGGAAATAAATTACAGCTATCCCATCGATTTGCATAACAATCAGTTGATAAATGTGATGAATATCACTTTCTAACATTACTACTAGGGCTGCCAAATGATAAAATATGGAGAATTTTACATAAATTGCAGTGAAACAATAATGCTATTTTAATTATGTTCATATGAATGTTACTTACTAGGGCTGTTTTTTTGTTATTTGGGGATTTTCCTTTTAATTTTAGGGATCTGGTTGCATTAATAGGTCCACATAATTGATTAGTTTAAAGCGAAAACCATCAAAAATTCCACTGGTAGATTATTGTCTACATATATTTTTTCCCTTTGATGGGGGGATTTATATAAACATGATGATGCTGAAATACGTAATTTTTTTTATCACTTACGCATTCAGCCTGTCGGCAATATTCTACCACGCCACATCCCTCGCTTTATTGATTGCCGCGGTATTGCCCTTCTTTCGGATTATGTGCCTGTATTTTTTTTTTTCCTCTGCGGAGAACATTTCTGCACGCTCTTTTCCCTTGCTTTTCGCCATTTTGGACAGTTTTGTTCTCGACTAATATGGGCTTTTTATTTTCCCTGTGGGCGTGCACAAGTTGAGGCTTAACAGGTGACGCTTGACTAAGTGTCAAGTGGATCCAGCTGATTTCACTTGATGGAACGACTTGGAGCTAGATTGGGAAGTGGAGCTTAGTCAAGCTTCAAGCTTACACCTAAGTCTGGCAATTCTTAGCTACGTTGATGGAATACCCCCCATGCCCAAACTAAATAAATACAAAAAACAGATGATAAACAAAGCTCTTGGCATCTATTGGCCTGGAAAGACATACAGGCCATTTCTAAAGCGTTGGGACTCCAGTTAACTGAAGTGAGTGACTATATTCAAAAATGGAAAAAACTTGGAACCGTGGGATTTGCAGCATGATCTCTTTGCTGCAAGACAACAGGGCTACCAACTGCAACATCTTTCAGCACAGAAATAAAAACCAAGATGGACGAATTAATGGACACTTTTTTCCCATTTTTATAGTTGAATGCAGGTTTAGAGATGAATATTATGTAATTGTTTATTGTTATCTGCAAAGCCTCTTTTTTATTCTTAGTTTAATAAATTTGAACCCTACAAGACTTAATTGCTAAAATTATACGGGAATTGTGGAGGTAGCCATGATGGAGTAATATTAGGTAGGAGAACCTGCTGAGTAGTGTAAGAAACAAAGAGTCAGGCTGTGTCTGAATTGCCCACTTGCTCAATTCATTGTGCTCTATATATTCTTCATTAGCTCTGCTTCATCTCAGCGTGATTTTAAGGTTTGGAGAGATTGTTAGGAGAACATGTACTGCAATTATATTTAAAATAAGTTGAGTTTAAGTTGTAAATATTACTGAAGAAATGTTGTAAATTGCAAATTAAAGAGCGCAGAGCAAAATAGTAAGTGAGAAAGTGAAAATATCAAGAACAGCGTTAGGAAACAGAGTCATTTGGTTACTAGGGTGATTCCTTCCCTTTTAGGGACGATTTAACAATTTAAACCTAAAAAAAAAACAGTCTAAGTAAAACTTAACCTTTTAGTGGCACAAACCTCTGATGGTCAGACATGTACATCTAGAGTGTTTTATGTAGGAGATATACAAGCTTAAAGAAAGTCAACAAACTCTCAAAACAAAATATTTACATTATATTTAAAAATGGCATGTCAAAATGTATGTATACCCTTCTTGATTATTAGAGGAAACATCTTTATTGGCATTGTAGCTATTGAATCTGAGCAGCTTTTTGCATGTTTCCACTGATGTTTTGAGGATTTATCTCTGATAATGAGCTCCAATTAGAGGATGGAGGGCTTCGTTGACATCCCTCTAATCCTTACCTTAGGTCAGGTCTGTGCCTGGGCCACTCAGAAATGTCTGTCTTAGCTTCAGTCAGAAGAAACATGTTGCTAACATCAAAAGAAAGGAGTAATTTAGAGTTTGGGTGTGTGTTTCCTTTACTCTGGGAGGATTTGATTGAAAACGTCTACGTTTTCACATATATAGGCTACTGTACATCAAAAGAAGAAACTACTGGAACGAAACCAGCTGAAATAAATTTTATATTGGAATTGCACATACAATGTTGACAAAGTCTAAACTTTGAGTAGTCTTTATATGGTTAACTATGGAGCTCCAAAGACGGTTGTGTTTCCTCATGCCTTTCACCATTTTTTTAAAAACACTATTTATTATTCATGTTTTTCTAATCAAATCTTTAGATGAGAAGTAGCAAACTGCTATTTCATAGCTCATAATCTTTAAAAATAAATCTATAGAATGATTTTTAATTTTTTTTTACCTTTCCACTGCACAATCTTCGTTACACACTGAAAAAAGAATCAGGAAATTTCGGTATATTTCTCGGGATTCAGATTAATTTGGTATCAACACGTTGAATTTAAAGTTATGAGAAGAACCAAGAAGGGATGTGATCAGTGTAATCAAGCATTTATTTACGTATTAATCAACCAGTATCTCCTCAATTATGTTTAATTAAGCAAAAAAAAAAACACACAAGCTACATAAAATGACTAAAAATGCAAACATGTTCCTTTACTGACGTTGAAACGTTTTTCTCTGGCTGACTCAGTCGGGCAAGTTTCATTTTTGATGGATTCTAAAGTTTTTCCTGAGTCTCCTAGTTTGACTCTAGAAGAATGCTCTTCTTGGGGAGGAGTCGTAACAAGGGAGTGATCAACCAATCAAAAGTGGACTTGGGGGTAACAACAACAGCTGTGCCATGTTTGACAGCAAATGCTGACACTAGAACACCTTCTTTAGACGTCAGACTGACTTCTTTTAAGTTAAAAAATTCCAACAGTCTTTCACTTTGGCCATAATAACCATCATGGCTGAGGCTTTTCTAACATTCAACCATTTCGAACATTCAAACTAAATAAAAGACAGGTTCATATTCAAAGTTTGATATGTAAACAGTACTGAAAGTTATTAATTAATTTAAAGCTTTCTGGATTTCTAATATTAACAAAATAATATAATTCACATAGGAATAACTGTAACATGTAACTCAGAAAACAACCTTTTGAATACTTTACACATAACAACCGATAAGGCCACATACTGCTCATGTTTTTTAAATCAAATTAAATCAAATCAAATCAAATCAAATCAAACTTTATTTATAAAGCGCTTTTCATACAAGAAGTTGCATCACAAAGTGCTTTACAGATTAAAATTACCCCACATAAAACCACCTTCCCTTCCCTCCCCCACAGATTTAAAGCATGGGCACAGTTATACCCCCCTCCCCCCAACCCATCTCCCATGCACACACACAGTTAAAAGAAAAAGTAAAAAAGGACATTGGGCCGAGTGCAGATGAACCATGCAAGGAAACGCCATCAGAGGAGCCATCTGCCCCGGCAGCGGTAGACTAACAGCAGCAGCCGAGGCACTGACACAGGGCACCCAGTGGAGGCAAGGCCAAGACCCCCACCTCCACCCAAGCTCCACCTGGAGAGCACCCAGGCAGCCACAGCCGACCACCGCTCCCAGGGCAGAGGGCTCCCATAGAGGAAACACTGGAACGGGGATTAAGATAAATTAAAGTATAAAAATAAACAGTAAATTAATGTGCTAAGATTAAATTGTAAAACTGATGCAAATATAATCTTATAAAACATGCAGAGCAATTAAACAAACAGTAATAAATAATAATCAGTTAAAAGCTAAGCGGACGGCACCTGTTTGGGTGAAAATTTGCTTTGACTAGATATAATGTTTAGTAAAGCTATTCAATCTGCAAAAAAGAAGCTCTTGGAGGTGAAAGATAAAAACTCTGAATGTGCATACACTGGCATGCCTAATGGACAGACAGAGCTATAAAAAGAGAAATGCTTAAGAATGCTGTTGAAGACAGATAAGGATTTCAGGTTGTGATTCATGAACACAAAATCCAACAAAGCTGCATAGCAAAGTTCTGCTCCTCAGTTGGAATATGAAATAGAGCTAAAGCATGAACATGTTTTTAAAAATCCTTCTTTTAGCCGCTGCTTAAACCATTACAAATCCTGAACTAGTCACAGTTTATCAACCCTAGCTTTCTCTGCAAGAAACCTTCTTCTTAAAGGTAAATTTTTTTGTCCCTACTGTGCCTGAGTTGTAATGAATTGTCAGATTTATTAGAGATAAAAATATTATTTGTAAGTGAACAATCTTTTCTTCTGTAAAAATGCATTCAATTCCTGGCTTAATGTACGTAGCTACACCCACCACTGGCAGGCATATGTGCAACTGTGAATCAGTGCCGTTCCCTTGAATGCAGTCATACAATGACTCAGCTTTGAACAACAACAACAACAACAACAACAACAAAAGACTCAGGCATAAACCCTGCACACTAAAAGTGGATCAGATTTGCATTCTGTTTGACAGAGCACTGTGTGCTTTATCACAGGAAGGGAAAGACACACAATGTCCCCGGTGAAGGTGGAAAACACCGCCTCATGGACTTGGTGAGTATCAAGAAATCACACGTCTTGATATATTGTTTGGATTGCAGCCAACATAACTAAATTTGGGATAAATCATAAGGACAATTAATTATTTCTTTATTGTATCAATGCTCATTGGCAGTACAAGATGCGAAAACTGTAAGAGTTGGGTATGTGGCTTGTGCACATAAAAAAATAGCTAAATCCTCTCTGTTGGCTCCAGACAGCTTATTCTGCTTTTGACTCTTGTTTGGTGTCATTTGTTTTGGACTTGATGATTGAACTTTAAAGAAACAAGACAAATTGGAAATTTAACAACGTATTAAGCTAACAAACAGGGGCCTCAGAAGTGAGTGGGAGAACTGAGCACAACCACATCTGCCAGGCACCTTCTCTTCATGCTGGTCACCAGCTTGGTCACACACTGCTGGGGGATGCAGCGTCGATGGACAAACGTGGTGCTGCTTAGTCACCATTTGGACACGCAATTGTCAGGACAGAAGCTCAAAACAAAGAGTCAATAGCAGAATAAACTACTTGGTATTAGCAGAGAAGATTTTATGTTTTCATGGTCGCAATGCATGCTCTACCGCTTTACCCACAAATGGCTTTTCTATACAAATATTGAGCCATTTAAGTAAAAATCGAAAGGTGTTCCAATGGTATGTGAATTATTACCTAGACGGATTGGATTGGATTTGATAAGTTTTGTGCTAAATATAATTTAACTTAATTCACCATGGGGAATTGTAGTGGAAATCATGCAGAGGTCACTTTTTTAGCCTCCTTAGTGTGTGTGTGTGTGTGTTTTCAGGGTATACTCAAGCAGTCAAAGCTGCGTTCCATCAGTAAATCTGACACTGAGATGAACAAGATGAACTGCAATGGCAAAAGTGAGTGCATCTTTCACATATAAACGCTGTTGTGTGCTCCTGTAATGTGTACCTCATTGTTGTCATGGAGAAACTATTGTTCTTGTTTCAACTGCATGACAAAATAATTTTTGTGTCATTCAAGTTGATTTTTGGGACATGAACACAAAGCATCGGGGTATGCACTGTGAGTATCATTTATTTGTAACAATTAAAAACACCAAAGCTTGAGTTTGAAGGTCTGCAGTGTTTCCTGGACTCTTTAATATGCGTTCTGGCCAAATTAATTTAAAATGTGACAAAATCTCAGGGGATAAAACAAGAAATTTACCTGAAAACAGAATTCCCATCATATTTAAGATTCAGCTATATTTAATTACTGTAGACTGTTCAGACATAATTTATGAGCATGCATCTCTCTCTCAAAGACACAAATCAGAGAGCCAAGACGACTCCTGGAACTCCATCACTCGGAGTCAACAGGGAGCTGCGTTTGTGGGCGCTGTGACAGTCGCCCAGGAGGTTTTGAAGGGATAGAAACATATGTCCTGCCTCGTACTTGTCCCGCTTCCACTGCAGTGTGATGAAGCCAGTTTGGATCCCCCTACTAAAACATCTATGTCAGTTCCCAGTTTGCTGTTGCTTTCAGATTTTCCTTTCTCCCACGTTCGCAAGCCCTTAGAGGAATAGTCAAATCAGGGATGCGAGTTCTGTTTTCTGGAGGGTATCAGCTGTAGAGAGAGTATAACAGCAGGCCGCATGTGCCTTGAGGAGGCATCTGATAAGAAACGTCCAGCCAGCATGGACCTTCTGCTGCTGCCCAGCCGCTGGTCTAACTCTGACCTTCGTTCTCAAGGCAGGCAGCTTCCCCAGATCCCCCCTGGGACTGGAGAGGACAGCGAGCACACTTATTCAGAAGTGGGCCAACGTTCCTCCACTACACGTACTGATGATGCCCTCTACGCCATGGTAGGCAGGGCCGGGCAGACGGACACTCCGGCCCCTCCGGCCGTTCCCGCCAACACGCCGGCGCCCCCAGACCCGGACGGCGAGGTGGACGGAGCGCTGCCTGAACCCGAGGCCCCGGTCATGTCTCCCCCGCACCCTCCGGAGACGGTGGAGTACGCCTGCGTCAGGAAGCTGAGGAAGGCGGAAAAGGCGCCTCAGAAGAGGGACAGTGGGACGGATATGGCAGAGCCGCCAGCCCCGCCTCCACGCCACGGGCCACCATCGCATCCCGCCCCCCCGCCGCCACACCCCCACAGCACAAAGTTGCCTCGTAGAAACATTGAGGCCTTCAGTGTCCCATCATTTCCAAAGGTTGGTACAGTTTGTTCTATCTTTTAGAAATTAACTTGCTCACATCTTTCGCTACTTTTCTACAGAGACATCATTGCAAAGGTTACTCATCTTTATGCACAGCCTTCTCCATTTATAGGGATTTGTTTCTGCAAATGAGTAGGTCAGAACAACTTGGTCCTGTTACAAACAGCGCTAGGAGATCCAACTAGAAGTTGGGGCTGGCACCCCATCGTGGGTCATGAATCAACATGTGTATGTGTAGGAGTTTTGTGTCATGTCGTCCTGAATATGATCTCATAACCCTGCTTGGTTTCTTGCGTTCATCTCTGAATAGAGTTGCTGCTTTCAGGTCAGTCAGGATAAAATGATCCAATACAGACTCTGATTGTTCTGATTAATCTGAGCGTTATTTTTTTTATCTACATCCACATGCCAGACAGGTTGCATTTGAATGTTTTTTTACTCTGCAGGTCTGGGTGTCGCTAATGAAATGGAAATCAGCTTTCAAGAAAATGTGGTGAATTATAGTTAATTCATGATTTAACATAACCAGAATTATTTTTTCCACACTAGGGAGGATGGTTTGAATAGTAGTTTTGCCCTTAATGAACGAAATCATCACTAGACAACTGGATTTTCTCTAATATCTAAAAGGGCACAAGTAAATTTGCTCCTAGTGTCGACTCACCCTGATTTTTATCTACTCCACCCTGCTTCCTTTCTTTTCCTCATCTTTCCTGACCTTTACCCATTTCTTTGACTTGTTTGATCACAGGTAGCCCTCTCGCTCCAGACCAATACAACTGTCTTTCCAGGCTGTTCTCCTCCAGCCCCCTACTTTCTCCACGGATCACAGTATCATCTGCAAACATAGTAATCTATGGAAACTCCAGCCTGACCACATTGGTCGACAACTCCATAGTGTTTCAGGCAATACAATAACAATTTAACTGAAAAACAAGCAAATCTTATAGAGGGGAAAAATGCAACAAAACAAGATGTGATAACCAATGTTGGGGAGAATACTTTGTAAATTTATTTAGTTACAGAATACTGAATACCTGCTTTAAAATGTATTTTGTAACGTATTCCGTTACTTTGCCTAATCCTGTTACTGTATTCTAAATACTTGGAATACTTCCCCTTAAAATTAGCATTTAAGTCTATTAAATGTCACAATATGCGTTGCTAGCTACTTCTGCAGGAAAACTGCGGGCATATTAATGCTAACCATTATGTTGTAACTGGTAAAAAAGAAATAAAACAATTTAATTATTCTTGTTACTTTATTTATCAAAGTTTCAACAGATTATATTTCTGTTTCTTTAATATAGTGAAAAAGTGCTTGAACATAGCACAGCATTACTGTCTGTAATATTTATGTAGGCTATATGATATGCATTTTGCTTACCCTTATTTCAGTTTGACAAGAAAAATAAAAAAATAATTGTAGTTTTTTTAATTAACCTTAAATGGTATGTCTGAAACATTTTAATTCAAAATTTTGCATTAAGGCACAACACTGCTACCTCTCAGTGACCAAAAAACAAACAAACAAACAATTTTTTAGCATTAATATCTCTTTACATTTTATTAGATCTTATATTTAGTAATTTGAAATTAAGAACAGCTGTTTTGCAGCCACATGTGTAGGCTATTTGCAACTTTCTGTTATAAACATGCACAGTATTGTGAACTGACGTTAATTGCACTCCAAATGGAAAGCTTTTATACTTATAACCCACATTTGCGGGAAACCCTGACACTGTAACTGTGAGAAATGACCTAGCTAACTCGATACAGGCACTGTCAAATAATGCACAAAAAAAAGACAGACAAAGTCTATAAAAATAGCTTACTTTAATTGTGTTTCTTCAGATTAGACGTTGAGTCTTTGGACGCAGCTACTAGGTTGTTAGCTGGCAGACAAAGATTGCAATGCACCGTCAGATTTCGCTCACCCCTCTCCTTTTTTAGAGTGAAAAATTGCTTCAGTTTCCAGGACGTGAATGCATTTTTTCCTTATCTGCTCGTAGGTTGATTCGGCTGCTTTTGAGGCTCCAACCACTCATGCTCCTGGTCTGAATCCCTACTTGGCCATTCTCGTAAACGCTGGTGCTTGCTAGTCGGGAGTGTAGCCTTCTCAGTGTTTCGGCCATAGCATATCTATGATTTCGGCGGCATGTTGTTTAGAGGCATTATGGGAGAGCCTACACAACACGCAGATACACATATCCTGAAATGTATTTATTCATCTTTCGGGTGGAAAGTGGAAAACTCACAAGTATTCCAATGGTGTTACAAAAGTTACTGCATTCTAAATACCATGTTTAAATAGAGTAACTGTAATGGAATGCAGTTACTCATATTGTAAATACGTAACGTCCTTGACTCAGCTTTTGGTAATAGTTACAGCGTCTTTCACTTCAGAGCGAACACCTCAAGGATTTTGGGTGAAACTTCAATATTGTTTGGAGCTGTTCATGATTTCATCTACCTTCAAAAATCCCAGTTGCAGCTGAAAAAAAATGCATCCCCAGAGCATGATGCTGCCACTACCATATTTCACTGTGGGTATGGTGTTCTTCCTGTGTTGAACACGCTTTGGAATAGGTTTCATTGGACCATAGCCTATTCTCCCACAAGGTTTTAGACAAAGTTTTAGGCAGGGCTGGGAGTTTTCTTTGGAAGAAAAACATTCAAGTTTCTTAGTCAAGACATCTGGAGAAAAAGATGGTCGTCAAATGTAGGTCACAAACAGATACTTGGGGAAAAGTCCTGCTGCCGATCAGTTTCGATCAGTCCATGGCTATAGCTAAAACTCATGAAAATCCTGACAATACAGCTAAATATTCATACGGTTTAATTACATTCACTGTAAATGTTAGCAGGTGTGAACTCAAAAGGACTGAACGCTACCGCTGTTTTGTTTAATCCTTTACATCTTTTCCTCTAACAGATTTATTTGGTTTTTTGAGGGGGTGAATGCCAGAGTATATATGGTACATAAATCCTTTATATATATATTTTTCTATGGCTAAAAAAAGCTTTTTAACAGGAGTGCACAAAATAAAACAAGATTGAGATGATTCTTTTTCTGAGACTGTTTGGTATGAAATGTCACCTGTTTCAGCTTTAGCATGTCTGAAAAGCGTCGTTGTGGCAGATATTTTTCTTCACTGTCTTATTGTCAGCTGCAGGTACATCGATCAGGTTCTGGGGTTTCTGTGACGTTTCCTGCGGAGGATCTGCATGGCTGTAATTGTGCCAGTGATGCAGTTTTCCCCTGCACTTAATACGTTGGCACTTCTGTGAAATCTCTTTTTGAAGTCCAGGTTGTGAACCTGTTTATTTGCCATAGGGTTCTTGTTGAAGGGGGGGCTTCTGCCCTCAGCGCTGTCACCTCCTCCAAATGTTCACAGCAGCAGGACTGCAGGTTGGCTTGCTGGTTTTTACTGTATATGCATGACCCTTTGCTCCCCTCCAGGTGACAGTGGGACACCATTTGCTGGTCAGTTTGAGGTCAGAAAGGTTGGGCTATCAGCTGTGACCCCAGTTCATTTACACACACAGTTCACAGGCTTACAAGTGTACACAGTTTGCTCACAGGTCTGCTCGCCACAGATTTTCTTGTGGATGATGCAACTCGCTGAAATTGAGTCATCTACAATAAAAGCACCTGCTTCCTCACAGGCTCCACCTTTCTATGGAAAATCTCTTCAGCGCTGTATGAAATCCATTCAGCACGACTCCCAACACTACGCCTATTCTTAGGAGAGGTTAATTTGTCATCCATGAGCCCGTTTTAAAGTGCAGCTTTCACAGCCAAAGAGGCCTTCCCATCTCTGCAGCAGCATGCCCGAACATGTGACCGCAACTCTGTCCTAAAGTATGGTTTGTTGGCATGTTGACAGGAAGTGATGTTTATGGGCAATGGAGAGCAGTACATCTGGAAGCCTCCGGAGGATGATGACATGCTGATGCTCCAGAATAAAGCTCTGGGTCCACTGGGAGCTCATACAGTGGAGAATATACAACCGTCTGCTGCAGTGGTGAGTGTCGACGACTCGTAATGCAATTCAAAATGTTTGTCATGTTCTGCATCTGATGTTCCCCATATAAAGAACCTGAATCAACGTTTGTTTGCATTCATTCAGTATGGAAAAGTGTTCATACCCCTTGACCTTTTCCAGATTTTGTCCCCAACACAAATGGCCAAAGTAATGCATTATTGTGAAGTGGAAGGAAAGGGATTCAGGATTATCAATTATTTGTATGATAAAAAACAGAAGAGTTTTTATATTCACACCCCTTTTACTCTTATACCCCTAAATAAAACCAAGTGTAAGCAATCGCCTTTAGAAGTTACCTAATTAGTAAATAGACCCAGACCGTGTGTAATTTAATCTCAGTGTAAATACAGCAGCTCTTTGAAGGGGTGAGAATTTGTTTGTTGACATCGGTTTTCAATTGGAATTATGTCTGGACTTTTACTAGGCCATTCCAGCACATAAATGTGCACTGATCTAAACCATTGTGGCTATCTGTTTAGGGTCACTATCCTGCTGAAAAGTTAAGCCTGGTTTATACTTCTCCATCACAAGTTTTTACCCACATGCACACGTACTGACGGAGGCGTTTTCCTTTTATGTTTCTCCATTGGTGTGTCAGTGTTGCAAAGCAATTCTTCGCTAGGACAGCAGGGAGTGCAGACCTTTTCTGGTCGTTCTGCCTACCATTGCAGTGACGTTTCTGGTCTACGACAGTTTATTTACTTCAGCTTGTAAACGCACATCCACTCAAGGAGCAATGGCCGACAGAGAGCGACTTTTGATTTAGCTGGAAATATTTTTACTAGAAGTGCAGCTCATTGAATACTCTAAAGACACATGTAAACAAACAAACAAACACAGTGGTCTCTTTTGTTGTTCTCTACACCTCCTGGTGTTCAATATCGCCAAAAGACCATATTAGATAAACTGACATTGCAAAATAAAGCATCTAGTGCCCAAAAGCTGCATTGACTACTAATTACATCGAGTACCATTCTGGTAAAATGATGTGGGGCAGATGTTGGGCTGACCAATCACTGACGTGTAATCTCCGATGCGTATGACGGATAGTTAAAAAATTGGGCTCTGCTCCGTCTGTCTTTGCGTGGCTGTCGGAGAGCCATTGCATCGATGGCTTTCTTCTTAGGCTGTTCACTAATGCTCTCTGGTGAATCTTTAATTCAATTCAATTCAATTCAGTTTATTTATATAGCGCCAATTCACAACAGATGTCATCTCAAGGCACTTAACAAGAAGTCATTTCAATACATTTATACAAACATTGCAATCAGTTAAAAAGTTTCCTTTTTAAGGATTCCCAGCAGATTGCGTCAGTCATTGGCGTGAGGTTGGGCCCCGTTTAAGGCCTTCACAGAACATCGGTATGTCTGAGAGTGAGCTCTATTTAGTAACTTGGTTACCTCTGAAGGTAATTGATTTTATTTGAGTATTAAAGTAAAGGAAGAGTAGTAAAAAGGTTAACCAAACCATCAGAGATCTGTTGTATATATGAAATGTTTTAAGCATGTATCCTTTTCTTTCAGTTTCTATTATGTGGAACTTTATGTTGGACAAGTTTGGGCGATAAAGGTTCTTTGCAAAGCTCTGCATGCGCAGGATGAACTATTTAGTAAAGTTAAAACTATTTTAGTTTGAATTAAACTTTAAAATTTCCTAGAATGAATCTTAATATGTTCAGTGTTTCAACCAGATCAAAGTTTTGAGCTCGTCTAAAACAATTGGATACATTTTCGAGTTCTTATAACTATAGCAGTGGTGTCCAAACTTTTTGCTCCATCGGCCAGAATCATTAAGTCAAAAGTGCTCAAAGGCCACAAAAATATAGTCTATCCATATATATATATATATATACAGTGGCTTGCAAAAGTATTTGGCCCCCTTGAACTTTTCCACATTTTGTCACATTACAGCTACAAACATGAATCAATTTTATTGGAATTCCACGTGAAAGACCAAAACAAAGTGGTGTACATGTGAGAAGTGGAACGAAAATCATACATGATTCCAAACATTAAAAAAAAAAAAATAACTGAAAAGTGGGGTGTGCGTAATTATTCAGCCCCGTTTGGTCTGAGTGCAGTCAGTTGCCCATAGACATTGCCTGATGAGTGCTAATGACTAAATAGAGCGCACCTGTGTGTAATCTAATGTCAGTACAAATACAGCTGCCCTGTGACGGCCTCAGAGGTTGTCTAAGAGAATGTTGGGAGCAACAACACCATGAAGTCCAAAGAACACACCCGACAGGTCAGGGATAAAGTTACTGAGAAATTTAAAGCAGGCTTAGGCTACAAAAAGATTTCCCAAGCCTTGAACATCCCACGGAGCACTGTTCAAGCGATCATTCAGAAATGGAACGAGTATGGCACAACTGTAAACCTACCAAGACAAGGCCGTCCACCTAAACTCACAGGCCGAACAAGGAGAGCGCTGATCAGAAATGCAGCCAAGAGGCCCATGGTGACTCTGGACGTGCTGCAGAGATCTACAGCTCAGGTGGGGGAATCTGTCCATTGGACAACTATTAGTTGTGCACTGCACAAAGTTAACCTTTATGGAAGAGTGGCAAGAAGAAAGAAAACCATAAGAAGTCCCGTTTGCAGTTTGCCACAAGCCATGTGGGGGACACAGCAAACGTGGAAGAAGGTGCTCTGGTCAGATTAGACCAAAATGGAACTTTTTGGCCAAAATGCAAAACGCTATGTGTGGCGGAAAACTAACACTGCACATCACTCTGAACACACCATCCCCACTGTCAAAAATGGTGGTGGCAGCATCATGCTCTGGGGGTGCTTCTCTTCAGCAGGGACAGGGAAGCTGGTCAGAGTTGATGGGAAGATGGATGGAGCCAAATACAGGGCAATCTTGAAGAAAACCTCTTGGAGTCTGCAGAAGACTTGAGACTGGGGCGGAGGTTCACCTTCCAGCAGGACAACGACCCGAAACATAAAGCCAGGGCAACAATGGAATGGTTTAAAACAAAACATATCCATGTTTTAGAATGGCCCAGTCAAAGTCCAGATCTAAATCCAATCAAGAATCTGTGGCAAGATCTGAAAACTGCTGTTCCCAAACACTGTCCATCTAATCTGACTGAGCTGGAGCTGTTTTGGAAAGAAGAATGGGCAAGAATTTCAGTCTCTAGATGTACAAAGCTGGTAGAGACATACTCTAAAAGACTGGCAGATGTAATTGCAGCAAAAGGTGGTTCTACAAAGTATTGACTCAGGGGGCTGAATAATTACGCACACCCCACTTTTCACTTATTTATTTGTAAAAAATGTTTGGAATCATGTATGGTTTTTATTCCACTTCTCACATGTACACCACTTTGTATTGGTCTTTCACGTGGAATTCCAATAAAATTGATTCATGTTTGTGGCTGTAATGTGACAAAATGTGGAAAAATTCAAGGGGGCCGAATACTTTTGCAAGCCACTGTATATATATATATATCCTTCAAGAGTCTTCAAATTATTGTCGATCGCAAATATAAATAGGTTTTGTAGGCTTGTCTTAATAAAATAAACACCTACAGTTTGCTGTTTTTTTGGGGTCAACTGTTTTTTATTTTCTTGTCTGTCAGATATGAGAACAGGATTTGAGTCGTTGATTCTTTGAAAACATTTGCTATATTTAGCCAGGTTAAACAAATGAATTCAACACAGATTTGGGTGTACCCAGGTCTGCTCTTGAGTAAATGTTGCTGGATATTTGTGGTCCTATTTACTATGAAAGTAAAATAAAAGGAAAAATCAAGGAAATTAAGACATAAATACTTGTTCCATAATCTTCTTATTTTTCCATTATAAGATGAATTGAATTACACAACCTTTATATATATATATATATATATATATATATATATATATATACACATATATATATATATATATATATATATACATATATACATATATATATATATATATATATATATATATACACATATATATATATATATATATATATATACATATATATATATACATATATATATACATATATATATACATATATATATACATATATACATATATATTTACATATATACATATATATTTACATATATACATGTATATATATATATACACACACACACACCCACACACACACACATGATCAGTGAGCACCAGCCTTTAACGCCTTGCTTGTTTGTTTGTTTGTTACTTTTTTTCAGTTTTGAAGTGATTCTTGATTTGAAGGATTCTTCCTTTCCTTCGCTTTTGATTGTTATTAATGAAGGTCCCATTTGTGCTGGTGTTGCTGCCACAGAGTAGTTCCTTTTCTTTTTGGCTCCCTGAAGGTCTTATTCACTTCATTGCTCGATAGATGGATCGAGGAACATTTGTACTTTTGTGTAGAAAAACAGCTTTAATGTTCTAAATATACACATTTGCTTCGTGACCTTCATTTGAATGAACTTGAAAAAGCCAGCAGGCAGCATTTCATCAAGCGATAACTTTCCCAGGTCTTCTTGCAGGCTGATGTTTTGATTTGCTTGTACACTGATCCGGGAGCAGCCGTCTGCACCGTCACTGTTAACTGTCAGGTTTTCATGTATTTTTGTTGCTCTCTAGGCGTTGGTTATATAAATGTTCACAGTACTTAGATGTTGATTTGAGGAAGTCCTCCCTGTAGTCGTTGGTACTTGATGAGTTAGATAATGAAAGAAGAGTAGAAACAATGGCGGTTCTCACCAGAAGGGCACCCCAGGTGAGCCCCTCAGTCCGCCGCCCCCTATTATTTCTTAAAATGTAGCAAATTACTTGAGATTCTGGGGCAGTAATAAACACAGAGGAGTCCTGCAAGTCTCCATATTAATAGCAGTTAGCAAGGGATGCCTACTGACCACACAGGGGGGCCAACTCCTCATTGACTGTGCACGCATAAAAGCAATAGAAAATTATATTTTATTTTATTTACTGGTACTTGTGAAACCTCTTTTTTAATGCCAACCTGGGCAATTGCCCAAACGGGCCATTTCAAACACTGCCACCTAGTAGAAATATGAGCCATCGTGCCTTTTTTTTTATTTTTGCAGCGACTGTGTACGAGCCACAATCCTTAAATAAAGTAACCCAGAAGTTGCAAGAGTTACTTAAACATAATTATATGGCATTTACCGGGTGAGAACCAGACAAAAACAAATATGGTTATACAGTAGGCAAAATAGTTATTTAATCCACTGTAGATTTTGTAAATTTGCTAAATTACAAAAAACTGAAGAGTAATTGTTAAATTTTATTGTGACAAAACAGAACAACAGTTATATAATATCAGTGAAAAAAAGAATTACACACAAGTTAAAAATTGATTCACACATAATTCAGTGAAATTAATATTTAATTCCCCAGCAAAACATGACTTAGTACTTTTAGGTAAACGTTTGTGGCTATTCACAGTAAGAGGTTTCTTGCAATCAGTCTCCAGCTTTGCACATGGGATTTGTACTGATTTCTCTTTTCAGAAACTCAACTAAACCTTTAGGTGTCTTGGGTGCCACCAAACACCCCACCAAGGTCTGCAGACCAGATAGGCCACTTCATGGCTTCTTCTTTAGCCACTCCTTTGTTTGCCTGGGTGGGCACCATATCCTTATTGTCATAACTCCAACTCTAAGACTAGAACCTATCTTGGGTATTTTGGCTAAAGGAAGAAGATTCACATTAAATATTGGATCACCCCATCCATTGGCCCCTCATTGCTATAAAGTTACATTGCTGTTAACAGCTCAAAACCACAAAGTTTCCACCTCCTTACTTGACTGTGAATATGGTCTTTCCTCTAAACATGGTGGGTGAACTTGATGTCAAACAGCTTGGATCAATAAAAGGCTCATTACCAGGCCACTACAGACCCTTTTGAGTTAGGTGTGTTGGAGCAGCGATGCATCCAGAAGCTGCAGGACGGTAGCTCGCAAGGACGGTGCTTGGGCACTTATGATCTAGATGTTCTCTGTCAAATGTATATGTGCCAGCACATATACATTCAATAGCAAGCGACACAACATTTCTATGCATTTTAGTGTAGCGTGTT
The DNA here is from genome assembly GCA_963556495.2 of Valencia hispanica. NCBI lineage: Eukaryota > Metazoa > Chordata > Actinopteri > Cyprinodontiformes > Valenciidae > Valencia > Valencia hispanica. Next base: position 44,001,434 of record OY747709.1, on the reverse strand, counting down.
ACCAATGGGGTTGATTGCTGCCTTCAGCCTTCTGGATTGTAGGAGATCATATACTTATTTCACTTCATAACTTGGAAATTAATTTTAGTTGATGTTCTGTTTCTCCTGTATTTATCTCAGTCAAAGTCCAGAGGTTTGTTAGGGAACATAAATCAAGAAACAGCATCATGAAGACCAAGGAACATGGCAGGCAGGTCAAAGATGCCAAGACTTGGCTGTCAACTTAAACTGACAGGTCAGGGAAGGAAAGCATTGATCCAATAACTAGCCTACAGGCCCTTGGTACCTCGAGAGGAGCTGCAGAAATACATACCTCAGGTGGGAGAATCTAATTATTAACAGGACAACTGTTTGGTTGGCTGGTTTTGATCTCCACAATCTGGCCAGAAAGAGTTATTTTTGTAGTTAGCGACAAGGGAGAGCATGTGGAAGAAGATGCATTGGTCTGATGAGCCCAAAACTGAAAAATGTAGCCAACATGCTATGTGTGAAGGGAAATTGACATTGGACATCACCCTGAGCACATCATCCGTAATTTAGAACATAATGGTGACAAACTTATCAGAGTTGATGGGAAGATAGATGGAGATTAACATCCAGATCCTGGAAGAAAAACCTGTTAGAAGCTTCAAGAAGTGAGACTGGGCAGAGGTTCACCCTCCGGCAAACATACAGGCAGAGCTACGGTGGAAGGGTTTAGATCGAACCAAATTAATGTGTTAGAAAAGTCCACTCCTAAATCCAACTGAGAAAAATTGTCTTGACCTGAAAATTAATCTTTATGAAACGTCTCGATCCAATTTGACTGAACTTGGGCTAATTTGCAGGAGCTGAATACAAATGAATATTTTTGCAAAGCACTTTAATTTCTTAAAGTTTTAAAGTGCATGCTAACTAACCAAAAACTGATTACATGTATGTTTGAGATGTTTTGAAGTGCTGCAGGAGGATTTTGTTAGTAGTAAAATCAGGTTGTTCTCTACAACTTGAACTCTTAAGTTAAGACTAACCTAACAAGCAGCTGCAAAGGACAGAATACTTGAAGAACCTTTTAAAGTTCCTGAATAAAAATTGAAAAAATGTTCTGTCTGATTTCAGTTGGCTGAGATGTACTCAAAAGTGTGCAAACCTGGAAAAAAGAAGAGAGCGATGCCGGGGTCTCCCCCAGCGAACCTTGGCTTCCGGACCTTAGGTCGAGTTGACCGGGATCGAGACGGTGGATTCAGCGTTGTGGTCAAACCCCAGACATGGGCCCCGCAAGAGGGCAAAGCAGTCGGGGGATCCCTGGACGACCACTGCTATGAGTCCATCGGCACGGAGGAGTGCGACCCAGCTTATGACAACATGGAAGGTGGAGGAGCTTGGAAACGGGAGAGGCCTCCGAATACATGTGCAACGCTGCGGCCGAGGAGGAAGAAAGCCCAGCAGCCCCTGCAGCAGCAGCATCCTCCTCCTCCGCCACCCACGCAGCAGACCCCCAAGTTACAACACCTTCCTGCCAAAGCCCTGCTGCTGCCGGGGGAGAACCTGTACGAGAGCATCGGCGACCTGAAGCAGGGTTCCGCCACCTCCAGCACCACCACCATCTTCACCTTCAACGACGGCATGGAGATGTACGTTACAGGGCTCTGAGGCAGCGACTGCACTGTGACCCCTATCACCTTTCAAAGCGAACGCTGGGTCCCCGTCATCCTAACCCACACATACGGTTTACATTCAAGTCATAACATCAGGCCTTTTACAGGCTCTAGAGGCCTTGGGTGGTACTGTTGATCAGTTATGACCTGGGCTGAATACAAAGTCCTGTCTGCGAACCTTAAAGGAATCCAAAGGTAGTGAATAATAAATAAGCACAAGACCATTGCAGAGTGATCTGTAGGTAAACAGTAGCACTTCAGTTTTACTGATACGTCTGTGCAAAGCACAATAAAGTTAGAAGCCTAAATTCTTCCTCAATTCTAGCGGGTAAAAATACTCCCATATTCAGTCCAAGCTGGACCTCTAATTAGGGGAATATTTTAGTAGCACTTAGCCTGTGGTGAACAGGCCATCCCTGTATATTTGACCAGATGTGATTCAGGATAGAATTCAAATAAAATATTAATCAAAACACTTGAAATCTCAGGGACCAAGAAAAAACAAATTATAAAGAGTATTATAATAAACAAAATTGCACACATTTTGCATTCCTCCTTAAAGCTTCGACAAATTGAGACCATTTTCACCTTAAATAAAAAAAACAAGCCAATCTGATACTTCCCTCCATGAAGTTTCACTCGACATGGACACCGTCTCCACTGCTGTCTGTATATGAATTGTTTTACTTTGTTGATCCTGTTCCTGCACTTTGCCTGCTACGAGTTGCATGCCTAAAAAAAAAAAAAAAAAAAAAAAAAAATCAAGCACTGTCATGTGGTTTCTCTATATGAATGTTTTTTATTTTCTTTTGTAGTTGGTTGTTTACCTTTTTTCAGTTTTTACTGTGTTGCTTTATTTCTCTGTGGAGCTCTAAGCCGGTTTGATGAAGGATGTGTTTGTCTTGGTGGGGATCTGTCCAGCGGAAGTGTTTAGATGCTCTGCTGCGAATGCGACCCACGTAGCTCCAAATGAATCCAGGAGAACTGTTCGAGTCCTAGATGTGGAGACGATCCACCCTCCCACCCCACTTCAACATGCCCCTGTCTGCTCAGTCACATCTGTGGATCATCCCTGCCTTGTGGTCAAATGAATCCACTCGGATTTTCATCATAGTGCAGCGTGGAGAGCCACAATAGGACCTGACTTGTGTTAGCAAATGTCCCGTCTCATCATCACTCCATTGATGAACACTCTCTGTTATCAGTGTAAAAATATATCGCAAAAAAATTAAAAAATAAAGACATGAACCGAAAGAGCATCAAACTTCCCCTTAGCCCCGAGAATAAAACTATACATTTACATTCAAAACCTGAACAATAACAGCAACTTCACTCAACCAAATATCCCCCCAACAAACAATGTGATTATACTGTATGTTGATGCAACGTGTATGTACATGACAAAAAGAGACAGAATAATAAATATATCATCAGTGTCAAGAAATCTATCTTTTTCTATTATGTTTAGTTGTGTTTTTTGGAATGACTTATATTGTGACACAAAACTGCAAAACAGCTGCAATGTAAAAAATATTCCGTGTTACTCTCTGTTTGTTGTTTTATCGAAGCCATGAAGCTACGGTGTGTTCTTGGGAAAAAGCCCTGCTAAGTTTTAAATGTGGCAGCTAATGTTGTGTGTTTGCTATTCAGACAACAGGGTCTTGTATTCGAAAAAGCGTGTAATTTAAGTGCTAAAGTGCAAAAGATTGTAATGTTTTATATCAAGAATACTATTCATGAAATGTCAAGTCAAGTTTATACTTTTGTAATAAAGTGGCACTTTAAAAAAAAGAAGAAGTTTTATCTCATAGTCTCGCTCATTAAAGTGGAGGAAAAAATAAATCAAAAACCTTTTCTGATCCTAAAAACTGCCTGAAGATTTCTATCTTTAGACTTTTTAAAGAAAGAAAAACTATTTGAATACCTTTCTGTTTCTATTCCTGGCATAATTTTAGATCTGAAGCTCCTTCTCTTCTACCAACTTTAAAGGGATAGATCTGGAGTTTTCAAGTGAGGTTCTGTTAAAAGGTTATAAGCAGTTAATATCTTACCTGCAGTCAGCAACTCACTTGAGGTCTTCATTTATGCTGCATTTGATTTGTGATCAGAAATTCAGATCTCAGAATAAGACCATACCTTGTCCAATTGGCATGTAGGATTTTCGAATTGTTGAAGTGCTAACAATTATTAGCAAAATAAGCAGATGGATTTTTTCTGCATTTTACGCACTCAAATACAAAAAGGAAGTTGCTTAGAAATAGCAGTTGCATGAAGTTTTAATAAATAGCGTATACCTGCAACTTCAATTCAGTTGCAAAATACTTTAATAATCCCTGAAGGAAATTAAAAGTAGTAATTTATAGAAATTCTTTAAAGAGTTTTTGTAGAAGCTAATGGCTGTGGGTAGGAAGGATCTCCTGTAGCGGCCTGTGTTACAGTGAATGTGAAGAGATTTCTGACAGAGGACACAATGTTACTGTTTAACAGTCACATGAAGAGGATGCTCAAGGCTGTCGGAAGTTTTCTTGATTTTATGAAGAATCCTTTTTTTCTCAATCTCCAGATGTTCCTGTCACGCTGCCCTATTCACTCCTCATTGTCTGCACCTGTCCAATCAACCACACCTGATCCTACTCACCTCCTGCCTTTAAGACACATCACTTCTCTCCACCCAGGGCCGGATCATACTACTGTTGTCTCTATCTCCATGGTGTGTCGTCTACCTGTCTCTCCGTTCCTGCCCGATGTCCAGTATTTTCGTTCCTGCCGTCTTCACCATCATCATCACCTCCACCTTTAAATAAACATCCTGCACTTCCTCAGCGTCTGCGTTTGGGTCCATACTCTACACACATCCCTGACAGTTCCAGACCAGTCCCCAGAACGGAACCCCTTTTCACTATATTTTAAATGTACAGCATCCATATTGGATTTTGAATATACAGGTGAAACTCAAAAAATTTGAATATCGTGCAAAAGTTCATTTATTTCAGTAATTCAACTTAAAAGGCTAAACTAAAATATGATATAGACTCATTAAATGCGAAGCGAGATATTTCAAGCCTTTATTTGTTATAACTTTGCTGATTATGGCTTACTGCTTATGAAAAACCCAAATTCAAAATCTCAGATAATTAGAATATTACGTGAAATCAATAAAACAAAGAATTTTAAATAGAGAAATGTCGGACCTCTGAAAAGTATAATCATTCATATGTACTTGGTTTGGAGCCTTTTGCATCAATTACTGCCTCAGTGCGGCGTGGCATTGATGCTATCAGCCTGTGGCACTGCTGAGGTGTCATGGAAGACCAGGATGCTTCAATAGCGGCCTTCAGCTCTTCTGCATTGTTCGGTCTCATGTCTCTCATCTTTCTCTTGGCAATGCTCCATAGATTCTCTATGGGGTTCAGGTCAGACCAGTTTGCTGGCCAATCAAGCACAGTAATGGTCACTGAACCAGGTTTTGGTACTTTTGGCAGTGTCGTCAGGTGTAAAGTCCTGCTGGAAAATGAAGTCAGCATCTATATAAAGTTTGTCTGCAGAAGGAAGCATGAAGTGCTCCAAAATGTCCTGGTAAATGGCTGCGTTGATTCTGGACTTAATAAAGCACAATGGACCAACACCAGCAGATGACATGGCTCCACAAATCAATGCAGACTGTGGAAACTTCACACTGGACTTCAAGCATCTTGGATTGTGTTCCTCTCCAATCTTCCTCCAGACTCTTCTTTAGCCCAGGTAAGATGCTTCTGATGTTGTTTGTTGTTCTTGACAAGAAGAATACAACATTTGAAGCCCGTGTCCAGGATCTGTCCCTGTGTGGTGGCTCTTGATGCACTAACTCCAGCCCCAGTCCGCTCCTTGTGAAGGTCACAAACACTTTTGAATGACCTTTTTCTGACAATCCTCTCCAGGCTGCGGTCATCCCTGCTCCTTGTGCACCTTTTTCTTCCACACTTTTTCCTTCCACATAACCTTCTATTATTGTGCTTTGATACAGCACTTTGAGAACATCCAACTTCTTTTGCAATGACCTTTTGATGCTTTCCCTCCTTGTGTAGGGTGTCAATGATGGTTTTCTGCACAACTGTCAGGTCAGCAGTCTTCCTAACGATTGTAATTCCTACTGAATCAGACTGAGAGTCCATTTAAAGACTCAGGAATCATTTGTAGGTGTTTTGGATTAATTAGCTGATGAGAGTGTGACACTTTGAGCCTAAAATATTGAACCTTTTCACCATATTCTAATTTTCTGAGATTTTGAATTTGGGATTTTCATAAGCTGTAAGACTTAATCATCAAAATGATAACAAATAAAGGCTTGAAATATCTCACTTTGAATATAATGAGTCTACATCATATATTAGTTTCACCTTTGAAGTTGAATTATTGAAATAAATTTACTTTTGCATGATATTCAACTTTTTTGAGTTTCACTTGCTTGATAATGTCCAGTTTCCAAGTCATCATTCCAACTTCAGGGGTGCTCTTGATTTTCAAAGTGGGAAGATCTAACTTAAAAGTACAAAAAGAACACACCATTAATAGATTAAGTGGTCCTAAAAGACTAAAGCTAACAGTTAGTCTGAGAGGGGGTAAGACCAAAACAGACTTCCGCCATCTACAAACTGTGATATTTGCACTGGAGGATTATTTACAAAGGAAATGGAGGCATAAGGCAGTGCACCACCAGTCTTTGTCCTGTATGAAATAAAACTGGGAATAAAACTCTGTTTCTGATCAGAGCAAGTGCTAAATAAAAAAAGCAAGGCTGTTTAAAAATCAATGACACTCAAAGCACTGTAATATTCCTGCTTTTTACATGGCTTTAGTTTTCTGTTAAAGTTAATCTGACCAGAATGTTTTACTTGCTTTCATCACCAAAACAGGATGATCCTTGGTAGTGCACCAACTCTTACCAACAATTACCATTTACCTACAACATAACAGTAAAACCCACCAAGAAATGGCTGAGAATTAAGAAATTGAAAGTCCTCAGTCTCAAGCAGAAGAGCTGAAGTTGCTCTGTGTCTCGTTTACAAGTGATGGTAGGATGGAAGAGGAGGTGGAGAGCTGAATTGCGGGTTCGTCTGCTGTAATTGAAGCGCTACTCCTGTCTGTTGTGGTAAAAAAAACAAAAAAACAAAAGAGCTTAGCAAAAAGAAACAAAGCTCACAAGTTGCCATCTACGTTCTGAACCTCACCTATGGTCATGAGATATGGATCATGAACGAAAGAATGAGATTCCTGAACTTAGCTTCCTCCAGAGGATGACTGTGCTCAGCCTTGGTAATAGGGTGGGGAGCACCGTCATCTGGGGGGAGCTCAAAGTAGAGTCGCTGCTTCTCCACATCAAAAGGAGTCAGTTAAAAAGGTTTGGACATCTTATCAGGATGCTGGGGAACTAGTAGGAGGAATTATATATATCCTGTCTGGCCTAGGAACATCTTGGAAACCCCCAGAATTAGCAGAGGAACGTCGCAGGGGAGAGGGTTGCATGGGGTTCCCTCCTGGGCCTGTTGCTCCCACCATCCCGATCTTGGACAAGCAAAAGGCGACGAACGGATGGATGAAGTCCTGGGTTGAATTAAAGCCAAGATCTTGATCTAATTTAGACTAGCCGTGAGAAAACCATTCAAAAATCTCACAGCTGAAAGTGAGGAGTGGGGCAGACTTTTCTCAGAAGTCAGAGAATGTCAACAAGAGGCTTCTCACTAACGATAATTCAACCAAAGGGGTAAGAGTATATATTAGGGGGTAAGGTGTATCAACTTTCATGTCAGCTATAAACACATTTTTGTTTCTATTATTTGTTTAAAGAGTAAAACAATTTTATTTTTAGTTGTTTAACTCCAATTAAACAAAAAACAAAACAAAAAAAACGAGGTTAGACACCGATATGTGAATATTTCTTATAATAAAGAACTATATATTTCATCAGGCTGACCCAGTTTTTTTTTTTTTTTACATGACTTCATAACCTTTTAACAGAACATGACTTTCAACAATTTTTATATATCCTTTTAAGATAATATTGAACACAAATCGGTTTGACTAGCGCTCTGGTGCGTGTGTGTGTTTTTATATGTATATGTATGAATATGCACGTGTTGGAGTAGTGGGGTCTGCCTGCGTCTGCGTAGCTCTGGGTTGAGAGGGTTGGGGTGGGGAGGAGGGGAGGGGGAGAGAAAAAAAAATAGGTCACCCCTTAAAACAAAAAGCTTGCAGTCAACATCGTAACCGTCTGCTGAATTTTCATTGGCTGGCCTGTCTCCATGGTAACAGGTTAACCTTGAGGCAGTAAGTCACAGGGGTTTGCAAGTCTTCTGCTGTCTTGGAGGATACAGAGTACGCCGTGTGACATCCCCGATCACGGTGCCAGCCAGGGTTGGGGAAAAAAACAACAATAACAAAAAAAACACACACACACCAAATAAAACAAAACACGCGGGGAGCCTCTCATACTGTAGGTGTGAAGATGATACAACGTTCACAACTCATGTGTGCTATAATCTCCCTGTGAGCAGCGTGAATGGACGGATGGATGGATGCATGAATGGGGAGCTGCGATTTCACTGGAGGAGCGCGACGGCTAGAGGGAAGGGGGATCACAGACAAAGAGGTGGTGGTGGTGGGATCATGCTTTAAAGTGGGAGATTACACCATAATAGGGAGCATCACCAGGGTGGGTTTTATAGCACTGATCGTGAGGCGTGAACACAACAGAGTGGAATAACAGGGCTGGTCATAAAAGCCCTAAGAAAACCTTAAAATCATTATAATAAAGCTTTTTTTTTTTTTTTTTTTTTTTACAGTCAGTGAAGCACAATGAGAGAATTCAACCTAACATATACAAATCCTCTAACTAAAGTTAAACAAGTAAGTAAATTACCAGATTTTCAGATGCAATTCAGGTAAGTCAGTGTGCCTTCTGTGTTTGTACGGAACACATTTGTCAAAAGGAGCAGAGAGATCAGCAGAGATCTCCTCTGGAAAAGGAGGGTCAAGGTGATGCGACACTGACCCCTGCAGGCTTTACTGTGTACTACAGCCAGGGAGCGGCCTGCGTGTGAACCCTGAGAGTCTGAGGAGCGTTTAAAATATTCAGCTGCCAGCCTGTGACCGTCCGTGACCTCAGATGGGTGCATCTGAATTCAAGCAGTGGTTTCAACTGATGCGTGTGTGCAGAGAAAACTGAATTCAGTCTCAAACCTCTCTCTCATTCCAGACCCTGAATGATAAAAGACCAAATAATATTTGTAATATTACTCATTACGAAATTAAATTGGAATATTTAGAGTATGTAAAACATAAGGGCCATAAATATGAATAATTGCATGCTAATTATTGACCATAAATTAGGGACGCAAGATATTAAGAAAACAATAAATTGTACTATTATTTTTGAATATTGCAATTAACTCACATTTTCCTCATTCTTCTCTTTCTTTTCCATCTTTCTTTCTTTTTATGTCACCAAAACCCGCAGTTTTGGCATCTTGATCACAAACCTTTTTATTAAGAGTGGGCATTAAGGGCAATGGGAGCCCATTGCAACCGGCCTTATGTATATTACTTGCATACAGGGCATGATGAGTGCATGGTTCCTAAAATACTGTATATTAACCCAACAACTATTGCATACAAGCAATCCGATGCAAGTGCATTATTGTACATTTACTGCAAAGAAAATTTTGACGTAAATCTCTCCTGTAAATTAAAGAGCTCAACATTTGAGCTTCTGAGAGGCAAGTTTCTCCAACTGTTTATTTCCAATTTGTTTACACTTGACAAACCTTGTCCTATTTTAAATTACTTCATAAAATGGTGGAAATAACATGCAGCTTTATGCCTAGACTGCATTCAGAACCTTCCTGCCTTCACAACAACACAGTTCTGTCTTCAAATCCTGCCTCGACTCCCCCAGTGAGAAATTTGCATGTTCTCCCAAGGAATGCAACGGTTTTCTCAGACAGATTGGTGACAATATCTAACCTCTAAGACAGACTCCAGCAGCCCCTTCGCATCTGACCATAAGCAAATTAAGCAGTAAATCTGTGATTATTTTTCAAATATATGACAAATGTATTGCTTCACTTTAAAAAAGAATGACTCACACAACTTTACTAAAGGTCAAAGTTGAGATTTTTTCTCACCAACATTTAAGTTTAAAATTAGTTAGATGATTATCAAATTAAGTACTAGTTGATGGTCTTATTGAATAACCTGATAAACATGATGAAGAAAAGGTTGGATGCTTTGTTCAGTGATGTCATAATACTACTAAAAAGGAATCGTTTCTATGGATTATATGCTATATTTGCATAGAAATCAGCAGTTTTGTTATCCATCTTCTTCTCCATGTCTTTCTTTTTGATGAAAGACAGAAAGAAAAATAAATAAATAAATAAATAAGTCCAGGTTTGATAAGTCTACATCTGGTTAAGGCATACTGGGTTTTCATGCTTGTGTCAATCTGAGGTGGTCCCAACACCAAAGAAATCATCGAAAAATATTATTTTTGTGTTTTCTCAAACAAAGTAAAGGTTTCATAAATCACACATGGTGTTTTGAGGAAGATTTTGAACTAGAAACGCTAGTTTCAAATCAGAATCCTAAAAGAAACCGCTCTGAAAGGAAGCACCAGTGGATTCTGGAGCATTTTCTGCAGCAGAGGATGCCGGTTCGTCTACTGAATTGAAGCTGTGTTTCCAAACAAAACCAGCTGTCCTCCCCTAATGAGGTGGAAGGACTGAAATTTACCATCTGTAGATGGCGCTTCATAGTTTTATTGTTGTTCGAATTAGTGAGATTTCTTTTTTCCCCCTCAAAGTTGAACTGCTGTGCAAAAGACCAACACTTCCCCAGAACAGTACTGAGAAGGGGAAACACATGAGATCAGAATACATTTATCTAATCTACCCTTAATCTAAGTGGAAACCCGACTCATTCTGAGAAAGGGTCAGGGTGAAACGATTCGAAACGCAGCTAAAATGTCATTCAATTTGATGTAAAGCTGGAGCGTAGAAGAGAAAGACGTCAAACATTACAGTGGAGCAGACAAAATAACTTGGTTAAGATTGTCAGAGAGTCTATTGAATTAATGTGTTACTTTTTATAGCCTAAGTTTTAGCTGATAAAGATTTTTTGCATAGCCTTTAAGTGTGGAAAACATATTTGTACTTTTAAAATATTTTCTGATACAGGCAGGTGCAGCATTTCTTCGAAAAGAAGATCTTCATTATGCTAAACTAAAAAGATTAACATTACAGTAACGCCCTGTTTTCCTTTATCACCAATCTTAATATAAATGTTAAGCGTACTGTATTTGCAGCTGTTTCATAGTACAAAACGTTAGTACGAAAAGTTCTATGGTGTATAAAATGAATATAAGAATATATTTGCAGTCTATGCCTTAACCAGACTTTGGAAGTAGTTTGTGTTTCATAGCAGTTTGATTCACAATGACAGCTGCTCCTGGTCCTCGTCATCACTCCAGCTGACTGACCCGTCCGTCCCAAAGTACCGGTCCCCAAAGTCTCCTGAAAACACACAACAGTGGGCTCAGAGGAGGGCAGGAATACCGCCAATGTCAACAAGGAGAAACATTAAAGAGAAAACAGGATGTAAAGAAAGGCACAGCATTAAAAGGCTATGAAACTAAATAGATACAAGGTCTAAGCAGGAAAAAATTTTCAGAATTTGTCACTGTATGACTGTATATACACAAAAATGTAAAACATATCACTTTTATTTAAAATGGAACACCAATCCTTATTTCTGCTGCTACACTTTATTATAATATTCATTAGTATTTTGATTACAGTAATGTTCTGTATTTTTCTAGACTATTACCCCTATCTGCTCTTATTTAGAAAGATGAGTATATCGAGCTGATAATAGCTGAATCGATCCATCACCTTAGCTACAGCCTTCAGTTGGCTGCTTATGCCGGTCATATCTTTGCAATATGTTTTTTTTAAACAGTGTTTCTTTAATAAGAGCAACAGGTGGTGCTCCTTTTATTTCCCCCTACCATGAATGTCTGTCCTTTGGCACATGGGAATATTTATAAACCCTCAATTATCTTGTCTTTCTCGTAAGCAGATGAAAACTTTAGTCACCTTTTTTCAGTTAGCTGACTAGCAGTGTGCAGCAACAGGTGGGGGAGGGGAAGTAACACACTACCGTTTGCTCTATACGGCCGGAGAAAAGTCGGGTCACTTTGCCACTTTTTAAAAATATGCTGCAATATGAAAAACCAAAATTCTGGCAGAACTCGGGGTATACAGAGTTTCCGCTTTGGTTCTGACCAGCATTATTACTTTCGTGTACACATGCATGCCTCAGCAAGTTCCTCTCAACAACCGAGCCACTGGAATAGCATACTATGCTGTGTAAGTCTCACATTTCTCCTCATAATCAGTCTGAGTTTTACTAAAGAGGGTTTAAATGGACTATAGTAACGTAGCTGTCAGAACATTGCTCTCAGGACACCATCTGTCAGGAATTTCAGATACTATAAATCCATCTACATTTAGTTTTCTCACGTGATCCGACATTAAAAAAAGTCATTCCAGTGTGCTAGTGTTAGACATGGCGTGGAGGGAAGGGAAGAAGACATACAGCTGCTCTCGTTCATTTGACACGGACATAAATTAAAACAACTGCTGCAGCTGAAGGTAAATATTGCGACTAAAAATACTGAAGGAATGTTTTTGAGAGCAGGGTTGTTGATTTAACATGATCTGTGGACATCAGCAGACACTATGACATGGCCTGATAAAATTTTTGCTGACTAACAAAGTCACCTCTGTGGCCTGGCTGTTGACTCCCTGCTCGAGCTATCCGTCCTACCTGTGGCATGACCTGTATCGTGTCCTCACCCTCAGCTTTGGGTTGTTAATTTCCTTAAATATAGGATTCAAACGCTTTCATAATCCTAGGAGAAGAAGTTGTCTTTTTTTTTTGCTGAATGAAGAGGAGCCATTTTTTCCTGATCATATAGTCTTTGCAACAAAAATGCTAATTTTATAATTTTTCTGTGTTGCCATTAAGCAGACAAACATTCATCAAGAACATTTATTCCGTTCAGTAAGATACAAGCCTCTTTTTGTTGTTTGAAATTGCTTAGAAAAGCAATAAAAAATGCCTATTTAGATTTATGTATGTTTCATATTTTCATTGTTTGCTGTTGTACAGCTCTAAAATGTGTTGAGTTTAGCTCTTTAAATTGACATAACCACAAAATTGATATTTCTAGTTAGGTTTGCACTGAACTGGACCTCCATCATTCTGACGGAAAGCTGAAAAATTCAAATTTATTTCAATTCAATTCAATTCAGTTTATTTATATAGCGCCAATTCACAACAGATGTCATCTCAAGGCACTTAACAAGAAGTCATTTCAATACATTTATACAAGCATTCCAATCAGTTAAAAAGTTTCCTATTTAAGGAATCCCAGCAGATTGCGTCAGTCATTGGCGTGAGGTTGGGCCCCGTTGATGCAGACTTTCCAACCACAGCAATCCTTCAGCAATCCCTCATACTGAGCAAGCATGTAGCGACGGTGGAGAGGAAAAACTCCCCTTTAACAGGAAGAAACCTCCAACAGAACCAGGCTCAGTAGGAGCGGCCATCTGCCACGACCGTCTGGGGGTTTGAGAAGACAGAGCAGAAACACAGAAGGAACAGAAGATCTGATATAAGAGAACTTTCTATGTTACAGAAAGTAAATTGCCAGTCACAATTTAAAGTGTTTTTAAATCTCAAAAAACAAACAGCTGACCACCGACCAGCTTCTTCAACAAACGTCACATTTGATATCTTAGCAACATCTTATTTTGAGTTAGTCCTTTTTTAATTGTGCAATTCCTCCTGAGGGTGTTTAGTTTGACTAAATATAGTGTTTGCGGTTACTAATGGTAACTGATATGAATGAAAGCTTTTATTCTTTTCTGTTATTGTAATTTTGAAGATGATATTATGTGTTGTTTTTGCTTCTTTGTATTTTAATCATACGGTGTAACACCTGACCTGCAACGGATGATGAAAAACAGCCTTTTGGCTAACTCTTGTACATTTAAGTGATTGTTAATTATTGTGTAGTGTCCCTGCTAAATTGACTAATAATAATAAAGTATATTGAATGTGCTGAAGATTAAAATGGGGGAATTGTACGCTAAATGCAAGCGTGATTGCTTACCGATACCAGGAATAACGTAGAAGGATTTGTCCAGGTCCTTGTCCACAGCGGTGGTGATGATCTTAACCTTCGGGAAGGCGTAGGCCACAGAGTGCACCCCGAGTTCTGCCATCAGCAGCGACACCAGCATGATCTGGTCTTCCTGTACCTCGTGATCCTGCTCAGCCACACACATCCAAGAGACACAACGGTCAGTGGCTTATGTGTAATCTTCGGAGGCTCTATCTGTGAGGAAAATTGGCTTTTTCTTAATTGTCTTTGCCAACAACGTACTTCGCAAACTCACCAAATAAAACCAAACTACACATGTTCACACAGATGAGCATGTTTGGGTCTTACTGTTGCCTAAACGGGACAATGGGGGAGGGAGAAAGCTTATCTCCACCCACCAACAGGACTCGGACCGCCATCATGGCCGCGGCGCCGGTGGAGACGGTGCTGTCCATTAGGATGACATGATCCTCGCTGATGTCTTTGGGCAAGCGCAGGTAGTGGAGCTGGCCAGGCCAGAGCGGAGGAGAGCGGTTGCCATGGTTACAGGCGCAGGACAGGTAGTTACCACGGAGACAAGAATCACCAGGAAGAAGATTTTAAAGAACAATGGTGGAAGTCATTTTGAGACGCTCTGTTGAATAGCAAACAGGTCGGGTTGGGTGGAGGTTTCCGCTACCTCTGGCTCGCCTGAGTCCAGGTTGGTCTGGATGAGGATCTTCCCGATGCGGACGTCCTTGCACACGGCCCTCAGGGCGGGCTCCATGGTCTCTCCTGCCCTCAGGATGGACACACCGGTGATCTGCGGAGAGGAGGAAATGGAGTGAGCGTGACGAGAGGAAACGCTCAACAGGAAGCTTACAGAACGTCACTCACTCCTTTCCCCCTGTAGCTGCGACCCTCGTACGCCTGGCCCTGTGGAGTCTGAACCACGCAAGGCTGCAAAAAACACACAGAAATGTTTTTTTTCAATGCTGACACAGGTTGGCCTAATGGTCAAACATTTATATACACACGGGCACGGCCGCTAATAGTTGAAAGTGGTCCTTCTCAGAAGATCTTAAGGTTCTTGTGGGGACATCAGTGGCTTCTGTTTATTTGTGGCCTCTTAGACTAAAAGAAACCCTGCTCTAAAAATGTACTTGAAATGCTATGTTTACACACCAGGTTTCATCCACTGCATACATTTACACTGGGAGGACTAAACTTATAAAACAACAACAACGTTCACTCACAATTTAAAACCTCGTGAACCAACTTCGGCAGAAGTTATTTTCAGTCATTTCGGTTTTAATTTTCCCCTTACATCAATATGGAGGAAATCTGACCCAGTCTTCTTCACAGCTTTTCTTCAGTTGATTGAGGACTGCAGAAATTTGTCTATGCACATCAGTGTTTAGGTCCTGTTACAGCAATATTACAAGGTTGAATGTGAATTAATTAATTAATTAAATTTTAGTATTTTTTTTCCTTTTTTTTACGTGTCCTGTCTGGCAGTGTGGAGCTCAGAATTGGTGTCTGAGTACCAAGTAGAAGCCCAACAGATTTACTTTCACAAGCGGAGCAGTACAGCTTTTGCTATTTTACTCCACTTGATATATATGTGTTAAAAATCTTTATTATGAATTGCTATGGGTTTTATTTCCTGATGTTATGGACACGGAGACGGAAAATTAAGGGGAAGAAAGAAAGAAGATGAAGAAGAGAGGTAGGAAACACAAAGTCAAGAGAGAGGGTGAGTTAAAAATACAAGAGAGGAAGGGGAACAAAGAAAACACAGGATAAAATTAATTACATATTAGTAAAGGTATCTCAGGAATATGGCATTATAAGAGATCATTAGATGTCAGTGGATGCCTTTCACCTAGTCGCTAGCTGCAGTGAGGAGTGTTTTGGTTAACCTTGCAATGAAGACATAACATTGTGGTGACTGAAAGCAGAAGGTGCTTATAGTAAAGGCAGACATGAACTGGAGTGTGAGTGAGTTCGAGTGTTTGCCCGGACGGGCTCATGTACAAGACTGGCCATAATAAAATTTAAGAAAACGTTGATCCAGACTTCAGCCTCATCTTCATGTGTAGGAGGAAGATCATTTCTTTCCATGACGGCCCACCCACAGTATTTCAGTCACCTTGGGATTTGGACCACACCGGGTCCATTTGAAATCTTGATTATTTTCTTTTTGGTGCCGTGTTTGAGGACATTGTCCTGCTGATGACCCAGTTTGGGACAAGTTTTAGCTAACAAACAAATGGCCTCACCATTGACACCAGAACACTTTGGCAAAAAGAAAAATCAATCAACTCAGTGACAAAAAGGTGCTTAAAGGTGTGGTGGCACATTTTGAACGTTAATTTTTTAACTTAAACCCACCTGAGAAGGCAGAAACGTAAGTGCATGTTCAATAAGAAGACGCATTAATCTCTTAGAGTAGAAGATGAACTCATCTCGGCTGGTCTCTGTGTTCCTGCGGCGGAGCAACAGTAAATGTCTTCAAACCTTTAAAGGCACAGCGGAAACGATTTCATGCTTCACATGAATGCGTGTTGTGGTACCTGATGATGGTGTGCAAGCCTCGGACCTGCGGCGTGCTCTCCAGCACGCTGAGAGTCTGAGGCAGTGGCTGAGTCTGTTGGACGGAGGCCAGGAGTGCTCTGAGGGGGAAAAAGTTTACATACACTTATCTTGGACTGCAATACAAGCTTTTACTTGTTTATTTCAGCTGTTCTTTTCAAGGGTGAAACGATTGCACAACAAACAACTTCAATACATTTTAAAAGCATGAACTGCTGCACATGTTTACATTTACTGTGGATATTTGACCAGAAAATATGAGAATCACAATCAGCAGATTAGGAATCTGCTTTAATGGCCAAGATTGTGTGTAGAAACAAGGAATTTGACTTCGGTTTCCAAGTGCTCACAAAGAACAGACATAAGGTGTACATATATAATTTTTGGAATAAATGAAATAAGGATAAAGGAAGAACATATTTGCAGCTCTTTTTTAACATTTAAATAAAATAAAGAATTGTTGTGCAAATATGTTTATTTTGTTTCAGAGCTGACTCCTCTGGCTGTAAGGTGTTCATTATGTTCATCACAGAGACAGCCTGGGGGAAGAAACAGTCTCTGTGGCAGCTAGCTTTTACAAATAGCGATCTAAAGCACCGATCTGAAGGTACAAGTTTAATCAGTTTGAGATCAGGATGTGTGGGATCTGCAGAGATGTTAGCTGCCCTTTTCCTGACCCTAGACGTGTTCAGCTCTTGGATGGATGGAAGGTCAGCCCTGATTATCCTCTCTGTAGACCTGATTGTTTGTTTGTTGCTGGATATCCAGACAGAATTTTTCCAGAAGCTACAGACATCAAATGATCACAGTACACACTTGATAAGGGACATTTAAGTAGATATTACTGTAGCAACATGCATATATGTGAATATTTATGGATAAGACAGAATATCCACCATGAATTTAAACTTGTGCACAAAATTCTTGTTTAAAAACTAATTCACTCTGTATGTTGTATGATTCAAATCTAGGATAAGAATTAAATCCTTAAAAGTCCAAAATTAACGTAAGATTCATGCGAATGAAGAGTGTATATAAAGTTTTGAATATTAATTCTAAATGCAGCAGAGAAGGCAGAGTGTGAAGGTCAAAGTGCTCATAGAGGGGTATTGCCACAAGTTTTTAGTTATCGGGGAAGCTAAAATATGTCTTAGCGTACCTGACACTGAGCTCACGCTGCACAAAGAAAAAATAAAATAAGAGACAAAGAAAATCAGGGCAAAAGAGAAAAGACTGGCAGGAATACAAAAGTGTTAGATCTTTGCATGCTACTTGCCACACACACAAATTCATAATTAGGACATGGAAAACTCTTATAAAACCTCTGGATAACAAGGACATTCAGATTTTTTTAAAGTCACAAATCTAATTTGGATGGAGTGAAGCTTACTCAAGCTAAACTATTGATTGTGTGCATTCATGCTGAGGAAGGAACATATCCTTTTAACCAGGTTTTATTAGCTTCTACGTCATAATATTGTTTCTTCATCAACTGACTTTAAGCATTAGATAATTTTGATCATAAAATCTTCATGTTCAGGTTAAAAGATGCATTTAAAAAATAGATAATAATACAGTATGTGCAAGTAAACAATACAGTACTGTACAGTTTCAAATTCCAAGGTTCAGTACTATGACCAATGCTAGTGTTATGTTTTGACTTTTGGTGTTTACTCCTCCCTGCTCCTTCCATGCCATTATTCTCTCATTCCCTCAGCCTGTTTGTATTTATCTTCATTAAAAACTTTAAACTGTATTCTGCCTCACCGTGCCTGCTTCAGGGTCTAACTTCTACAAATCATGAGAGTTAATCTCTTATACCATTCTCCACAATAGCTGATTGAAGTGGGCCGCGAACAGAACAAATTTTAGTTTTTTTTGTTTGTTTTTTTTTACTTAGAAAAATCAAGAATATACAAAAGAAACTACATTGGTCTTATTACGGAACCTTGGGGAACGCCATTTGAAGCTTTTAAGCTGTGAATTTGTTCACACATATCTTACACATATGAAAATAACTTTTCTATATAATAAATACACAATAAATATATAATAAAGTAACCATATAGATATATACACTCAAAATTATTGTTTTTAAAACACTACCAATGCAAATTAGTTTCTATTCTTAATTGTCTTTTTTCATTACATGGTCTTGAAATCCCCTGTAAATTTCAGGTGTTGTTTTTTACCAGGTGAAAACATTTTTGTATCTAGTAAATCTACCAATTGGCATAAACAGGATAAGGGGAAAAAATCCATCTTTTGAATTGAATTTTTTTATGCCTTTGTACAGAAAATAATGGTTTAGAATCAATGCTTCTGCGAATTTTCCACACAGGCCTGGATGTCAGAAAATTTCAATATTCATACATGGAATGGTAGAAACTTCTACTTTTGTTCTAAAAAAACTACAACAAACAGACAAAACAACAACTGAAAGACTAAAGATACATTCATAAATAAAGAAGGGAAATATTATGTTAAATTATAAAATAGCTATGGCAATCTATAAAAGAGCATTTTGTCTGTGAGATACGAGAATAAAAGTCTGAAAGTTACATCTGATGACCACATGGTGGCGCCACATACTAACCTCCTCCAGTTGGCTGTGGACATGCTGAACTATCAGATCAATGGCCACCATATTACCACCACCTTTAGATCAAGAAAAATAAGTTAAACACTGAATGTGTTTTCTGTTCAGGATGCCTGCAGCAGTGCTCACCTCGAGGGACGACGATGTCAGCCAGCCTCATGGTTGGCTCGATGTACTGCTCAAAGGCAGGCTTCACAAACTTGTTGTACTGCTTGATGACGCCTTCAATGTCCCGGCCACGCTCTGTGATGTCCCTGCGGAGCCGGCGGACGAGTCTGATGTCTGAGTCTGTGTCCACGAAGATTTTCATATCCAGGAGCTGCAGACAGGGAGAGAGCAAAACACCTCTGAGGAATTCAATCATGTACTCAGCAGAGTACAACATCAAAAACAACAGCTTCTGATTACTTCACAGAGAATACCTCAAATACAAACGAAGGAAATATATGTCGCCATACCTGAAGAAGCTCTTTGTCTGCAAAAGACATAATTCCCTCAAAAATGATAACACTGGCCCCGTACACATTTTTCTGCAGAAAGAGAAAAAGACAAAGTCTGAGGAAAAAAGGAAAGCAGCAGCATGTCTCTAAGGGAAAATGTCACTTCAATTACCCTCAAACATGCATGCCCTGCTTTGTTTTTCTTAAAATCATAGGATCCGTATTTAATTTAGTTGTTACACCACAAAGTATGCCTTGAAAAGTTATCAAAGCCAACACATACCCAGTCTTTCTGTCTCCTGTGTGTGGTGAAATCATACACTGGGATCTTCACACTCTTTCCCTGCTTCAGCTTTCGCAGGGTAGCCACCAGCAGCTCAAAGTCAAATGCCCCAGGATGGTCAAAGTTGTAAGCGTTCTGTGCTGCCAGGACCTGCTCCTCTGGGGATAAAACCTGGAGCAAACACAGCATGGAGCTGCTGAAGCATCTACAATTCAGAGGAATGCCTTAAGACACAGTGAAGGCTCAGAGAAATCTCTTTTGTTTTGTAAATCGGTTTTTACATTTGGTTTAAGTCAGCGTCTCTGCTGTTGTGTCATAGCTTCTGAGCTGCATGATAACACATAGTCCACTCACATATAAGGTCTTGCAAAAATGTTCACACCTCTAGAACTTTTGATCAATTTGTCACATTATAACCACAAGCTTAATGGAATTTGTTGGACTTTTTTGCTCCATCTATTGTCCAATCAACTGTGACCAGCTTCCTTTTCCCTGCAGAAGAGAAGCATCCATACAGGGTGATGCTACCGCAACCATGTTTCACAACTGGGGCATTGTGTTCAAGGCAATGTGCATTAAGCCCAACAAAGTTCAGTTGAATCTAATTAGACCCCTGCTTCCACATGGTTAGTGGCAAACTGGGAATGGACTTCTAATGACTAAATGTCTTTCAATGTCTAAATAGCGTCCGTGGCTGAAAGCATCACCGCAACAAAACAGCAGGAGGGTTCCCTCGTGGTTCTGTGATGAAAAGGTGGAAGAGATGAAAAAAAATCCTCCCAGAGATGATTTCTTCCTGCAATAAATCTGCATATTTATCAAGAGCAATGGAAAGAAAGAAAAACTGATATGCATGGTTCGCTCACCTTGTAGAAAGAATCCATAGACAGAAGCACAACCCACGGCACATCCAGGGCCTCGATGATCTTATTGGCCACGGTGGTCTTCCCTGAGGCGCTCCCCCCACACAGCCCTGCAGATCCACACAGTATTTCAAAGACACATTCTGTATGGTTTTCAGAGTGTATATAATGTTGTCTGGTGGCATGCATGAGTGACTGCACTAAAAGTGTTAATGGACATGAAGAGAGAATGGCATAAAAAGAAGGATTCTGCAGATCAAAGCAACAACTTGGCATGAAGGTAGAGAAAACAAATAGGGTTATACCGATAACAAAGGCCTCCTTTGACTGAGCCCCGTGCTCGTCGTACCAGGGAGGGCGACCGGCGGTGTAGATAGTGCGTGTGCCCGTGCGGAGCAGGGGGGGCTCTGTTTTACTCAATGAGGTGGTGCTCTTCCTGCGCGGGGCCCTGGCGAGAGGCAGGAGCCGGTCCAACGAGTCCTCCCCGCTCCCACTGCAGCACAACAAGCAGCAGGGCAGGTCAGAGCCTGACACAGACATGATGCACGAGGAGCAGCAACAGACACTGGTTACACCAACCTCTGTGAAACAGATCAAATCAGCTCCACTGGTACCTTCTTTATAATCTAAGGCAGCATTTTTTGGAATCTGTTATGAGAGGTTTACTCTGCCCAGTATTGACTTTTGATTTATTTTTATTATCTGAAAATGCATTCAAACATTTGGTGATGTTGTGAGGTCTGTAATCAGTATTTCTGTGGCACTTCATATGGGAACATCCCAGCTAAAATTTTAGCGATTAGGATCCACATCACACATCACCCGGTGCCCTGACATCCCACATCATGAAGGTCCTGGAGAGACTCCTGTTGGCACCCCTGAGTAAGCAAACAAGAACGTATCAGGACCCACTGCAGTTTGCTTATCGCTGTGGAGTTGGAGTTGAAGATGCCATCATCCACCTACTTCAACCAACCCACTGTCATCTGGACAAAGCAGGCAGCACTGTGAGGATCATGTTCTTTGATTTCTCCAGTGCATTTAACATAATTCAGCCTGATTTGCTTTGTCAGAAACTCCTGAAGACACAGGTGGAGCCCTCAACAATCGCCTGGATCAATGACTACCTGACCAACAGACCACAATTTGTGAGACTGTAGAATTGTGTGTCAAACCAGGTGGTCAGGAGCACCACAGGGGACCGTACTCTCACCATTCCTTTTCACTCTGTACACCTCAGACTTCCAGTACAAATCAGAGACCTGTCATCTGCAGAAATACTCAGATGACTCTGCAATTGTCGGGTGTATCAGAGATGGACAAGAAGCTGAATACAGAGAGCTGGTGGACCGCTTTGTGACATGGTGTGGAAACAATCGTCTCACCTTGAATGTGAACAAAACAAAGGAGATGATTGTAGATTTCAGACGAAACAGGGATAAGTCGAAAACTGTTTCCATCATGGGAGAAGAAGTTGAGGTGGTTGAGGAGTATAAATACCTCGGAGTTCAATTCAATTCAATTCAATTCAGTTTATTTATATAGCGCCAATTCACAACAGATGTCATCTCAAGGCACTTAACAAGAAGTCATTTCAATACATTTATACAAACATTCCAATCAGTTAAAAAGTTTCCTATTTAAGGAATCCCAGCAGATTGCATCAGTTATTGGCGTGAGGTTGGGCCCCGTTGATGCAGACTTTCCAACCACAGCAATCCTTCAGCAATCCCTCATACTGAGCAAGCATGTAGCGACGGTGGAGAGGAAAAACTCCCCTTTAACAGGAAGAAACCTCCAACAGAACCAGGCTCAGTAGGAGCGGCCATCTGCTACGACCGTCTGGGGGTTTGAGAAGAGAGAGCAGAAACACAGAAGGAACAGAAGATCTGATATAAGAGAACTTTCTATGTTACAGAAAGTACAAAGTTGAGTTGGAGTTCACCTTGACTACAGACTGGACTGGAGACTGAACAGTGAAGCCGTCTACAAGAAGGGACAGAGCAGACTATACTTCTTGAGGAAGCTTAGGTCCTTCAAGGTTTGCAGCAAGATGCTGGAGATCTTCTACAAGTCTGTTGTGGAGAGTGTAATCTCTTCAGCCATCATCTGTTGGGGTAGCAGCATCAAAGCCAGGGATTTAAATAGGCTAAACAACCTGATAAAGAAGGCTGGTTCTGTTCTTGGGAAAACTGTGGAACCTCTGGAGATGATGATGCAAAGAAGGATTCTTCATAAAATCAAAATAATTATGGACAACCCTGAGCATCCTCTTCATGAGACAGTCATACAACAACAGAGCATCTTCAGTCGGAGGCTTCTTCAGTTTCGCTGCAATACAGACCGCTACAGGAAATCCTTCCTGCCCACAACCATCATGAGCTACAACAACTCCTTAAAGAATTAA
The DNA here is from genome assembly GCA_963556495.2 of Valencia hispanica. Lineage (NCBI taxonomy): Eukaryota > Metazoa > Chordata > Actinopteri > Cyprinodontiformes > Valenciidae > Valencia > Valencia hispanica. Next base: position 43,978,429 of record OY747709.1, on the reverse strand, counting down.
TTATATAAGCTATACCAACATTTAATTTCCCTCTGGGATCAATAAAATATTTTTGAATTTGAATTGAATTCCTTTCTCCATAGACATCATCTTAGCTTTGGCGTCACACTCTCTGGGGTCCAACACATGTCGGTCTCTTGTTATTTATGCTGCTGGGAGCGCCTTTTTGTGCTGATCAGTGACACAGAAACAGTCGTGATATGCAGATTTATTTAGCTGATTCCTTAAAGGGTCGATTGTTTATGGAGACAGGGCGGATGAGAGGAGAGGCCAACAGATAACCCAGTCAGAAAAAGATCTGGTCAAATTACCCTGAGGTTCCGATAGTGGAAACGCGCCTATTTTTCCAGACTGAAATGTTCAAGTTCTTAGTTGAATCTAAACATTCATGATGAATTTGGGTTTTACTGGCAGGCTTTAAATGTGGAAACAGCAATGACTCCTTTGCAATGGATGGATGGATGTTTTAGAAAGGCAATAAAGTCTGTAAAACACTGAAGTAAAATGACCACCTCCTCCTTACTGAGCAGGAACTCTTCACTCTACAAAGATACATTTAAGGACTCCTGTGTTCCTAGAGGTTACAGCTAGCAGCTAAGGAAACACTCTGCTAGTTATAGACAGACTGCACTGCCCCTTTTTTGTTATGTGCATACAGAATGGGGCAAGAAGTGAATGGAAATGAAGACTAATGATGTTTTCCATCTTTAACTGAAGCAGAGCCAAATTACAGCTGCTCTCACACCTAAATCCCTGCAGCCCAAACCAGATCCTGCACTTCCCGACCTTCGAACACACCCCGGTTAGAGACTATTTAAAGCTCTCCCTCTCTCTCTCACACACACACACACACACATCCACTGTGAGTATGAAAGCCTCATGCAGGAAAGCATTCCTTCCACCTGTGATGAGGAACAATAAACAGTCAGTGAGATCTTACCTGTGGTCGGTTCTCAGTGACCAGCACCCAGAGATTCTGGCTCCGGTGCAATCAAGCAAAATCATATCTGATCCGCTTGACATCTCGCTACTCTCTAGCTCAGCAGTCACCGTAGCAACTTCTCCAAAACAATAGGTGGTTCCCTTGGCTGTGGAGGAACCTGTTGCTGTGTGTGAGCTACAGGTCTGTTTCACTCATCCGTGTTGGTGAAGCCTAAACTATCATCTGTGAACCTGCTCCAAGCTGCTGCCAATGCGTGGGACACTAAGAGGATCACTGTAACACTGAGGGCAAAGAGCCGCTTGGCTGGTAATAATAGAGACACCTGAAAAAACCAAGAGGACGAGATGCACTTCACCTGTTGACCCGCTCTGTTCAATCTGATGCAGAGAACACGTCAGAGGAAAGGCACCAAAGTTTTAAAACACACAATATCTCTAGTGTGAAGCTAGAATAATTAGGTTTTTTTATGTCACACCGCAAACAATCCAACAACCTCTCTATAATTTACATTCAGAGATGAGGGAAAAGCTTTACACAAAGTTCCTGCCAGGGACCAAACCACACAACCCTCTGGAAGAGTGGGAAACATTTCAACAGGCTAAAACACAGGCCATTGTGTGCAGAAAGAACTGAGTTTTTGATGTCAAGTTTAGACAAAGAGCTTGTTTAAGAATAATAATAATAATAATAGAACATGGTAACTTATATATACTTCAAGTGACAATGTAATGTATGGTGTTTACTGTATATTCACTTGACCTCCAAATAGCACAACAGCCTCAGCAGATAGAAATTAACATCAATACAAAGCTTGTGTACAAACATAAGGTATCACTTTTACTTAAACTGTAGGTGTTTGTCTGTGTCTGGTGCCTTTTTGGTTAAAAGGTGTTTGTTCTTCATTTAGCAAAGTTACTCACAATGGGTAGAGTATACATAATTTTTTTTCAAGTAAGAGTAGCGATACTTCATAATACTTTTAGTCTAGTAAAAGCAAACAGTACAGTACAGTAAAACTATACTCACAAAAGTAATGTACACACAAGTAATTGTAACTGTTACTACCCACCTTTGCTTCTAATTACAAAATTTCCAGGTGTCCATCAGATCATGATGTGAATTATTTCTATTTGCTTATTTTCAACTCCACCTGAAGCAGGTATAATTTATTTTACTTTTGCACCAAATACACCTCCATACATATATTTTAAATTAAAATAAAATGTTTTAAAATAAAAAAAAAATTTCATAAAGACGATGGATAGGCTACATTTACTTCTATAGGAAGCTGAGATTTGTGAAAAATAATATTCACAAAAGAACAGTTTCCAAACTATTGACAAGAGAAACAAACTGTAGCCTATCTAATAAATATTACTGGTACTTTTAGCAATTATTCAATACCCCCCGCAAACTGCTAAAACCTGCATTTGCTATTGCATTTTACGATTGCATACACTTGAATAAAAAAAATCAGTTTTTCTGAATTAACAAGATACCTTTTTCCCCCCAAACCCCAACTGTTTTCGGAATTAACGAGTTAATTAAAAGACAATATAAAACAAAAAAGCTGTTTTTCTGAATCGACAAGATAAACAGTGGGGAGCAGAAAATCCGATGGGGCTTTATGCCTGAACATGAGCAAATTCCTCAAGTGTCTGCGCAAAGTCGACAAACTAATAACAATCCTATCTACATGGTTTAGAGACAAGAGTAGACTAATTCAGAAAAACATCTTTAACTTTTTGTTGGTAAAAAATGATCTCGTTAATTCAGAAAAACAAAGCTTTTTATTTTTATTATTATATATATTAACAACCATATTTATTTTATTTATTTTTTTGTGAAAGGTCCGGAACCTGACTCAGAATAACAGACTGTTTTAACAGTGGAAATCCGGTTTGAGAACAACCCATCATGGTGTCCATGAACCCAAATCACCGGGCTACATTTTCATGTTATTCTAGGTGGAGATCTAGAGGTTTCCTACCAATCTGTGACGTATGGCGTGACGTGATGCCCATCACTTACTTTTAACTCCGTGTTTGATCAACACTGATGTTGCTGCACTAATAAGTACACGCTGATGTGAATATGTTATCGCAGCTGGAATAATCTAGGCTATGTTTAGATTAAGCAGCAGAAACAGAGCGCGTCAGTGTGGTCAGGGTTAAATCAGCTGATAAACAGCCTGCTGCGGAATGAATGCACTTAATGAACACCTAATGCTTCTTTTTCCAGGTTGCATCATTTTAAAACAGGTAAAAACAGAGGGAGTGTGGAGTACCTGTCCGAGCGGGACGTCATTATTTTCTATATCTCTCCATCCGCCGGAATCCTGCATCGGCTGCAACCTTGAATGGAGTCCTTCTTAGGCAAGCTGAGGGATTATGGGTAATGTAGTTCATCACAACCACGCACCCATTTGAGACATCTCAAACATGTCACAAAAAAGTACCGGTTTTTAAATAGCTTTATTTAATAATTATGTTTTGACATTAAAAATTCGGACAATGATTAAAAATAACAGGCATGAATATAATACTTAAGCAGAGAACAGAACAGTACAATGTTAGATCAAGATTGTCATGATGCTTTTTTTAAATCACAGTTCACAGTCTGTAAATACAGAGTCTGTTCGTCATGTAGATGTTGAGGAAAAAAGCTGCCAATGTTCCAGCTAACATCATCATTCTGGAGATCACTGCAGGTTGGGTTATATGAATCAGACCCTCAAGTACTCCACAGATCTGATTCACATTGAAGCTTCAACGGTCTGGTTTTTCCAGCTAAGATATCCTTCCAAAAGAACCTAAAGGAATAAAAAGACATAGAAAAGCATCAGTACATTCACATTTTGCTGTCAACGTTATTCATCTCAAAGAAGACCAACATCCCTCCGTCTTCTTTTGGCTGCAACGAGCTACTTCTCATTTCATCTAGGCAGAATGATTGGAAACAGCTGGGGTGGCTTCATACACAAAGGAAAATCCGCCAAACAACACTTCTAACACGTTAGTGCTTGCGGGTAAAGTCGGTGCCATAACAAAGTGTAAAAACAACAATTTGCTGTCATCGAAAAAGACTGAGGGGGTTGTTTCGGAGCAGTTGCCAGGGAACAGACAGAAAACAATCCAGCTCACAATACTCTGTAAAATGGCAGAATATCCTTTTGTTCACAGAATTAATTTGTGAGCGCTATTAATTGTTCTCTTTTCTCTGAAGGGTTTTTATTTATTTTACTAGTTAAGTCTATATTGAGGCGAACAGAGCAATTATTTTTAATCAAAGTGTTCATCCGCTGCAGATGCATGCTGTGTGAGGACTGAGTGGAGTAAGATGATTCTCGTTTTCTGACTGGTCCATGCATCAAAGAAATACTGCGAAAGGCGCTTACTTCCTGTCCCCATCATTCTGTATCCACTGCATCTGTCGGGGTTAAAACAAATTACCAGAAGATGGGCCTGATAGGGAGTAGGTCTGCTTGGTTCTAAGCAGCATGTTTTAAGTCATTTAGGAGTAAATGGGTTAAAACATTTCATATATTCTAATATGTACAGTGTTTATGTTGGACATGCTGCGTGGCATGATTTATCAGGCCAGTGCAACATTGTGTAGATCTGTTTATATTATACATTTCTTCAGTGTTTTAAGGGATTTTGATGTTGTTTCAGAGAGTAACTGCTATGTAAAAAATCTCTATCATATGAGTTACCGGGCTACAAGTATGAAGTGCTCTGAAATTACCGGCTGCACTCGGTTTGAACTTCCCAAATCATCACAGACTGGAAACTTCACCCTTGACCTCAAGCAATATGGATTATGTGCCTCCAGAACCTGCAAATTTGATTTCCAAAAAACATGATACAAACTTTCATCTGAAAATATCAGTTTGTACCACGAAGCAACAGTCTGGCCCTTTTTCTCTTTAGCCCAAGAAACTGGTTCTGTGTCAGGGGTGCCTTGACACAAGGAACGCAGCAGCTGCAGCCCAGGTCCTGAAAACTTCTGGCTCTTGAAGCTCTGACTCTATCTACAGCTCAAACCTCGTGGAATTCACCCAAACTCTTTAATTCTTGGCTTCACAATCCTCTCAATACTTTTGCTATTCATGTTGCTTTTAGACCCATTTCTACCACAGTGTTTCCTTCCACTAAATAAAAAAAGAAATAGCTTGGGTACAACATTGTGAATAGTTTTTTCTTTTCTTTTTTAATTACCTTTTGTGGCTTATCCTCCTTACAGAGGATGACTGTGACTCTCTGGTGGACCACTGTCATAACAACAGTCTTCCAGATGACTATGTTGGCCACAGCTTGGCCATGACATATTTCTGTATTCAGATGTATCTTTTATTAGATTAATATAATGTTATACATTCTCTTAAACTGAGTGTTGACTTTTCATTAGCCGTAAGCCATGATCATCAAAAGTAACAGAATTACTTGAAATATATCAGTGTAAATATAAAAAAAAAATACTAACATCAATGAACTTTTTAATGAAATTCCAATTTATTAAAATGTGCCTATAGTTTTAGGTTGATTGTTTTTACAAGGACGGCATTTTTTCTTTTCTCTCAACCTTGGCAAAACTATACAAGCCTAAGGGTACCAAATGGAGAGTGGGGGTTCAGGCTGATTAAGTTCAGGAGGATAAAAGGTTCAGGGTAGCATATTAGAAACTGCTGACATTTTCATTTTGTTTTCTTTGTTGTTTTTAAATTTAAAGTTTTAGCAGAAGAATGAGTCAAACAACCAAAACAAGCAATTTGGATATATGTTTAAATCTTTGAATGTGTCATAATGTAAAGAGAAAAAAGGGAAATTGATGCTTTTGGCTTCCATCTGGTACATAAAACTCCAGTAAACTTTCCAACACCTTAAAAACTACTTAAATAACTTTAGCTTTGTATACTGAGTCAGATGAAAGGGAAACATGAAAGGGAAAATGGAAATGGAAAAACAAGATAAAAAGAATTGAGTCTGGAGTTATTTTCTGAAGTTTTGTTGAAGGTTTTTCTTCAGTTGCGGTTCAATCATGTTCTACACAGCAGGGGAGCCTGTGCAGAAGTTGCGCTCTCACAGCTGGAGACCAGATTGGAGATGTGTAAGGGGAGATGTCCAGGAGGGGGTGGTAAAATCAATGGGAAAGATAAATGCAGTAGAACTTCTCTTTTTATTGCATAGAATGTCAGAGAAGCCTACTTAATGCCACAATAGCAACATGTTAAGACAGATTCTGGTGATTTTAACCAGGAACCTGCTGCAGGAACTATGCAGACATGGAGTGGTGTGAAAATGGCTGGAAAAACACCCTGAAGACCTCCCTGTTTACCTCTGCTGAGAAGCTGCAGGTTACGTCCCTCCTCCTGCACCTGAAGCTGCAGCACCTGTTGCAGGAGCTCCTGTCGAAGCGTCTCTTGTACTAAACCCATCCTCTCCAGCTTCTCCCCATTTAGACGCAACAAAGCACGACCTGCAAAGTGAAAGCGCTGGGCTCAGACATTTCCCTTTAGATGTTGTTGGAATCGAAATGTAAATTTAGCAACTGGTCTACTCAGCTATCTGCTATTACTGCAAAAATGTTGATGTTATTTCACTTTCTCTTGTTACAGGGCTTACTGCTTTATTACAGCTCTAACAGTTGAAATTTCTGTATGTGCAGCTTAACAATACAATGTAGAGAATAGTTGGTTACTGGGATTTAGAACATATACTGTGAGTTTTATGTAGACCATTTCTGATACTTTGATAGTAACAACGGAGTCTTTGTTCACTAAAAGTTTTTATCTATAAAACCACCGAACTGCCAGAGACACCATAAGCGTGCTGCTGTAAATGGAGAAGCCAGGACTCAGCTAAAGAATGTAAGTAAAGATTAGACTGGTTTATGCAGCTGACCAAGAGGACAGCACAGGGAGGTACTAACTTTTTCCTTTCAGGGGAGCTGTCCAAGGGCCTCCAGACCAGAACTCGCTCTAAAATCTTTGACTCGACATCCAGAGATGCTGTTTGTTACTTCCAGCTAAAACCAGAATTTACATATACTATTTGAAAAGACTAATTAGGCGCTTACAATTTGAGAATGTCCAAGCCATGACATCATCATTTAGTCTTTTCCACATAATTTAAAGGATAGTTAGCGTATGTAAACTTGTGAATTCTCTAAAGCAGTTGTGGGAATTCTGAGCCAAAACAGGAAAAGTTTACTCGTATTTATTGTCAGATCGTGGGGAAAAAGGTAGTCACGTGTCTTCTAAAACAATGTATGTAAATATACGTGTGGATCAACCTGTGATGGCGTGCTGCGAGAATGCCTCCACGTAGGTCAGGTAGTTGTGTGGACAGTGTTTCTTCAGCCATTTACAGACATCCTGCTGTGACCAGAGCACGACGGGGCGGATCAGGCTGGGCTGCGTCGGGCTCGTGTGATAGATGCCGTAATTGTCACTGGAGCGGTACTGCAGGAAAACATTCATGACAAAAATAGAGAAAATGTAAATCAACTTTTAAAATGTTGACTGTGTGCTTGCACTTTGTTGAAAAGAAAACCGCAGCCAAGCAGAAAAGCTGAAAAAGTTATTTATATTCATGAGGGAAGCCACCAATACTTCAGAGTGTAAGCTTGACTATTGAAAGTTAATGTGTGGGACTCACCAACAGGTAATAGAAATATGTATTTGCACAAACGGGTCACAACACCAATCCTAAAGACGGTTGCATCTATCTGTATTCATGCAGAAGCACAAACATCTCTAAAGATCTTACAATCTTTCATGCACCTCTGTATTACCAATGCTTTTTAAATGCAAGTTTAACCAGAATGGGCCACCAGGATCAAACTCAGCAATAAGGATTTACACATTGCACATCCTCACATACTGCATGTAAGAACAGTATAAATAAGAAACTGACAGTTTGACTCTTCAGTGAAAGCTAACATGTTATAAACTCCATTTAACAACATTTTTGGCTTTCTGTAGGATTAGTGGACATGCAACAGCAAAGCAACAGAGCTCCAGGCTTTAACTGCTGTCTAATCTAAAAAAATACCATCAAGCAGTGTGTTTCATTGACAATGAAAAATACTAACTGAGAATAAAAATAGATCTGGGTAATGAAGTAAGAATTTCCAACTCGGATTTCCCAAAATAGGATTTTTTTAAGCACAATAAAATGAAGTGAATTCTTATTGGTGTATATTTGGGTCCATGTCATCACAAGAGGCACAAAAATGGAGCTAATCAGTTGAAATCAGTAGACGCTATGGCCGTCACCAACTTTTGACATATTGGGCATTGATTCTGAAGCCTTTGAGTTGCAGGAGGCTTAAGCTTACGTGTTTGAAACAGAGTTAGACTCTGATGACCTCCATTGAGCTCATTATTAGTTTGTCTGTCTATCATTTTTAGGTGCAGGAAACATTGATGCTGTTGTTGAAATCTTATGATCAGGTTATGTTTCTTTTTTTTAAATAACAAACTGGCTCCAAATAATCACTGCAAATCTTCAATAATGAAATCTGCCCCTTCCAGTCTTCTCTGGTCTTCTTCACAAACAACTTCCATGAGTTTTATCACGCACA